>JAZKJV010010803.1:0-532479 GCA_037367405.1 Ottelia alismoides | reverse complement strand
AATATCGTATTTAGCGACTCGTCACCCAACCCGTCCAGTAATGATGAGTTTCGAGGATAGGAGATCGTGGGTTGCAATAAAGCTTCAAAAGAGGGATAGTCTACTGGCTCAAGAGGAAAAACTCCCTATGTAAATGCTGTTGTATATAGTCTTCAAAAAAATGCAAAAGCAAAAACTTCAAAAAAAGTGGACATGCCTGTACAAAAATAAAAATGCCTGTCGGAGTGTACATATGATGTAAAGTCAAATAAGCAAGCTTGAGCTTCAAAGTCAAATCATGTGAGCCTGCAGCTGGATGACTTGACTACATTGGTCTTGCATCCTAGGTTAGGTATCTATACTGGCTACCGTCCATTCTTCTCTTCACCCCCTCCTCTTGAGCTGGTTGCCACTTGAACTTTAAGGGAATATCCTGCTCCTTGAGGAATGATTTGTTGGATTGGGGAATCATTGGGTTGTCATATTGGAGAAGTCAGTCTCTTTGTCATTTCAGTTGAGGAGAGCCATCATCACTTACACTGTACGAGTCAGATTCATAGTCATAAGGGTTTGCGTATGAGTTGAGATATTTCTGACTAGGCTATTGAGGAGACTTGAGCAGAGTTTTGGGATTCTCAGGGACTGTTGGATTTCAAATACGTTTCTCATTAAAGTTCCGCCCACACTAAAAGTCCAAAGGTCCGACTTAAGCTCCAAACTTCGATTTTGTGAAGACAAGTTTGATAATCAAATTTAATCCACTTTCTTCTTTTTCTTTTCTTGCTTTTTCTTTCTGCACTTATTGCATAAGTGTTTGCTAGGGACTAGCAAAGGTAAAGTATAGGGGGATGATGAAGCCACATTTCATCATCTTTATTTTATCATTTTGGCATCAAAAACCTAGAAAATACGTGTAAATAGCATTAAATCCATCATCTTAGCATTCATGCATGTGCATCCAAATAGTGTATAAAATACCGTATTTAAAGCCAAAATTATAGAATAAATAAAATAAAAGAAAAAGAATAAAATATTATAAATATTTTATGAATCAAAACCCCGAGACCTAGGCATCTTGATGAATAAGTCGACAAGGAATAAAGTAGGGGGAGATAAGGGTCAAAACACAATAAAAATACCTTTATTCTTTATCCATTTTGGGACCTATTTTTGGCTCCACTTTTTATACCTCAAATAAAGAAACTTTGTACATGAAAGTTGTAGATAATTAAATAAATAAAAATACAAAATTAATTTCACTGAAAAATAATACACAGATAAACAGTTATGGTCTAAACAAGATTCCAGAACTCCAACTTCCCAGACCTGTATCTTACAAATAAAAACTCGAAATGTACAAAACTCACTTTAATTGTATATAGCACAAAATGATCTATTTAATGGAGGTGGTTTCGTATTTTTCGGGGTTACGGTTTGAAAGTTGAGTTTTGGACCCTACTTGTATACTTGTACATATTAAAAATTTTCAATATATTATTTATTCATTATTTTTGTAATTTCATATTTTTATAATTTTGTAAATAGTATTTATAAGATATTTGTACATTAAAATCAGAATAAAAAGACAAAAGAAACACAAATAAAAATACTTGTATATATATCATATACATAGGTATAATACCTATACTTATACATGTACAAATAGTACTTATATTTTATTAAGTGTACAAACTATATCAAAAAAATAAAATAAAAATATATTTAAGTGTATAAAAGTATTATATAATTTTATAAAATAATAAACAAAATTAAATAAATAAGAATCACAAAATAAAAATAAAAGAATAAAATATATAGATATTATACCTATAAAGGGCGTAAAAGTAAACTTGTAAAAATATACCTCATAAAAATAATTAAAAATCAGAATAAAATACTACATAAAATAATAAATATTTTTCATTTAATAACCAAAATCTAATTCGTTTATTTTCTATTTTTAAATAGATTTACAAAATCTTTATCAGGGATTTTTCCTGATTGGTCCACGTGGACCAATCAGGAGACGACCCCAGTTGACCCAGGTCAACTGGCCGTCCTTCCCCTGTGCCGTTGTCAGAGCCTCGGTTTTCGCCTTTTTTGTCGATTTTTCAAGGACGCCTCCTTCACCAAATCCTGTCGCCCTCTTCACGACTTTTTCTCCTCGATTATCAAGCTTACTCGCCCAACGATTGTCTCGAGGAATGGATCATTGTGTCGCCCGATGTATCTCAATCTGTGGAGCCTCCTCACCATCGGGTCAAACCACATAAAATGAACCCCCGACCTTCCTTTGAATTTTGAACCCCATTTGTCTAGTTCTTCGTCCCCATTCATCCCGCCTTGACCCCCTGGAGGTGACAGCTCCGGTTTGGCTCCTTCGAGGCGGCGGAGTGACGAGGATTTTGGGCGTTCCACCCCACCTACGGTGACCTTCCCGTCGAGGTATTTCAACCTCGGGCTCTGGCCCTCGAGGTGTTATTCTCTCTTATTTTCGTTCCTTTTTCATCCCCTCTAATCCTAGCTACACGTAGGTATCTTAACCATCAAGTTCATCCATCGATTCGTTCAATCGATTCCCCTCGCCGGAGCAAGCTCTGGCGAGCATCCACATCGCCTTCCCCCCTTTTTTTGAGAGCCAGCTGGAGGTCGAGGCATTTTGCCCTCGACCTCCTTAACATTTTTAGTGGAGGTCCTTGAGCTTTGAAGTACACCTGGAGGCATTTTCAGCTTTGCCGGAGATACCTGGGCCTCCTCTTCTTCTTCGACGTCGCGGAGGAGCCCAGGAGGTCGCCGGCCCTTTTTGAAGCCCCAGGCGTGGAGAGGATGACCGCAGGAGCAGCTAGAGGCATTTTGGAGCATCAAATCCCGACGGAGGAGGAAGATCTGGGCGGGGATAGCTCAACTGGCGGCGGGTTCTTCCCTGTTCTTCGTCGACCCTTTACAACCGTCCGATCAAAGGCCTTCGTCCAGGCGAGCAGCAACCGTTGGATGCGCCCACACGTCAACCGTTAGATCGTCCAGGGGCATCTAATCTCTCCCGTCGATTGCGAACCGTCATCGCGTAGCCGGGGGTCGACACGTGGCATAAGTGGGAGGATCTGAACGTCGACGCCCGCCGCGCTTGGATATTTTGCATGATAACCCTTGCACCTTTTGTATTTATTTTATCAGACTCAAACATTCATCGGTAATGTTAATATTTTTGTAATATTTAGTAAAAGGCCTCCGAACTTTCAGTATTTGCGAACGGGTCCAAGCCACGTCACCTCACGTGACCAGTTCACGTGAGGCGCGGGGCATTTTGCACGGATACCCCCGCAGGTCTTGCTATTTCGTATAGGTCCTGAAACTTTGATATCCAATGTAAACTTTTTGGAATATTTGCATTAAGGCCCTCAGCTTCTTGGATATTGCAGATAGGTCCTTCCCCGGCGCGTGCTAGTCACGCGCCCTGATGGACAATTTGCACGCGTGACCCTGCGGGACCTGTATTTTACATTTGGTCCATTAAATTGCTTATTTAAGTATAATATTTGTTGGAAAATTGCAACTGTGCCCTTGGATGTTTGTGTATTTACGTATATACCCTACCAGGCCATATATTTTTGCTTTCTTTCTTTATTTATTTCAAGAATCATTTTAACTCGAAATATTACCAAAAAAATCACATAGGCTCCTGTTAACTTGCACTTTCATGCCATCATTTTTACTTTGCATTTTATTGCATTTTAACATTTATTAAAAATCAAAAACATGCATTTCTCCTGCTATTTGCATTAGAAAATCTACAAAAATTATAAAAACATTTTTAAAAATTACCAAAAAATTGTATTTCGCTTGTCTTATCATATTTCAGTGTCAGTCCTAAAATCCTTAAAAATTTCAAAACAAAAGCCTTAAAAATTAGAAAACCCTAAAAATATTCATAAAAATCTAAAAAATCATAGAAAATTCAGAAAAATATAAACTCAGTTCTTGTTGTTTCCCTATTTTATTTTCTTTACTTTAAAATTAATTTAGGAAAAATTTGATATTGTTTGGCATTTTTCATTCCCATTTTTATTTCCGCCAGTAGGTTTATTCACTGTTTTCCCTTATTTTTTTTAAAAATACCAAAAACATTCTAAAAATTCCCTAACAAATCACAAAAACATCTTAAAATTATAAAAAAAAGCCAAAAAGATTTTATTCCCTGATTTTTGAGCATTTTTGTTGATCAAATTCGGATTTTTAGCGGTCACCGCAACGACCTCTGTGTTCCCGCCTTGTGTGGATCACAAGACCGTTAGAAATTCGTGTTTATCAAGAATACACATTATTCTTGAAAGAGTTCATGAATAATTCCATTGTTGAAAGCATAGATAAATAGATATTTAAATGTAATTTAATTATCATGAATAATGTGAATTTGATTCATGTTATATTGGAGAAAGAGAATGGTTATCCAATATAATTAAATGTGATTTAATTATTGTGGATAAGTGTAATATGGATAAGAGTATTCATATTATTTATAATATATTATAAATAAGATTTATAATATATTAGAGAGAGTTTGCTATGATTTATATTTGTTGGTTAATTACTGATGTGAATTGGATTCACATTGGATAATTAATTGAAAATATAAATCACCTTTTATTTTGGATTGTAAATTTGATTCACAAATTTCCAATGGCAAGATTGCAATATTCACAAAATAATTATGAATTATTTTTGGTAAATAATTTGCAACAATTGTTTTTGCAAAACATGGAGATTAAGGGATAATGGAGATTACATATAATCTCCACTCCCCTTGATTATAGGGGTGACAACCACCAATTCCAACAAGGAAAGGGTGGTCGTCCACTCTATTTCTTAGAGAGGATGTCTCCTTTCCATTATCTCCACGATTAATTGATTTAATTTATGAAATTAAATTATATTGATTTGTCAATATAGATTTACTCTAAATGGAATTAATTGTTGTTGTGTTTTTACAACAAAATCTTGGCCATTGAAAGAAACACAAATCAATCTCATCCATTGATTTTGTGTAGTCCATGGATCCCCAAAATACTATATAAGAAGAGGAACCCCATACTCTTCAAGGTTACAACAAGTTGTGCAACAACTCTCTCCTCTCTTTCTCTCTCATTCTTACGTGCCCTCTTCCTCCTCTCTCTTTGAGTGGTCGTCTACCCTAATCCTAGAAGGAAGAAAGCCTCATCGTCGCCTTGTCGTTGTGTTGTTGCTTCGATGACTCTCGATACTCCATCTTCTTTGGTGCATCTCGCCCGCGAAGAAGACATACGATCTCATGTGACGAGATCAGGAGTTCCCTTACTTGGATAACTACTTGGATTGCAAGATCCCCGCGACCACGCTCACAAGCGTCTCCTCCGAAGGTCGGACTTGAGACAGGAGGCTTTTTCTCTTAGAATCTCCATCGCAACCACGCTACAACAGGTATTTCTATATCTAATATGTGTTTAGATGAAATGATTCATAAATAGTTTAAGGATCATGTGGTTTCGTCGTTTAAAAATTTTTAAATTCCGCTGCACCGAGCAACTAGTATGACGAGTCGCTCTTGATCGTATATGATATCACCACACTTATGTGATGCGCTTAAAGATATTTTCATATCCTTCAAGTGGTATCAGAGCACTAGGTCAGAGGTCTTGGATATGATCCATGAACCTAGGATGTCTTGGGCCCATTAGGATTTGCGAATTTTTTTATCGCATTTGTTCACACAGCCCTGTTTTGTGATTTTTTTCTCCTCTATTTAAAAATATTTAAACACAAAATTATCATTTGGATTATGTTTTCCATTAAACAAGGAAAATGTGGAATTTGAGTTTGCTTAATTTGGATTCTGTTTGTTCAAGATATGATCATTTTAATGACCATATGTCAACTGTTTCGGGGATGATGGTTAGAGACGTAATTAAGATGTTAATTACTATTTTAAAATGCATGGAAATACTTGTTAACCATATAGTTTTTGTTTGAAATCAAATTATCAATCTCTGGAAATTGTTTTTTCTTAATTTGGATTTAAAATGAAATACATCATATGCTTTCGCGATATAGGCACACATCCTCTGACCGGAGACAGATGTGTTACTATATGTCTGAGTATGTACATTTGGTAGACCAATATATTTATGACCTAATCAAGGTCTATATACCGTCAAGTTGGTGTGCATATAATGGCATATGAGTAATACGATCTCTCAAAGGGATCATATAGGTTCACTTCTGAACCGGAAGACATGAGCTCACTCATGAGATATTGAAATCGATAAATTCTATGCTTGGTCATCTTGCTTATGAATATTGACATAATTTATAGGTATGATATATGCTTTTGGAAAGCATATGATCAATACCAAATCCCAATTAACAAATGAGAACCTTAATGATAAAACCCCGAAGGTGACAGTCTAAAAGAGATCTATAACTTCGAGTTTATTCGAAGGTCTTCCAGTATGCAAGATGTATAGGTATTGGGAATACCTAAGGGTGATGTGATCATAAACGATTGTATAACTGACGCTTCCATTCCGAGGGAGTGATGAAACAGGTTTGGATTTTAGTGACCCCCCTCAGTAGAGAAGTAACTTGATCTTAGTCCAAGTGTTGGACATTGATCTGAATGAGATTCAGATGCAATGAGAAGATTAAGTTTGCAGACTTGATTT
Organism: Ottelia alismoides; assembly: GCA_037367405.1. Classification (NCBI taxonomy): domain Eukaryota; kingdom Viridiplantae; phylum Streptophyta; class Magnoliopsida; order Alismatales; family Hydrocharitaceae; genus Ottelia; species Ottelia alismoides. The sequence continues at coordinate 525,805 of JAZKJV010010803.1, read as the reverse complement.
AATCAAGCATCTATTGGAGGTTCGTGAGATCTGGCCAAGTCACTATACGTGGAACAATACAATCGTCCAGTCTTTATCTCCAAGTACCTACGGAGAATACGTATTATTCTTGAAAGAGTTCATAAATAATTTCATTTTTTAAAGCATAGACAAAATATATAATTAAATGTGATTTAATTATCATGAATAATGTGAATTTGATTCACATTATATTGGATAATGAGAATGGTTATCTAATATAATTAAATGTGATTTAATTATTGTGGATAGGTGTAATATGGATAAGAGTATCCATATTATTGATAATATATGATAAAAATACGATTTATAATATAGTAGAGAGAGTTCGTTATGATTTATATTTGTTAGTTAATTATTGATGTGAATTGGATTCACATTGGATAATTAATTGAAAATATAAATCACCTTTTATTTTGGGTTGTGAATTTTATTCACAAATTTCCAATGGCAAGATTGCAATATTCACAAAATAATTATGAGTTATTTTTGGTGAATAATTTACAATAATTGTTGTTGCAAACATGGAGATAATTAAGGGATAATGGAGATTACATGTAATCTCCACTCCCCTTGGTTATAGGGGTGACGACCACCAATTCCAACAAGGAAAGGGTGGCCGTCCACTCTATTTCTTAGAGAGGAGGTCTCATTTCCATTATCTCCATGATTAATTGATTTAGTTTATGGAATTAAATTATATTGATTTATCAATATAGATTTAGTCTAAATTAAATTAATTATTGTTGTGTTTTTACAACAAAATCTTGGCCATTGAAAGGAACAGAAATCAATCTCATCCATTGATTTTGTATAGTCCATGGATCCCCAAAATACTATATAAGAAGAGGCACCCCATGCTCTTCAAGGTTACAACAAGTTGTGCAACAACTCTCTCTCCTCTCTCTCTCTCTCTCATTCTCACGTGCCCTCTTCCTCCTCTCTCTTTGGGTGGCCGTCCACCCTAAACCTAGAAGGAAGAAAGCCCTCGTCGTCGCCTTGCCATTGTGCTGTCGCTTCGACGACTCTCGGTACTCCATCTTCTTTGGTGCATCTCGCTCGTGAAGAAGACATACGATCTCGTGTGACGAGATCATGAGTTCCCTTACTTGGACAACTACTTGGATTGTGAGATCCCCGCGACTAATCCTCGTGCTCGCAAGCATCTTCTCCGAAGGTCGGACTTGAGACAAGATGCTTCTTCACTTAGAAGCTCGAGCGCAACCAACCACGCTACAACAAGTATTCCTATATATGGTTAGACGAAACAATTCATAAATGGTTTATAGATCATGTGGTTTTCTCATTTAAAAAAATTTAAATTCCGCTGCACCGAGCAATTAGTATGACTAGTCGTTCTTGATCGTATATGATATGATCACCACGCTTCCGTGATGCGCTTAAGGATCCTTCTGTATCTTTTAGCAAGCTCCCAAACCTCAAATATATACATATATATAGGAAAAAATGTGGCTGCCTCCTCGGGGTAGCCAACATAGCTGCCCCCACACCCATTTTCTGTAATTTTTTTTAAAAAAATATCGCCATGTATATTCATCCCTATGTCCCTCATACATGTAATTCGAATTTCTTCAGAAATAGAGACTCCTACACCTTACATCTAGAACAGGTAATTGTAACGGTCTTTGAACTGCTATAATCGTACATGTTCTAAATGGAGGACACACGAGTCTTTGTTTTTGACGAATTTCGAATGACATGTAGGAGGGATATAGGGATGAATAGACATGATGATATTTCTCAAAAAAATAAAAAATTTGACGAAAAATGAGGGCGAGCAACCTTAACCTTATACAACCTATATATATAGGATAAAATGGGGTTGCCCCCTTGGGGGAAGCTAACTTGGCTCTCCTCGCGTTATTTCGCCCATTTTTTATTTTTTTTTTGAAAATTTCTTCTGTAGATTATCATCAATACATCCTTATATTATGACATTCAAATTTCGCGTGAAATAGAGACTCTCACGGCCTCCATCCAGAAGGGTCGTTTTTAGCAATTCTGTTACCGTTAAAAAATGATTGTCTGGATAGAGGCCGTAGGAGTCTTTGTTTCTCACGAAATTTGAATAACATAATATAGTAATATAATGATAAATATCCATGAAAGAAATTTTTAAAAAATAAAAAGTAGACGAAAGGGCATGAGGGAAGCTAAGTTAGCTCCCCATAAGGGGCAATCCCATTGAACTCATATATATATATATATATATATATATATATATATATATATATTATATAGGAGTGATCCCGCGAGAGCAAAAAGTTGTGAGAGCATGAGAGGGGTGATTCTGGACCACATGATTCACCCAGGAGAGAGAAGATCATGAGAGAGAAAACAGAATCATGTGGTCCAGAATCAATCCTCTCCTGCTCTCACAACTTTTTGCTCTCATAAGATCATTCCTCTCTCTCTCTCTATATATATATATATAGAGAGAGAGAGAGAGAGATCCTATAAGAGCAAAAAGTTGTGAGAACATGAGAGGGGTGATTCTGGACCACATGATTCACCCAAGAGAGGGAAAATAGAATCATGTGGTCCAAGATCATTCCTCCCATGCTCTCACAACTTTTCCCTCTCAGGATCACTCCTATATATATGGGAAAAATAGGGCTGCCCCTTAGGGGGTGCTAACTTGGTTCCCCTGCCGTAGTTCGTCCAATTTTTTATTTTTTTGAAAATTGTTTCCGTAGATTTTCATCAATATATCCCTATATTATGTCATTCAAATTTCTTGCGAACTAGAGATTCCTACGACCTCCATCCAGACAGGGTCAATTTTAGCAATTCTATTACCATTAAAAAATCATTGTCTGGATGGAGGTCGTAGGAATATCTGTTTCACACGAAATTTGAATGACATAATATATGGATATAATGATGAAATTCCACAGAAGAATTTTTTTAAAAAAATAAAAAAATCAGGTGAAATGGGGTGGGGGAACCAAGTTACTCCCCCCAAGGGGAAGCCTGTTGGACATGCGAGTCCACTGCGAGCCATTATGCAATAAATATTATTGTACATATCATTCTCTGATCTGAAATGAAGAATAAATAATTTGCATAATAGGTCCCTTAGTACAATTAGGGTTATGTACCATGTCCATCTTAATAATCATACAACTGTTGATTCAACTATTGAATCATAGAGGCTGGTGCTTGGATGAATATTTAAAGAGTTAGATTGAGGACTCATCAAGTACCGTCAAATGATTATTAAGATATATATGCAGGATATAGTTCGGGTTTATTCCGAATCTTCCAGTATGCAAGATATACATGTATTGAGAATAGCAGAGGGTGATGTGATCATAAACGATTGTATAACCATGACGCTTCCATTCCTAGGGAGTGATGAAACGGGTCTAGATTTTAGTAACTCCTCTCAGTAGAGAAGTAATCTGATCTTGGTCCAAATGTTGGACATTGATCTGAATGTGATTCAGATGCAATGAGAAGATTAGATTGCGGTCTTGATTTAATCAAGTATCTATGAAAGGACCGAGATCTGGATTTGAGATGTGATCTCAACATCCAAGTCACTATACGTGGAATAATACAATCGCCCTTTCCTTATTTTCAAGTATCCATGGAGAAAGCGTATTATTCTTGAAAGAGTTCATGAATAATTTCAATGTTGATATATGTATCCGAGAATAGAGAAAATTGATAATTAAATATGATTTAATAATCACTGATAATATGAATTTGATTCATAAGGAGAGTTATCTGAGATAATTAAATGTGATTTAATTGTCAAAGATGTGAATAATGTGAATGTGATTCATATTATTTTGGCACATGAGAATAGAGATCCAAGATGATTAAATACGATTTAATTATCATTGATATGAATTATATGGATAGCAATATCCATATTCTAATCATATATATTATAAATGTGATTTATAATATATAAGAGAGAACTATTTGTGACTTATATTTGTTAATTAATTATTGATGTGAATTGGATTCATATTGGATGATTAATTAAAATATAATTTACATTTTGTTTTGGGATGTGAATGTGGTTCACATTTTTCCAATGGCATGATTACAATATTTCACAAGATAATTTTGAATTATTTTTGTGAATAATTTACAACAATTGTTGTTGTAAATCCCGAAGATATCATGAGATAATGTATCTCATGAGATAATGAGATCTCATGAGATGTTGGTAGCCATCCCCCTTTTTAGGAGGATATGGTTTATCTCCTCGTTATCTCCAAGGATAATTAATTGATTTGAATATATTGATTTATAAATATATATTAAATTAAATTAATTGTTGTTGTGTTTTTACAACAAGATCATAGCCATTGAAAAAAACACAAATCAATCTCAACCAATATTTGTGTGGTGTCCATGGATTGGGATCCATGGACTACCAAAGCCTTATATAAGAAGAGGCATCCATTGCTCTTCACAAAAAAATAATGAATGCTCTCTCTCTCTCTCTTCTCCACACGTCAAAGCCTCTATCTCTCTCTCTCTCTTATAATGGCCATCCACCATGGAGCCATTGTGAGAGTCATCATCGACGCAACATCGTCGTTATGCTGCCGGATCATCTACTTGTGGATCTCCATCTCCTTCAGTGCGTCTCACTCGTGAAGAAGATGTTGGATCTCGTGTGACGAGATCAGGAGATACGCCGCTTGGATCATCAAGATGGATTGCGAGGAGCACGCGATTCATCCCCGCGCTCGCAAGCGTCTTCTTCGTCGGATCGGACTTGAGACAAGAGGTCTCTTTGTTTAGAGACTCGATCGCAACCACGCTTCAAGAGGTAATCCTATTACTTGTTTGTGTTTAGACGAAATGATCTGAGAAGTGTTCTTAGATCATGTGGTTTCGTCACATAAAAATTTTATTTTTTGCTGCCCGGAGCGACTAGTGCGAGTAGTCGCTCCCGATCGCATTTGATGCGATCATCACGCTTCCGTGGTGCACTTGAGTATTCTACCCATATCCTTCACATTCCCATTTAACCAATATATATGAGTTCAATGTGGATGCCCCTTGGAGGAGCTAACTTGGCTCCTCCCACGCAATTTCTCCCATTTTTTTTAAATTTCTTCTGTGAATATTCATCACTATAGTCCTATTTTGTGCTATCCAAATTTCATGCGAAATAGAGACTCTTACGACTTCCATCCAAACAATTATTTTTTAACGGTAGTATTGTTGCTAAAAACGACCCTTCTGGATAGAGGCCGTAGAAGTCACTATTTCGCACAAATTTGAATAACATAATATATGGATAAATTGATGAAATCCACAGAAGAAATTTTTAAAAAATAAAAATAATAAAAAATGATGAAATGACGTGGGGGAATTCAAGTTAGCTACCCCCAGGAGGGGAATTTTTTTAAATAATTATTAAAAAATCTTAATTAATTAAATAAGCACGGTTAAAAAAAATTTAAAAAAATAGGTATCGATCGGCACTTGAGGTGCCGATTTGGGGGGCCCCCTCCAAATCGGCAATTCAGGTGCCGATTTGGGGAGGGGCTCCAACGACCCTCTCCCAAATCGGCACCTGAGGTGCCGATTTGGGAGAGGGCCGTTGGAAATTTGCCAACGGTCCCCTCCTCCCCCATTTCTTATATAACCCCCCCCCCCCTCATTCCATTCTCCTCACATTTCCCCCTCTCCTTCTTTATCTTCTCCCCTTACTCCTCTCTTATTTCACTCACTCGGTTTTCTGAAGCGGAATTTCTTCTCTCGATCTGCTAATCTTATTTAAGTAAGAATAAGATATTTTTTTGTAGCCTATTTTTTGTGCATTTTTTGTAGGGTCTTATCAGTGAGGGCGATATATACGTTTGGATACCGGAATATATTATTATCTTTTGGATAACATTTCTTGTAAAGACACGCGTCTTTCAGGTAATTTTACTTGTATTAAATTTTTTGTAAATTTAATAAGTAATTAGATGTGCAAAATTGATACTTAGTTAAAATATATTTTTAAAATAATTCATGTTAACATTTTATGGTAAATCATTTGTCTATGAAGTAACCTAAAGATGTTGAAAAATAATAATTATAAATGTAATATGAATTTTTTTAATGTCAATTATATTAGACATTTTATTAGGAGATTTTTTTAATAATTATTAAAAAAATCAAAATTAATTAAATAGGGGACATTAGACATTACATTAGCATTGCATTCATTTAGATTTAAAAGTGCATATATTCATGTTAAAATTACTGTCATTTAGACTTGGAATCGAGCGCCGGGAGGGTCTCTATACAGCGCTGGCAGGACTCACTGTGGTGAGCACCAATGAGTCCCCAAGACCGGACTTTTGGATTCCATATCTGAGTGATTAGTATATCATTTAAATTATCGATTATTAGAGATAACATCCGACTGAAATATTAATTAAACTACTTGTTACATCCGATTATTAAGTAATTGTTTCGTGTAATTAAACTAACTAAATCATTATTTTATTCGTATAGATGGCCTCCAACACCGCTCATGTCTTAATATATTGGGGAAGATCGATTGATGTCTCTGATGACCACGTAGAATATATTGGGTGCAAGAAACAGATGGTTACTTTAACATGCCAATTAACATACATTGACTTACTGTCTCGAGTCTCTGAAGCCACTGATCTCCCGCTCGACCAATATATACTTACATTAACTTGTAAGTGGTTGTATGAGGGATCAACTTTCTTGGAATACCGATTAACGATGATGAATCCATATTAGCAATGTTGAGTTCAATCATCGGTGTGAGATTTATCCATCTTTTTGTACAAGCTACTCTCTTTAATATGGAAAATATGACGTCATCTTCGAGGTAAAATTAATCACATTCAAATTGTAGAATAATTTCACAATTTTTTATTTAAACTGACAAAGATTTAAATTAATCAGGCCAACAAATGAGATCATGTTTGACGATATCGAAGGGTCATACAAGTAAATGTAGAAGATGATTTAGTGAAAGAAATATCCGAGGAAAATGAGGAGTCCGAAAATGAAGAGTCAGAAAATGATACTCAAACATTAGAAGAAAACATAGGTGGTAATACTTGTCATGATTTTGGATATGGTTCGTTAGTTCTATCCGTAGGTAATGAGGAAAGGGGGAACTCATATTCTGCCAATAACGATGATGCTGAAGAAGAACCGATGGAGGAGTTACCTCACGTTTTTTATCATGAAATTGCAGAAGCAGAAGATGTATTTGTAGAGAGTCAATCGGAACCCACCGATGATTCCGGACTAAGTTATTGGTTAGGTAGGAGTTATAAGTTTAAAAGGGATCTACAATACAATTTACAGAAATGGAGCATGGAAAATCACGTGCAATACAAATCCAAGGCGTCAAACAAGCATATTTTAACGGTTGTTTGTATTTATGATGATTGTGGATGGCGTTTGCATGCATCAGAGAGGAAATCGCGAGGAGATTGGTACGTTTCAGGATATAGGGGAAAGCACACATGCAGAAATCCTGTCCTTTTAGTGAAACATCGTCAATGCACTTCTATTTTTATAGCGTAGTATATTTTATCTTCCTTTAAAGCAAAAGTTAGTATGATCCCAGGAGAAATAATGTACAAGATAAAGGAGGAGCTGAAGACTGAAATCAATTACATGACAGCTTGGAATGCTAGACGTCGTGCAATGGATATGGTTTATGGGAATGAGGTTGACTCATATCGTGATCTTCGGAGATTCATTCGTGCTTTAAAACGACATAACCCTGACACATATATGTTGTTTAAGACACTAGAAGGACAAAACGAGAGCACTATACATTTTCAGAGAGTGTTTTTAGCGTTTGGAGCGTGTCGTAGAGCGTTCATATTTTGTCGACCTGTCTATTGATGGAACACATCTATACGGGAGATACGCCGGTCACATGTACGTGGCCACAGCAATTGATGCTAATAATGGCCTTTTTCAGTTGGCATTTGCCATTGCTGAAAAGAACGATAATATTTCGGCATGGGGCTGGTTTTTGAATTTACTAAAACAAATTATCGATCGTCGGGACATTTATTTTATAAGTGATCGATTTCCTGGTTTAAAGGATGTTGTACGTGTTTTATTTCCACCAGAAGAGGGATTCACGCATCGTCATTGTCTCAGATACATGCGTGCAAATATGCAGAGAGCCGGACATAAAAATCGTACAGTTCAGAGTCGATTCTACGCTGTTGGACGAGGACCATGTCAGAACAAGTTTAACAGTATGATGCGGGAAATTTTCGTTCTAGATAGAAGTGCTTTCGAGTGGATCGTATCTCAGGACAATGGCGATCAGAGATATTGGACATTAAGTTTAGATGATGGACACCGTTATGGACATATGACAACCAATTTATCTGAAAGTTTTAACGGTGCCTTTAGAGGAGCACGTGGTTTACCAATTATTTCTCTCATCCTAACAGTATTCCTTAGAATAAATGGCTATTTCAATGATCGTCGTGAGGAGTCAGAAGGAATGACTACATATTTGACTAAGAAATATGAAGAGTTGTTAAAGAAACAAACCAAAGAGGCAAGAGCATGTCACGTTGAAAGATTTTTGTTAATTCAGTTTCAAATCTGCGATCGTGATGGATTTACATATGAAGTCAATCTAAATGGCCGAGAAAGTGAATGCATGTGCGGGTTTATGCAGATGAAACACTTTGTATGTCCACCTGTTATCGCCGCAGCTTCACATACTCGTACTCACGTAGATAACTACGATCTATGTTCGCAGTACTTCTCCAGCGATTATTACCGTCAGGCATACAACTTCTTCTTTCATCCCATACCTGATAGACGTTATTGGGGAGAAGAAGATGTTACTGTTATGTTACCTCCAAAAATGGGAAAGAGGAATGTCGGAAGACCTGTGCAGTGAAGAATTAGAAATGAAATGGACGAAATGTGCGTACGGTCGAAATTATGTAAAATCTGCAAGCAACCAAGACATAATAGATTAAGTTGTCCACGCAGAACATAGGCACACATGGATTTGTAAGGATAATTTAATTTCATTGTTAATATATCGTTTTCTTTCAAAATTTATAGTTCATTTTTCATGACATTTATAATTATTAATGTAGATGGCACAGATGGATAGACTTCCTGGACCAGTTGATACCTCAGTATTGTATATGCAGAATGACCATCGATCATCACAACCCACTACTTCGGTAAGTAATTTTTATAATTTTTAAAATTTACTGTTTGATAATACTGTTACTTATTTTTTATTCAATATATTTTATAGATTCGATTTGTAGAGCATAATAAGTTACTGAACCCCATTTCTGACAAAAAGAGTGACGTAGTAGAACGATTGATACAAGCGTCGGGTTTCTCATGTGTGGTGAACATGAGAAGAGTTCAATTGGATCCATCATTACTGACCAGTTTACTAGAGAGATGGAGACCTAAGACACACACATTTCACCTATGCTTAGGGGAGGCTACTATTACTCTTCAGGATATTGGATTAATTAGTGGTTTAAGAGTTGATGGTATACCTGTAACTGGTCCGGATTCTCCGCCTGATGGATGGGAGGCAGTGTGCTTGAATTTGTTAGTAGTATACACTCGGATAAAGAGTGGAAAAGTAAAGCTGTCTTGGATACGCGACGTCTTCTTCAACACAGAACATCCATTGCAGGGTATTGATGACGAACAACAGGCGACCCATTTGGTTAGAGCACTCATTTTTTATCATATAGGATGTAGTGTACTCGCAGACATCAGCGGAGATATGGTGCCTCTAAGGTACGCGTTAATGATTGAAAGTATTAAATTATTAGTTGTTGTTGTATTCTTAGGTTTGATTAATTTTTTAGGTACCTATTACACTTACGTGAACTGCAAGAATGTGCTCAACTTACTTGGGGTGCTGCTGCTTTGGCGCATATGTATTCAGAACTCGATAGGGGTGCAAAGATCGGCACATCCAGGATATATGGCTTCTTCTCAATTTTACAGGTATGTAGAGTACCCCTACACGTCTTAATTTTATTTATTTACATCTTCTAATATTTTTAAATACAGGTTTGGGCATGAGAGCATGTACATATTGGACGGCCGATACTACGTGCTGGTGCTCAGATAACTGGAGGTGCATTAGCGTTGAAGTGGATAGGAATGCGCAGTTTTAAAGATAACGTGCATACGACAACAATAGCCTTCTATCGTAACGAGCTAGATACACAAGAACCACATCAGGTAATCTACAATATCTAATTTTTTTAATGCTCACATTAATTTTAAATTATTGTAATCTAAATATCTAATTTTTTAATGCTCACATTAATTTTAAATTATTGTAATCTACAATATCTAATTTTTTTAATAAAATAGAGATGATCTGGACATCATACGCTGAAGTTGAGATATCACAACTACATCCTATCTGCAGAAGTGGGCAGGCTGTATGGATGAGTCGAGTTCCACTTATTTGTTACGATCTTGTAGTGATGCACCTACCTGATCGCGTGATGCGTCAATTTGGGATGCGTCAGCACATTCCTGTTTCCGTGGAGAGGATAAACATTGTATCTAGACGTAACAAAACCCAAAGTGGGGACATCCTAAACTGGTCTACTATACATCAACAGTACGTAGATCGTTGGGAGGACAGGGAAGCCGCAGTTGTTCATGAGCACCCGGATTCCAATACCGATATTTACATGCAATGGTATTGGAATATAACAAGAAGATGAATCCAAACACAGATTCCTCCTCCTGTAGTAGCCTACCGACCACACGGACCAATGAAAAGACGCCTGGTATGTTTAAAAAGTCTACTTATTGTACTTAGATTCTATTAAATTATTCTTATTATATTTGTAAATGGACTAGGTGGATACGATTGTACAAGGAAGAAACAGTATGAAACAACTTAGACGATCAACGGACTTACCTACCGACATGAGGACAACAGTCGAAAATACAATTAACATGTTCGATGAAGCACTCAACATGTTCTCCTTGATGTATCTCTTCCATCAATATAAGAAGCAACAGTTCATGCCATCACAAGAGCATCATACTTCAGAAGCATCAGATTTTGTGATTTCTTTATTACAAATGTAAACTATTTTTTTATATTAGAATCGTGAATTTATAAAATTATATGCTGTAAATTGTACAGGAAGGGAATATGGTGGGGAGGGGACGCAACCAACACCGATGCTTGTTAGTTCAGGTTTTAGTTATTTGTTTATGTATAGTACACTCTTATTTATATATCGATATTTAGACATATAAACACAGTTCCTCATAAAATATAGTAGGACTCGGTGAGCAGGCATTTTCCCAGGGTCAAACAATGGAGGATTCAATATTTGGCACCTCAGGAATGACGTCTGCAGGATATGGCGGGCAAGGGTACTCATCAGGTCATCAAGGACTCGCATCTCAATATAACCAAACCGGATTTGGAGCTTCAGGTAATAAAATGACTAAATAAAATAACTAATTTTTATCTTCTGTGGTATTTTCTAAAAGATGAATATCTCATTCTTGCAGGATATGCAGAAGCTTTCAGTTAATCGCAATTTGCAGGATCATCATTTGTTGGTCCTTCGAGTCAGGGATACAGCGGGCAGAAAGTTCCACCAATTCAACCAGGATTCGTATCTATAGGTAAAATTATAGTTAATTTATTACATTGCGTTCTCCTCTTACTAATTATTTAATTTATGTGACATATAATGTAATTAACATCTTTCAGGTATGAGCTATATCGAGTATGGCTTTAGAGGGTCTCAAATCGGTGAAGCCGGACTTAGAGGTTCAGGTATAAATATATTATGGAATATGAGAACTCATTTCAATACGTTATGTCTAATTTTTGTGATACTTACAACAATGAAAATGTCTCAACCTTGTAGGACCATCGAGTCAATTTGACTCTAGACCCTCTCAGCTCATACCGTCTACTCAATATAGTTCAGAAGATTTGCAGTCGCAGATATTTGATAGTGTTCGGCAAATGGAGGCAACTGATTTTGATAGACAGTTGTTTGGTATATCCACGATAAAACCACAACAACGTCCGGAGCTGCCTCGAAGACCTTCTACCGAAGTAAGGATCACTGAGCCTCCTCCATCAGAGCCGCCTCACCATTCAACAAGTGTACGAACGTCAAGAACTCAGGAATCCCAAACAATCGAACCGCCATGGAAGTCGTCAGCTAGACCGCATCCTCCAGGGCACGTTCCAACGCATTCAGAACAAATGGCCAAGCAAAAGAAGAAGAAGACAACACATGAGGAGACTCACAAAAAATTGGGAGATGGAGGGAAAGGAAACGACAAAGGAGGAGGTGCAGGAGGTGGAGGACGAGGTCTGAAGGGATTTCTGAAGATATAGAAAGTTTAAATTATTGTCTAATTTTTTCTTATTATTTGTAAATTCATCTTTATTCTCTTATGATTTCAATAAAATACTTGTACTTTTTTCAAATTAATTCATGTCAAGTTGTACGTTGTTGAGTTCACATATGTCAATGGTAAATGATGTTGAGCACACTCTCAATTTCTTTATATTTACTATAATATTGTTCATATGTCAATTATAATATTCTAAGTATGTCTCAATAATGAAGAATATAATTAAAAATAGAGATATTCTTCACATTTAACAATAACGTTATCGGGGAGAAGATGAGAGCACGAAGCTCTAGCGATAGATAAAAAAATTACGATGAAGGAAAATATTGAAAGCCTATTAAATTTATTTAATTTTTTTCAAATTATTTACAAAATTCCATAAATGTACTCATTCACATCTAATGAAAATATTAATAATTTGGAGTATATGGTAGTATTGAAGTAGAATTAAAGTATTAACGGGGTGTATTTTGTAAAATGGCCATCTCCAAGTTGGCACCTCAGGTGCCGATTTGGAGCCTCTGTCTAAATCGGCACCTCAGGTGCCGATTTAGAGGGGGCGCCCCAAATCGGCACCTCAAGTGCCAATCGATACCTATTTTTTTAATTTTTGTAACCGTATTTATTTAATTAATTAAGATTTTTTAATAATTATTTAAAAAATCCCCCCAAGAGGTCCATCCCATTTTATCCTATATATATATGAGTAATATGGGACTGCCCCCGTGGGGGGGCTTATTTTGCCCGTTTTTTTTATTTTTTTAATTTTCTTCAATGGATTTTCATCAATATATCCCTATATTATGTCACTAATTTCGTACAAAACAGAGACTCTTACGGCCTTCATCTAGACGGGTCGTTTTTAGAAATTCTGTTACCGTTAAAAAATGATTGTCTGGATAGAGGCTTTAAGAGTCTCTATTTCGCACGAAATTTTAATGACATAATATTGGTATATAGTGATGAAACTCTATGGAAGAAATTTTCAAAAAAAACAAAAAAAACCGAGCGAAATGGGACGGGGGTAAAATGGGGCTGCCCCCATGGGGGAGCAAACTTGCCTCCCCCCGTCCCATTTCGCCCGATTTTTTTATTTTTTTTTGAAATATTCTTCCATGGAATTTCATCACTATATTCCTATATCATGTCATTAAAATTTCGTGCGAAACAGAGACTCCTACGACCTCCATCTAGACAGTTATTTTTTAACGGTTACAGAATTGCTAAAAACGTCTGGATGGAGGCCGTAGGAGTCTCTGTTTCGCATGAAATTTTTATGACATAATATAGGGATATATTGATGAAAATCCACGAAAGAAAAAAAAATGAAAAAACCGGACGAAACGGGGACGGAGGGAGCCAAGTTAGCTCCCCCATGGGGGCAGCCCCATTTTACCCATATATATATACATACATACATACATACATACATACATACATACATACATACATACATACATACATACATATATATACATACATATATATATATATATATATATATATATATATATATATATGATATCTTTCAAATGAGACTTGGTCCTTCCATCCATAAGGAAGGCCAACAATCTCAACCATCCGTAAATGATCTTGTGGTTGTTATTAATGGCATGTTAATAATATTTATAATTAAGCAAAAACCTATTTTGGTCTTTATACATTACCTAAATATAGCATGTAAATACCTCAATTATCTCCTCTATTTCCATTAAGGTTACATTAATTGCTTATTTAAAATTAGAAACCCAGTGCCCTAGCAACCATAAGCAATACGATGTCGTCCACGATGGTTGCATCCTCGGCGACTGCTGCTCCTTCAACCAAACATTCTGCTTCACCGACTACCACTACAGGTTGATTGCACGAGCCAGTGTTACAACGGTAACAAACTACGAGTGTGGCATGGCACACAGGTTAATTAATTTCTATAGTAGTTAATCTCTGTGTTGATTTATAACGCCAACTCATCAATTTTCCCTCTTAAATTGGGATCCGTGTGCAGGTGGGAAATAAGACGAAATGCCCAGCGGGCAAGTGCTGCAATAAGCACGGGTACTAAACGACGAACGATCAGGTGTGCCTTCAAGTGAACGACCGTGGTAGCCAAAGAGGAGGAGGAGGCGACGACGTGCGGATGGGTGAGCAGCAAACGCGCAGGTGACCAGTTGTCGTCGAGTGGGTGAAGGTGCTCCTTCGCGCAGGGATCTGCGATCGTCGAGGTTGGCGGAGGAGAAGATCTAACGACCCGCACAGGAAGATCAGGAGCGCGACTGGCTTCTATGGCGGAAAAACGGCAGTCGACGGTGAAGCTTCTTCGACGACGCGGCCCACGCAAGGGTTGGATGGTTTGCACGTGGTGCGATGGCGAGGAGGCGAAGGCACCACCGGTGCTTCACATAGGGGCGCATGCACCAGGGGGTAGGTTGCTAGCGGGCAGTCGAGGAGGTACGGTCGGTGTATCTGGAGGAGCTCCAAGCGGGCGTCAGATTTGGGCAGTGCTGGCGAGCGTTCCTTGCGCGTTGATGCGATGGGGCAACACCGACGGTTGGCAGAGGGATTCCAAATACACATATTTCATGTGTATTATACATTTTTAATATTTACTAGATGAAGAACGATTCGCAGTTTGATACAATATTGATGTGTACTATACAATATTAGTCTGTATTATACAATATTGATATGTATTATACAAATTAGTTATGTATTTTTACAAATCAAATGGTTGTGAATGAAAGTTGTATTTTTTCATAGATCTTGAATATATTGTGCATTGCACATTTTTGATGTGCATTATACATTTTAGATGTGTTTTATACAAACTTGGTTTGTATATTCATATCAATTAAGCGTGAACGAGTATCGCAATTTTTACAAAAAACTATACGAATTTTACTATACAAAAAATCATACAATCGTTACAAAGAACCACACATTAATGACTAATATGAGTTGTATTTTACAAAGAACCATGCAAAACTTACAAATAACGGATGACTTTTTGAATGAACAACGAATTTTACAAAAAAACATGCAATCATTACAAAAGGAACTTTAAATTCTACAAAAACATGCGTGTGAGGATACAAAAATATGCCCCGGATAATATCGTCCAGAAAAAATTTGGATATTTTTTAAATATGGTATTGTGAAAAATACCAAAAATAAAAGTAGCTAAATTTAGTATTTCGGAATATTAATTAGTGTGCATAATTAATGCAAAAATTGATGACCAAAATGACCTTTTGGGCATCAAAATTGAAGGTGCCCTTGGATTGGAATCCGATGGCCCAGATCGTTGGCCTTCCTTAGGGATGGAAGGACCACGTCTCATTTGAAAGGCCCCCTATATATATATATATATATATATATATATATATATATATGAGTAAAATGGGGTTGCCCCCAGGGGGTAGCTAACTTAGCTACCCCCGCCCCATTTTCTTCAAATTTTTTATTTTTTTTGAAATTTTTTTCCGTGAATATTCATCACTATATCCCTATATTATGTCATAAAAATTTCGTGTGAAACAGAGACTCCTATGGCCTCCATCTAGACAATTATTTTTTTAACGGTAACAGGATTTTTTAAATCGACCCCGATTGGATGGAGGTCGCAGGAGTCTCTGTTTTGCATGAAATTTGAATGACATATTATATGGATTTAATAATGAATTTACACGATTTTGGATTTCAAAAAAATAAAAAATATTTGAAAAAGGGGCGGGGGGAGCTAAGTTAGCTCCCCCTCGGGGGCATACACATTTTACCCTATATAAATATATATATATATGGGAAAAATGGGGCTGGCCCCTAGGGGTAGCCAACATGGCTGCCCCACCCCATTTTTTTGCAAATTTTTTTTATTTTTTTGGAAAAATATCTCCATGTATATTCATCCCTATATCCCTCTTATATGTCATTCGAATTTCGTCAGAAACAGAGACTCCTACGGCTTCCATCCAGACATCATTTTTTTAACAGTCGCAGGATTTTTTAAATTGATCATGTCTGGATGGAGGCCGTAGGAGTCTCTGTTTTGTTTCTGACGAAATTCGAATAGCATATAGGAGGGATATATGGATGAATATACATGATGATATTTTTCAAAAAAAATAAAAAATTTGCCCAAAAATGAGGCGGGGCAGCCATGTTGGCTGCCCCCAGGGAGCAGCCCCATCAACCCCTATATATATATAAATAAATATATATATATATATATATGGAAAAAATGGGGCTGCCCCTGCCCCATTTTTCGGCATTTTTTATTTTTTTTGAAAAATAAAACCATGTATATTCATCCATATATCCCTCCTACATGCCATTCGAATTTCGTCAGAAACAGAGACTCCTACGGCCTCCATCTCGATGGTATCGACTTAAAAAAATCCTGTTACCGTTAAAAAATTACTGTCCGGATGGAGGCCGTAGGAGTCTCTATTTCTGACGAAATTCGAATGGTATATAGGAGGGATATAGGGATGAATGTAAATGGTGTTATTTTTCAAAAAAAATAAAAAATTTTGCCCAAATAAGGCGGGGGCAGCCATGTTGGCTGCCCCTAGGGGGCAGCCACATATGACCCTATATATATATATATATATATATATATATATATAGAGAGAGAGAGAGAGAGAGGAAATATTTCAAATGAGGTGCACCTTTCCTGGATGCATGGAAAGCCACGTCAATTTAAGCATTTATTCTATTTATTTTACACATTCTAACTCCATAAATTTAATATTAAATATTAATATAATATGTATATCATAAAAATTTATGAAAATATTACTATATTTGACATTAAAAGTTTGTTACAATATGGATGATATATTTTACATAATTGTATAATCGTCAGTATTTTACAATATGTAGTTTAAATTTACAAAATTGTTACGTAGTTTACAAATTTGATAGTGGCTTTCTGAATTTCAGGAAAGACCCACCTCATTAGAAGGGCCCTATATATATATATATATATATATATAGAGAGAGAGAGAGAGAGAGAGAGGTAAATGGGGCTGCCCCCAGGGAGTAGCCAACTTGGCTACTCCCACCCCTATTTTTCCCTCATTTTTTTATTTTTTTGGAAAATAAAAATTTGTATATTCATCATTATATCCCTCTCACATTCTATTAAAATTTCGTCAGAAACAGAGACTCCTAAGCCCTCCATCCAGACGTCATTTTTTTAACGGTCGCAGGATTTTTTAAATCGACCATGTTTGGATGGAGGCCGTAGGAGTCTCTGTTTCTGACGAAATTTTAATAGAACGTGAGACGGATATAACGATGAATATACAAATTTTTATTTTCTAAAAAAATAAAAAAATAAGGGAAAAATAGGGGTGGGAGTAGCCCCATTTTACCCATATATATATATATATATATGTGTGTGTGTGTGGGGGGGGGGGGGGAATGTGTATGCCCCATAGTGGGAGCTAACTTAGCTCTCCCACCCCGTTTTTCACATATTTTTTTATTTTTTCACATATATATGGGAAAAATGTGTATGATTCTGTTTTCTCTTTCCCGTTCTTCTCTATTCTGGTTGGATCATGTGGTTCAGAATGCATCCTCTCATGCTCTCACAGGTTTTGGCTCTTATAGGACCACACGATCCAACAAGGAGAGAGAAGTCAAAGAGAGAGAAAACAAAATCATGTGATACAGAATGCATGCTCTCACGCTCTCACATTTTTTACTCTCATAGGATCACACACACACACATATAATATATATATATGTGTGTGTGTGTGTGTGTGTGTAGGGGTTGATGGGGCTGCCCCCTCGTGGCAGCCAACATGGTTGTCCCGCCTATTTTTGGGCAATTTTTTTTTTTGAAAAATATCATAATGTATATTCATCCCTATATCCCTTATATATGCCCTTCGAATTCCGTCAGAAATAGAGACTCCTACGACCTCCTTCAAACATGGTCGATTTACAGATACTGTGACCGTTAAAAAAATAACGTCTGGATGTAGGTCGTAGGAGTCTCTGTTTCTGATGAAATTGGAATGACTTATAGGAGGGTTATAGAGATGAATATAAATGGTCATATTTTTCCAAAAAAATAAAAAAATTTTGCGAAAAATGGGGTGGGGGCAGCTCCATTTTTCCAATATATATATGAGTTCAATGGGGCTGCCCCTTAGGGGGAGCTAACTTACCTCCCCCCACAACATTTCACCCATTTTTTATTTTTATTTTTGAAAATTTCTTCCACGAATATTCATCACTATATTCTTATATTATGTATTCAAATTTCATATAAAACAGAAACTCTTACGGCCTCCATCCAGGCAGTAACTTTTTAACGGTAATAGAATTGATAGAAACAACCCCGTTTGGATAGAGGCCGTAGGGTCTTTATTTCTCACGAAATTTTAATGATATAATGTGATATATTGATGAAAATCCACAGAAGAAATTTTCAAAAAAAATGGGCGAAATGGGGTAAGGGGAACTAAGTTATCTCCCCCATGGGGGAAGCCCCATTTTGCCCTATATATAGGGGAAAATGTGTATGCCCCCTAGGGGGAGCAAACTTAGCTCCCCCGTCTTATTTTCACGTATTTTTTTATTTTTTGATAATAAAAACAATATAAATTCATTATTAGATCCTTATATTGTTTCATTAAAATTTTATGTGAAAAAAGACATCTACGGCCTCCATCCAGACGGGTTTTTTTAAAAATTCTGTGACCGTTAAAAAATAACTGTTTGGATGGAGGTCGTAGGAGTCTCTATTTCACGTGAAATTTGAGTAACATAATATAGGGATATAGTGATTAATATTCACAGAAGAAATTTTCAAAAAAAAGTAAAAATAGAGAAAATAGTGTGGGGGAGCTAAGTTAGCTCCCTTTAGGGGGCACAACCTCATTTATCCCACATATACATACATACATATTATATATATATATATATATATATATATATGGGAAAAATGTGTATGCCCCATAGAGGGAGCTAACTTAGTTCCCCCGCCCCTTTTTGGCATAATTTTTTTATTTTTTTAGAAATCCAAAATCGTGTAAATTCATTATTAAATCCCTATATTATGCTATTAAAAATTTCGTGCAAAACAGAGACTCCTACGACCTCCATCCAAACGGAGTCGATTTAAAAAATCATGTTACCGTTAAAAAATATCTATCTGGATGGAGGCTGTAGGAGTCTCTGTTTCGCACGAAATTTTAATAGCATAATATAGGGATATAGTGATGAATATTCATGGAAGAAATTTTCAAAAAAATAAAAAATGGTGAAAATGGGCGGGGGGAGCTAAGTTAGCTCCCCCTAGGGGGCATCTCCATTTATCCCTATATATATATATATATAGAGAGAGAGAGAGAGGAGTGATCCTATGAGAGGAGCCCTTTTTGAGAGCATGAGAGGACTTAACAGGGACCGTCGGATGGTGATATCCATCAATGGCTGGGATTTGAGACTCAACCCTGACCTCTTCAACTCCCAATGCCTCTTTCTCCACCGTCATTCAACCTTTTCCCCTGCAAACTCGGCTCCGACCACAATGGCTGCACCCATCTCTCCCCATGAAAACATTCGAGGTGCTCCGTCCCCTTCGCGGTGGTGCAAAAGGCGTCCGCGATTTGCCCAGTTCTCTGTCCGCGATTTGCGCCCAGTTCTCTGTCTTTTTTTCTGAAGCAACATCGGGGTGTATTATCCACCTCTTCTCCAACACATCATCTCTTTGATGATGTCTGCATAGGGAGGGCCATCTCAAGTATAAATTGTTAGTATCAGTTGCCGGAATGTTTCCGCCGTTATGGCTGCTGTGACCTTCTCCAACAACTTGTTACCATCGGATTATCCACCTCTTCTCCAGCAGCTTTTGCCGGAATGTTTCCGTCATCGTGGCTGCTATGACCTTCATTATTTATTTAGTTAATGTAATATAAACTCATATTTTTTAATATGCGTGTTTTTTTTCAATCTTCGTGCTCCACTGTTTACTGCCTGTACTGTACGTATTTTTACAACATATATTAGTTTTCCTTTACCTGTTTATTCATTTAATTTATTTCTTTTCAATGAATATGTGGAGTGTGTTGACAGAAATGTTCTACGAAAAGAAACATTTGTCAAGTGAAGTGAATAAATTTAATTATTCTACAGCTGTTGTGAGGAACTTGTAGAGTATCTTGATGGAAATGTCATTTGAATAAGAATTCCGACGAAAATATGATCGTTTTGTGAAGTGAATAAATTTTTATTCAGATGGAAATTTGATTACTCTACAGTTGTTGAACTTGCAGAGTGTCGTGATAAAAATGTCATACGAATAAGAATCCTAATAACATCATTATTTTTTAGATTTGCAAATGAAGAGTTGTTCATCAGTATACATGGAACATCTAATTTATTTTAAAAGCCTAGCAATGGTATATTGGTATGCATGTGTGACTTGGTTTGGATGCATAGACGTACATGCTGTTGGAGATATGCTTGTTTCACGAGATTAGAATCTGTTGGTATCTTTTATTTATAGTAAGACTATAACTGGAACAATTCAATTTGGAGCAATCGAATGTGAATTCAAGATCAAAAGCATCCATTCTAAATTACCATAATTGGTGCTCGGTCACCACTTAGAATCTGATGCGACGATCCGCGAACATATCCAGCATCAAAATCACAAAACATCCAATAGTATTGAAGTCGAAGACGTTAACTGACTTTCTAACATATCCAACAGTATTCCCATCGTCATTAAACCAAACATCTTGAATATATTCACTGAAGAAGCTTTTGAAGATAGCCTTTTTCCATGCTTCTCTATCACAATTGGAACCAGAATTCGTCTCTACATATCACTAACCATTCAGCAACCACCATTGATTTTATTTCAAAATTTATATCAAATTTTGCTATTTAACAACATTTAGTGTAAAGTTTGATAGCATAGGTGATTCAGAATCATTGTTATATAAAACATTACCAGAGATTCATCAGTGATTATGTCACAGCTAATAATATCCGTTGTTATATTATGCATTTAACAAGGTATGAGTAATGGCGGATTTGGAAATACATGTTACGCAGAAGTTACTTATATTATTCTAAATTGCAACATCGCATACCAAGGGAACACAACTGGTTGAAGTTGCAATCTAATTTGTTGCCGTATATCATTCATCCAAAATCTATAGAATCTCATTTACTTCATGGTTGAATCTTGGTTGATTTGGTTTTACTGATTGCAATCTGATAAATATTGTAAAACTGTAATCATTTTGAAAAATATTTCAAGCAAAATGATAGAAATAATAATGTAAATTGAGATTAGATGTCTGAAAAATACATACAGACAGGCGGTTGAGCATACAGATTGAAAATAAGAACAAGTTTATGTTACATCACATGAATGAATAACAAAGGCCACGGTATCATACAGATTGGAAAAAAAACGAGTTTGTATTACATTAACTAAATAATAACGACGACGAAAACATTCCGGCAAAAGCTGCTGGAGAAGAGGTGGATAATCCGACGGTAACAAGCTGTTGGAGAAGGTCACAACAGCCATGATGACGGAAACATTCCGGCAACCGATGGTAACAATTTATGCTTGAGATGTGCCCTCCCTGTGCAGACATCATCAAAGAGATGATGTGTTGGAGAAGAGGTGGATAATACACCTTGATGTTGCTTCAGAAAAAAACACCGTGAACTGGGCGCGGATCGTGGACGCCTTTTGCACCACCGCCAAGGGGACGGAGCACCTCGCACGCTTTCATGGGGAGAGATGGGTGCAACCATTGTGGTCGGAGCCGAGTTTGCAGGGGAAAAGGTTGAATGACGGTGGAGAAAGAGGGATTGGGAGTTGAAGAGGGTAGGGTTGAGTCTCAAATCTCAGCCATTGATGGATATCACCATCGGACGGTCCCTGTTAAGTCCTCTCATGCTCTCAAAAAGGGCTCCTCTCATAGGATCACTCCTCTATATATATATATATATATATATATATATATATATATATATATATATATATAGAGAGAGAGAGAGAGAGAGAAGAGAGTTCAATGGGGCTGCCACTTAGGGGGAGCTAACTTGGCTCCCCCCGTGCAATTTCGCCAATTTTTTGTTTTTTTGAAAATTTGTTCCGTAAATATTCATCAATATATCCTTATATTATGCTATTCAAATTTCGTACGAAACAGAAACTCCTACAGCCTCCATCCAGACAATCAATTTTTAACGGTAATAGATTTGTTAAAAACGACCCTTCTAGATGGAGGCCGTATGAGTCTCTGTTTCTTACGAAATTTGAAGGATATAATATAATGATATATTGATGAAAATCCACAGAATAAATTTTCAAAAAAATAAAATAAAAATACAAACGAAATAACGCAGGGGGAGCCAAGTAACTACCTCCAAGAGGGCAACCCCATTTATCCATATATATAGAGAGAGAGAAGACAGAATCAACCCTATCTGGATTGAGGTTGTAGGAGCCTCTGTTTCATACGAAATTTGAATGACATAATATAGGGATACATTGATGAATATTCACCGATGAAATTTTGAAAAATAAAAACATGGGAAAAATGGTTAGCTCCCCCAAAGGGCAACCCCATTTTACCCATATATATATATATATATATATATATATATATATATATATATATATATAGGGTTTAATGTGGCTGCCCTTAAGGGGGAGCTAACTTCGCTCCGCCCGCCTCATTTTCTCTATTTTTTTATTTTTTTGAAAACTTTTTTTGTAAATATTCATTACTACATCCCTATATTATGCTGCTCAAATTTTGTGCGAAACAGAAACTCTTACGGTCTTCATCTAGACAGTCATTTTTTTAACGGTAACATAATTGCTAAAAATGACTTCGCCTGAATGGAGACCATAGGAATCTTTGTTTCACACGAAATTTGAATTACATAATGTAGGGATATAGTGATGAATAATCACAGAAGAAACTTCTAAAAAAATAAAAAAATGGAGAAAATAGGGCGGAGGAGCCAAGTTAGCTCCCCCTTAAGGGGTAGCCCCCATTTTACCCATATAAATAAGGGTTTAATGTGGCTTCCCCCATTTTCCCCATTTTTTTTAATTTTTTTTGAAAATTCCTTTCGTGGATTTTTATCAATATATCCTTATATTATACTATTAAAATTTCGTGCGAAACAAAGACTCTTACGATCTCCATCCAGACAGTAATTTTTTAACGGTAACAAAATTGCTAAAAACAACCCCGTCTGGATGGAGGTCGTAGGAGTCTCTGTTTTGCACGAAATTTTAATAGCATAATACAAGGATATATTGATGAAAATCTACGGAAGAAATTTTCAAAAAAAAATAAAAAAAGGGTGAAAATAGGTCGCGGAGAGCCAAATTAGCTCCTCCTCAAGGGGGCAGTCCCATTTTACCCCATAAATAATCCATATATATATATATATGTGGGGAAAATGTGTGTATACATACATACATACATAAATATATATATATATATATGTATGTATATATATGCATTTATATACATACATACATATATATATATATAAATGTGTGTGTATATATATATACATATATGGGTAAAATGGGGCTGCACCCTTTAGGGGAGCTAACTTGGCTTCCCTTGTCCTATTTTCCTCATTTTTTTAATTTTTTTTTGAAAAATTTCTTCCGTGGATTTTCATCAATATATCCTATATTATGTTATTAAAATTTTGCGCGAAACAGATACTCATACGACCTCCATCCAGACGTGGTCGTATCTAGCAATTCTGTTACCATTAGAAAATGACTGTCTGGATGAAGGCCGTAGGAGTCTCCGTTTCGCACGAAATTTTAGTAGGATAACATAGGGATATAGTGACGAATATTCACGGAAGAAATTTTCAAAAAGAAATAAAATAAAAAATGAGCAAAATGGCCTGCGGGAGCCAAGTTAGCTCCCCCATAGGGGAAGCCACATTAAACCCTATATATGTGTGTGTATACGATTTAATGGGGAGTCAATATGGTTGCTCAACCTTCCTATTTCGACGCTTTTTTTATTTTAAATATCACCATGTATATTCATCCCTATATCCCTACTATATGTCATTCGAATTTTGTCGGAAACAGAGACTTATGCGGCCTCAATCGAGATGGTGTCGATTTAAAAAATCCTATTACCGTTAAAAAGTGATTGTCTGGATGGAGGCCGTAGGAGCCTCTTTTTCTGACGAAATTCGAATGGCATATAAGAGGGATATATGAATGAATATACATTACAATATTTTTGAAAAAATAAAAAATACTGAAAATGGTGCGGGGGCAGCCCCATTAATCAACAACACACGCGCGCGCGCGCACGTGCACACACACACACATAGTTCAATGGGGCTGCCCCTCGGGGGGAGGGGGGGCTAACTTGGCTCCTCCAGCAGCATTTCGCTCATTTTTATTTTTGAAAATTTCTTTCACGAATATTCATCACTATATCCCTATATTATGTTATTCAAATTTCGTGTGAAACAGAGATTCTTAGGGACTCCATCTAGACAGTCATTTTTTAACGGTAACAAAATTACTAAAAACCACCCCGTCTAGATGGAAGCTGTAAGAGTCTCTATTTCTCACGAAATTTTAAGGACATAATATAGGGATACGTTGATGAAAATCCATGAAAGAAATTTAATAAAATAAAAAAATTGGGGAAATGGGGCGAGGAGAGCTAAGTTAGCTCCCCCATGGGGGCAACCCCATTTTACCCATATATATATATATATATATATATATATATATATATATATATATATATATATAAAGAGAGAGAGAGAGAGAGGCAATCCTATGAGAGCAAAATTTGTGAGAGCATGAAAGAAGTAATTCTCGACCAAAAGATTTTGTCTTCTCTCTCCTGCTTGAATCTTGTGGTCCAGAATCACTCCTCTCATTCTTTCACAAATTTTGACTCTCACAGGATCGCCCCCCATCTCTCTCTCTCTCTCTCTCTCTCTCTCTCTCTCTTTATATATATGTATATATGGGTAAAATGTGTATGCCCCCTAGGGGGAGCTAACTTAGCTTCCTCCGCCCCTTTTTCACAATTTTTTTTTATTTTTTTTGAAATCTAAAACCGTGTAAATTCATTATTAAATCCCTATATTATGTCATTCAAATTTCACGTGAAACAGAGTCTCCTACGACCTCCATCCAAATGGGGTCGATTTAAAAAATCATATTACCGTTAAAAAAATGACTGTCTGGATGGAGGCCGTAGGAGTCTATGTTTCATACGAAATTTTAATGACACAATATAGGGATATAGTGATGAATATTCATGAAATAAATTTTCAAAAAAAAATTAAAAACATGGAGAAATGGGGCGGGGGTAGCTAAGTTAGCTACTGATGAATACTCATTCATCACTCTTTATTCTTATATTTTAGCTACAAAAACCTTTGCAAATGCATGTAGATGTGTGTAAATACAAATAATTACCAAAAGCATGCATTGTGTAAAAACCTATAATTAGCATGTTTTTGTGCAAAAATAAAAGAATAAAGATTAAAAAGAAAAAGAGGGAAATATTTAGAATAAATATTGAGCAACCTAAACCAAGGGAGGGCTCAGCATGGGCCTGACCGCATAAAAGCCAAAGTAGAGGGAGATAGGGGCTCATGTGTAAATATTTATGTAAATAAAATAAAAATATTTTCCTCACCAAAAATATGCTTGTAAATACTTGTATATATTTATAAAATATAAAAACCAAAAGAAAAAGTTAAAAATCAAAAAGAATTAAAATACCCCTTTCATCATGTACATAAACCACATCTATATATTTATTTAACCTTGTAAATAAATAAAATTATTTTCCAAACTTTTTGTAAATATTCTATATTATATATTGTAAATAAAAAAAATAAAAAGAATTAGAACAAAAACAAAATAAAAAGAGCAAAATTAAAAATACAAAAATACATTGTACATATACCATGTATATAGATGTACATATATATTTATTTTACCTATGTATATAAATAAGAAAATAAAATAAAAACACCCTTTTATTGCTTATTTTATAATATAAATAAATAAAATATAAAATAGGAATAAAATTGCATAAAAATAATAATTAAAAATCAAAAAAATCAAAAACCCTAATAGTGTACATATACCTATATATTTCATACTACGTATATAGCTTATTTTTATTTCCAAAAATTAATTAAAAATCACTAAAAAATAGAAAAAAATAAAATAAAAATATTTTGTGTTTTGAGTTTTTGCAAATTCGGCCCCTAGCTACCCTTATTTGTCACTTCAAGATCCAGCCACGTGGCCGAATCCCATTGGGTCCTGGGGATGTTGACCGCCCGGTCAACTACCCCCCCAGGACCACCTTCCGCGGATACAAGCGCCCGACCCGATTTCTCGCAATTATACCCGCTTGATCCGACACCCATTTCCCTAAACCCAGGGTCCGAATCTTTAATCGTTCATCCGACATCCTCGCCGGAGCCGCTCCCTCGGGATCCGCGCGCTCCTGAGCTTGCCCGGACCCATCTTTCTCGGACCCCTTGCCGTATAAAGCTGCAGCTCCGCCACCTCCTCTCTCCATCTTTGACCATTTGCTTTCTTCTCCTGTGAGCTCCAGAGAGTGCGTGAGGTGACAGCTCGCGTCTGAGCCTGTTGCAGCGAGGAAAGGAGGTGAATCCATCGATCCGGCGAGCATAGCCGCCGCAGCTCCGCCACCAGCGTGAGCTCCGAGCCTCGGACCGAGACGATCCTCGAGGCGACGACCGGGAGCTTCCTCAGCTCCTCCCCAGTCTCTCCGACCACCCAGGTAACCCCTTAGCCTTCCCGTTTCCGTTAATTTCAGTTTACGCCCAAATCGCTCCGCCGCCGCGTTTCTTTGATTCCGACCACTCCGTCACCCATTTCGATCATCGGAATCGTCCATTACGTCCGCCTCCTCCCGACGCACCTTCTTCACCCATTCGCCCAACCCAGCTCGCACAGGAGCTGGGAACCGAGCTTCTCCATCCACCACCTTCACCGGAGCTCGCCATCCGGACGCATCAGTCACCCCACTTCGCCTAACCGGGTCGAAGCAATTTGCCCTCGACCCGTGAGTCTTCTGGTTCACTTTTCAGGTCGAAACGAGGGCCATCTGAGGCCCTTAGTCATCCAGCCAGGAGACCCAGCTCCGCCGACCTCGCCCGAGCTCCTGAGCTCGGCTCGATCATCGGAGCCCACCGGCAGACGCGGGAGCCTTCCACGATTCTTCTCCGACCTTCAGAGGGCTCCCAGGAGGAGCACCGCGCACGCACGAGCCCGGTGAGTCTCGCCGGGGGCTTGTTCTTCCAGCATCCTCCATTGCCGTCGATCGTCCCCTCCCGCTCCAGATTCAATCCTAGCCGTCCATCTCCGGAGCAACCTTCATCGTCCGATCTGAGGAGACGACATCCGGAGCGCCCACCGTCAGCAGCCGTCCGATCTCCACGTGGCGCGCATCCAGCCCCTCCGCATAATAAAGGGTAATTTAACCTTAGGCCATGTCTTCACTTTTATTTCGTTTTAGTCCTGTAAATATCAAAGTCAGTTGTTAAGTTTTAGGTGTATTTGCATAGTGGACCCTTAGCTTTATTCTATTTGCATTTATACCCCTGTCAGTTGTGGATACGTGCATCGACACGTGATATTTTGGTTTATTTGCAGTAGATACCCCTGTAGTTCTGGATGTTATTGAATGAATGAAATTTTTTACTTATTTGCATTTATACCCCTGTGCGTGATTTATTTCCACATGTGCGTTATATTTTGGGTATTTTGCAGATAAGCCCCTGGACTTTTGGTACTTGTTACCAATAAGTCCTCGGGACTTAGTTTTATCACATTTGGGTCCCTGAGTGCCCCAGGCACGCGCGTGGCACGTGTTTTGCTGGGTATTTTGCACCAGACCCCCAGACTATTGGGTATTTGCACTTTGGTCCCTATGCACAGTGCCCCTTCTTTATTCTTGAATAAAATAGCAAATCACCTCCAAATCCAACGAAAATTGGACACATGGCTCCTGCCATGGTGTAAAATTTTTATGGATTTTTGAGGATATTTTTGATATCATTTGATATTTTAAAAAATTCAAAAACCTTCATTTTTGCTACTGTCTAACTTGAAAAATCACAAAAAATATTAAAACTCCCTTAAAAATTCCACAAAAATTAGCTACTGTTTATCTCGCTGAGTTTGATTTTCTAGCCAATTTTGGCTATTTTTCACTGCAGAAAACCACTAAAAACTTAAAAAAACTCAAAAACCTATAAAAAATTCTAATAAATAAATTAAAAATCCAAAAACAATAAAATTGGTGCCTGAATTTTCCTCATTTTATCTTCGTTGTAGGAAAATTACCTCCAGGCCATTTTGGAGCTCTTAGATATTTCATCTAGGGCTTTTTGGCTTGGCTGGACAGTACCATCTCTTTTAGCTATTGTTTGATTTTTAGAAAATTAAATAAAGATCAGAAAATTCTCAAAACTTCACCAAAAACACTAAAAAATATAAACACATAAAAACATTTTTGTTGGAATTTTTGCTTGACTTTTAGTGCATTTAATAAATTGTTGAATTGTGTGCTTGGTTGTTTTTCTCATTTTCTTAATAAACTAAAAAAAATCCAAAAAAATATAAAATATTCAAAAACCACCAAAAATATTTTCTCCTTTTATCTCTTTTGACTACTTCGTAGGCCGAGAGGCCAACCCGTGCTCCTTGAGTTCGACCCTGGGTGCTATACCAGGTTAATCCAATAGCAGGACCGCTATTTCGTATTTTGATCGATTTTATCTTTATTGAGTGGTTCATTTTTTTCTTGATTGACACATCTGAGTGACCGAGGTCGCAACGACCACTTTTGTACCTTTACCTTAGTCGCTCGGAATTTCGTGTCGTCAGCTACCCCTTGGGGGCAGCTCCATTTTACCCTATATATATATATGGTAAAATGGGGGCTGCCCCCATGGGGGAGCTAACTTAGCTCTCCCCGTGATATTTCACCCGATTTTTTATTTTTTTTGAAAATTTCTTCCCGTGAATTTTCATCAATATATCCTTATATTATGTCATTAAAATTCCGCGTAAAAAGAAACTCATACGACCTTCATCTAGATGGGGTCGTTTTTAGCAATTCTGTTAACGTTAAAAAATGATTGTTAAGATGGAGGTCATAAGAGTCTTTGTTTCACACGAAATTTTAATGACATAATATATGAATATAGTGATGAAATTCTACCAAAGAAATTTTCAAAAAAAAATAAAAAAATCGAGCGAAATAGGGCGGAGGGGGGGGGCAAGTTTGCTCCCCAAGGGGCAGCCTCATTTAACCCAATACATACATACACATACATACATACATACATACATACTACATACACACACACACACATACATACATACATACATATGAGGTAAAGGAAGCTACTGCCAACGGGCTGCTCCCACCCCATTTCCCCCCAAAAAATTATTTTTTTGGAAAATAAAAATTTGTATATTCATCACTATATCCCTATAAAATTCTATTAAAATTTCATCAGAAACAGAGACTCCTACGACCTCCATCCAAACATGGTCGATTTAAAAAATCCTGCGACCATTAAAAAATGGCGTCTGGATGGAGGGCTTAAGATCTCTGTTTCTGACGAAATTTTAATAGAATGTTAGAAGAATATAATGATGAATATACAAATTTTTATTTTCCAAAAAATAAAAATGAGGAAAAAATAGTGGTGGGAGTAGCACCGTTGGCTACTCCCAGAGAGTATACTCCTTTTTCCTTATATATATATATATATATATATATATATATATATATGGGTTTGATGGGGCTGCCCCTTGCGGGCAGCTAACATTGTTGCCCCGTCCCCGTTTTTTTCCGTTTTTTATTTTTTTGAAAAATTTCACCATGTATATTCATATATATATATATATAGAGAGAGAGAGAGAGGAGTGATCCTATGAGAGCCAAAATTTGTGAGAGCATGAGAGCATGCATTCTGGACCACATGATCCAACTAGGAAAGAGAAGACTAGGAGAGAGAAGACAAGATCATGTGGTCCAGAATACATGCTCTCATGCTCTCACTTTTTTTGCTCTCATAGGATCACTCCTCTATATATATATCCCTCTTATATGTCATTCAAATTTCGTTAGAAACAGAGACACGTACGGCCTCCATCGAGTTGGTGTCGATTTAAAAAATCATGTTACTGTTAAAAAATTACTGTCTTGATAGAGGTCGTACGAGTCTCTATTTCTGACGAAATTCGAATGACATATAAGAGGGATATATGGATGAATATATATGGTTTTTTTCAAAAAAATAAAAAAATTGGAAAAAATAGGGCGGAGCAACCATGTTGGCTGCCCGCAAGGGACAACCTCATTTTTTCCATATACATACATACATACATACATACATACATACATACATACATACATATATATATATATGGGGTTGGAGAAGCTGCACCAGGGGTGTAGCTAACTAGCTGCATCCGGCCATTATTTTAATTGATTTTTTCTGTTTTTGAAGTAAAACCTAGGGGGATTTAAATCACTATATATCATGATGATATCATATCAATTTCAATTAAATTCAACACTTTTATCATCTCCATCAAGGCTATTATATTTTAACGGTCTCAGAATTATTGAAATTGACCATATCTAGATGGGCATGTTAGCGGCTCGTTTGGTTGTTGGGTTGGAGTGAGTTGGGGTAACTTGATTGGAATAATAGTTGTTTGGGATGGTTATGAGGGTTGGAGAGGGTTGGAATAAAGAATGTGATGTGATGTCACTATATTTTGTTACGGGGTAACTCGAGGGTAACCCGGTTACCAAATGAGCCTTAGGAGTGTTTGTTTTGAATGAAATTTGAAACACATATTCCACACAATAAACTAAGTAAATCCCCCGTAAGTTTCCTTCAAAAAAACTCAAAAATCAATGAGAAAAATATCCGGGGGTAGCTAGTTGGTTGCACCCCCGATGTACCTTCCCTTTTCCCTATATATATATGGGTTGATGGGCTGCCCCGTCTTATTTTCGGGCCAAATTTTTTTATTTTTTGAAAAAATATCATCATGTATATTCATCTCTATATCCCTCATATATGTCATTCGAATTTAGTTAGAAATAGAGGCTCCTACGGCCTCTATCCAGACAGGGTCGATTTAAAAAATCCAGCGACCGTTAAAAAAATGACGTCTGGATGAAGGCCGTAAGAGTCCCTATTTGTGACGAAATTCGAATGACATATAAGAAGGGTATAGGGATGAATATACATGGTGATATTTTTCCAAAAAATAAAAAAAATTACGAAAAATAGGGTGGGAGCAGCCATGTTAGGTACCCCTAAGGGGCAGTCCCATTTTTCCAATATATATATATATATATATATATATATATATACGGGTTGATGGGGATGCCCCCTAGGGTAGCCAACATGGCTGCCCCCACCCCATTTTTCGTAATTTTTTATTTTTTTGAAAAAATATTACCATGTATATTCATCCCTATATCCCTTCTATATGTCATTCGAACTTCGTCAGAAACAGAGACTCTACGGCCTCCATCCAGACATGGTCGATTTAAAAAATCTTGCGTCCGTTAAAAAAATGACGTCTAGATAGAGACCGAAGGAGTCTCTGTTTCTGACGAAATTCGAATGACATATAGGAGGGATATAGGGATGAATATACATGATGATATTTTCAAAAAAATAAAAAAAAAATTGTGAAAAATGGGATGGGGGCAGCCCCATTTTTCCCATATATATGTGGGTAAAATGGGGTTGCCCCCATGGGGGGAGCTAACTTGGCTCTCCCCGTTCAATTTCGTCTGTTTTTTTATTTTTTTTAGAATTTCTTCCGTGAATATTCATCACTATATCCTTATTTTATGCTATTGAAATTTCGTGCGAAAAAGAGACTCCCACAGCTTCCATCTAGACAATCATTTTTTAACGGTAACAGAATTGCTAAAAATGACCCTTCTGGATGGAGGCCGTAGGAATATATGTTTGCGCAAAATTTGAATGACATAATATAGCGATATGTTGATGAAAATCCACGGAAGAAATTTTCAAAAAAAAAAAAAAAAATAGGCGAAATGGTGTGGGGGAGCCAAGTTAGCTTTCCTTTAGAGGGCAACCCCATTTTACCCTGTATAGATAGAGTTATATGTGGTTACGCCCACCCTATTTTTTGCATTTTTTTATTTTTTTTGAAAAATATCACCATATATATTCATCCCTATATCCCTCCTATATGTCATTCGAATTTCGTCAGAAATAGAGATTCGCATGACCTCCATCTAGACAATCATTTTTTAACCGTTGCGGAATCTCTGTTTCGCACAAAATTTGAATGACATAATATAGGGATATGTTGATGAAAATCCACGGAAGAAATTTTCAAAAAAATAAAAAATAGGCGAAATGGTGGGGGAGCCAAGTTAGCTCCCCTTTAGGGGGCAACCCCACTTTACCATATATAGATAGGGTTATATGTGGTTGCCCCCATCCTATTTTTTGTAATTTTTATTTTTTTTTGAAAAATATCACCATATATATATATAATATTCATCACTATATACCTTCTATATGTCATTCGAATTTTGTTAGAAATAGAGACTCGTACGACCTCTATCCAGACAATCATTTTTTAACGGTCGCAGGATTTTTTAAATCGACACTATCTGGATGAAGGCCGTATGAGTCTCTGTTTCTGAGGAAATTCGAATGGCATATAAGAGAGATATAGGGATGAATATACATGATGATATTTTTCAAAAAAAATTGACGAAAAATAGGGCAGTGGCAGCCCCATTTTTCCACATATATATGCTGCTCTCATGCTCTCACAGCTTCTGGATCTCAAAGGATCAACCCCCTCACCTCTCTCTCTCTCTCTCTCTCTCTCTCTCTATATATATATATATATATATATATTACAGGGTTAAATGGGGGATGTCCCCTTGAGGGAGTTAACTTTACTTCCTGCGCTTTGCTTTTCCAAATTTTCTTTATTTTTTGGAAAATGCTTCCAAGGAATTTCATCACTATATCCCTATATCACGTCATTCAAGTTTCATGCGAAATAGAGACTCTTACAATCTCTATCTAGACAATCTTTTTCTAACGGTAACAAAAACTGCTAAAACTGACCCCATCTGAATGGAGGTCGTGCGAATCTTTGTTTCGCATGAAATTTGAATGACATAATATAAGGATATATCGATGAAATTCAATGGAAGTATTTTTCAGAAAAAAATAAAAAAAATGAGGGAAAATGGGACGGGAAGGCCAAGTTAACTACCCTTAGGGCATCCCTTATGGGTTCAATGGGGTTGCCTCTTTTATTTTTATTTTTTTTAAAAAATTCACCATATATATTTATCTATATATCCCTCCTATATGTTATTCTGTCAGAAAAAGAAACTCATATATCCTCCATCTAGAATAGGTCGATTATAACAATGTTTAGATCGTTAAAATTAAATGTTCTAGATGAAAGGTATAGGAGTTTCTATTTCTAACGAAATTCAAATGAAATATAGGAGGGATATATAGATAAATATATGGTGATATTTTGAAAAAAAAATAAAAAAACATGAATGAGGCTGTCACTTGGGGTAGCTGATGACCGAAAATTCAAGACTCTCACTATCGGGCCAAGGTAAAGGTATTCGGGGTCGTTGCGACCGGAATAGCGAGACTTGGTCAATCAAGAAAAATCTAGAACCACCAAATCGGAAGATAAAACAATGAAAGCAAACAACGTTCCTCGCTAGTTTTATAACCTGGTATAGCGATCAGGGTCGGACTCAAAGAGCACGGGATGACCAAGACGGCCTACGAAGTAGTCAAAATCGAAAATAAAGAATAAAATATTTTTTGGTGGATTTTAATCGTTTTTATTTTTTTTATTTTTAATTATATAAGAAAATGGGAAAACAAGCAAGTTCAACAATTTATTTAAATACCCAAAAACACACAGAAAGTTCAAATAAAATTGTTTTTGTGTTTTTATCTTTTTAAGTATTTTTGATAATTTTTCTGGGAATTTTTAAATTTTTATTTGATTTTCTAAAAATAGAGAAAGAGGAAAACAGTGGGTTACTGTGCAACTAGACTTGAAAGACCAATTAAAAATATATAATTTGTATAAAAATCTGAAGATATTTTTATGAAAAATACATATAAAAACTAAGCTACAGAAAAGGAGTTTGCATTTTTTTTGAATTTTATAGAATTTTTAATGATTTTTATAAGATTTTTAGGGTTTTTCAATTTTTATGGATTTTATAAATCCAAATGAGCTAAAAATTGGATAGAAGGTAGAAAACAACAAAATTAAATGTCCCTAATTTTTTTAGAATTTTTTGCAAATTTTTTATATTTTTCTTTGATTTTTCAATTCAAACAGTAACAACAATACATGTTTTTTTATTTTCTAAAATTGTAAAAAGCAATAAAAATATCCCAAAAAATTAGTGAAATTTTTACACAGTGGCAGGAGCCACGTATCCAAATTTCACTTAATTTGGAATTTATTTGTTATTTTATCCAACAAATAAAAGAGCTACAACACACAGGGACCTAAATGTAAGAACACATATTTCCAGGAGCAAAATATATAACACGTGCGAAAACCTTAGGGTTGAATGTGTAAAATCCGCAAATAATCAGCACGTGTTCAATTAAATCACGCACAGGGGTATAACTGCAAATATGGAAATCAAAATTTCATTTCATAACACAACAGAAACCAAAGCCCATACTTGCAATTTGTCCAAAATATCATGTGTCGAAGCACGTGTCTCACACATGCATGGACTAAAATGCAAATAAACTAAACATAGGGTCCCAGATGCAAATTATCCAAAATAAAAACAACGCACTAAAATATTTACAAGACTATTCTATAAATGCAAAAAAAGGAGGGGCCTAAGTGAAATTACCCCTTTATTAATGATCGAAGGTTGATGAATACCCATTCATCACTCTTTATTCTTATATTTTAGCTACAAAAACCTTTGCAAATGCATGTATATGTCTGTAAATATAAATAATTACCAAAGTGCATGCATTGTATAAAGTTTAATAATTAGCATGTTTTTGTGCAAAAATAAAAGAATAAAGAGACAAACGAAAAGAGAAGGAGATATTTTAGAATAAATATTGAGCGACTTAATCCCAAGGGAAGGCTCAGCATGGGCCTGACCGCATAAAAACCCAAGTAGAGAGAGATAAGGAAGCTCATATGTGTATATACCTGTAAATAAATAAATAAAAATATTTTCCTCTAAAAATAAAAATAAAAATGGATTGTATTTATTTGTAAATATAAAATCAAAATCAAAATATAAAAATAAAAAGAAAATTAAAAATCCCTTCATCATTGTATAAAAGCCATGTACATAGATCCCTTTATCTATTTATTTACCCCTATAAATAAATAAATAAAAATCCAATAAAATATGTACATATTCCACATTCCATAATGTAAATAAATAAAATAAAAATTACAAAAATAAAAATAAAATAAAAAGAAATGAAATAAAAATCAAAACCTACATTGTATATATACCATGTATGTATATAAACAACAGTATTTATTTAACCCTTGTAAATAAATAATAAAAATAAAATAAAAATATCAAATTATTCCAAATTTTATTATATAAATAAATAAAATATAAAATTCGAATAAAATATACAAAAAAAATAATTAAAAATAAAAATTAAAAATGAATATTGTATATACCTGTATATAATAATAATATTTTGTAAATACTTAATATATTTCAAAAAAATAAATAAAAATCACTAAAAATGGTTTAAAAATAAATAAACAGTTTTCATGTTTTGAGTTTTTCGAAAATAAGTTATTTACTATTTTTTAATAAATTTCTAAATAATTTTCCAACGGAATAATTTTATTGGTCCACGGGGGATTGTTGACCCCGGTCAGCTTCCCCCGCGGACCCTCTTCCCTTGCGGATCCGAGCGACGACCCAACTTCGACATTTTCTTCCCATTCGATCCGACAGCCAATGACCTTAACCCCGGGCCCCGATTGATCCTTGATCACCCATGATCCACGCCCGGGGTGGGTCTTAGGGATCCGAGATTCGAGTAGCTCGCCCGATCCATTCCTTCTCGGACCCCTGATCATATGAAGTATCTCCTCCGGCGACCTTTTCATGCATCTTTGGACCTCCCCCTCGACGCCTGTGATCTCCTCCACCTTGCCTGAGTTGCAGCGGAGCGAGTGGGAGTAGCAGCGAGGCCCGGGAAGCCGGGAGCCACTGATCCGGCAGCTTTCACCGCCGTGCGCCGCCGCGAGCGCGCTCAGCCTCGGGGAACCGACGACCCCTTGCAGGCAATGACCGAGAAGCTCCCCGAGCTTCAGCCCAGTCGATAGCCTCCACCAGGTATTCACTTTAGGCCGTAGAGTAGCGTAGATTAGGATTTTTCCGTTTTCAGTAGTTGTAGCTCCGCCGCCTCCGCCCTTCGTCTCCGTCTACCCATCAGCTCATCCAACACCGCCACCACCTTCACGAGTCTCCTCCGCACCTTCTCCACCGACCCATTCCCCTTGGCTCTCCTCGGAGCAGGGATATCGACCCTTCACCTCCGCCGCTCGCCGGAGGGCCTCCATCGCGACACATCTTTCACTGTTCTCGTGCTTTGACGAGTCGAGGCAGTTTGCCCTCGACCCATCTTTCTTCCTGTGCAGGTCTTATCATCAGTAGAGCCTCATCTGGAGGCCAGCAACTCAAGCACAGGAGCTCCAGGTCTTCATCGCCGCCGGAGCTCTCCAGAGCTCCCCGCCTTCATCGGAGCATCTCATCAGCTGCGGAGCTTCATGGCGGAGCTTTTCCGCGCTTCAGGAGCAGCAGGGGAGGACCATAGCGCGTGCATCGGGCCGGCGAAGCTCGCCGGCCAACTGTTCTTCCAACATCCTCCCCAGACGTCCGATCGACCCTCAGGCTCCAGAACAGATCTCGTCCTTCCATTCACGGAGTAGCAGCCACCGCCCGATCTTCAGGAGGATTGATCCATACCGCACGATCATACGAGGAGACGCATTTGAGTGATCACCGTCCGATCTTCCACGTGCCCTCGTCTTAGCCGTCGATCCAGCGAGGGATTCCCACAGTGCACCGCAGTCGTTAGATCTTACACGTGGGAGACTCTCCGCCGTTCGATTGCGTCCAAGGCTGCTTTGTTGCGCGTCAGCGATTCACAGCCGTCCGATCACGCACGTGGCGCCATCTCAGCCCTCGGATCATAATAAGGGGTAAATTGTTCTTAGGCCCCTTCAGTTTTCGCATTTATTATCTAGTCCTTTAAATATTTTTGAACCGTTATTTTCGTTGGGTAATTTGCATTGTGGACCTTATAGTTTTTTTATTTGCATATATACCCCTGCCTGTAGTGTGTCACGTGCATCGACACGTGTTTTGTTGGGTTATTTGCATGATTGGCCTTATAGTTCTAGGATGTTCTTGAATGAATGAAAACTTTTCGATAATTGCATATATGCCCCTGTGCGTGATTTTTTAGAGCATGTGCGTGTATTAGTGGGTAAATTACACTAAGGTCCCTGGGCTTTTAATACTTGTTATTATTTAGCCCACTAACTTTATTTCTTTGTAAATAGGTCCCTGTGTGCCCCAGACACGCGCCTCGCGCGTGACTTCTTGGGAATTTTGCACCGGACCCCCCAGAACATTCATTATTTGCGTTTAGGTCCCTGTGCACTGTGCCTTGGTTTTGATTTTTAATAAGATATCAAACTAACTCCAAATTCAATGAAAATTGGACACATGGGGATATTTTTGATTTCATTTACTATTTTTAAAAATTCAAAAACATGCATTTTCTTTACTGTCTGACTTAAAAATTCACAAAAAATATCAAAATACTCTAAAAATTATAAAAAAAATTAGCTACTGTGTATTTTGTCTTGTTTGATTTTCTGACCAAGTTTGGTCATTTTTCATTATATAAAACTCATAAAAATTACAAAACCCCATAAAACCTATAAAAATTCTAGTAAATAATTAACAAACCCAAAAATAATAATTTCTGTGCCTTAATTTTCCTTAGACTTTCTAGTTTATAGAAAATTACTTCCAGGAGCTAAATAGGCCTTTTTGCATTTTAAATTGGCCTTTTACTCCTGACTGGACATTGTTGTTGTTTCCTTGCCTTGTTTTATTTTTAGAAAATTAAATAAAAATCATAAAAATATCAAAAATTACCCAAAAACAGTAAAAAACATAAAATTCATAAAAACATTTTTATTTGAATTTTTGAGTGACTCTTGATGCATTAAATAATTGCTTGAATTGGCCTCTTTCCTTGTTTTCTTTATTTTCTTAATTAACCAAAAATCCAAATATATATATAAATAAATAAATAAATCCACCAAAAATAGTTTCTTTTTATTTCATTTTTTGAGACTACTTCGTAGGCCGCAAGGCCATCACGTGCTCCCTGAGTCCGACCCTGGTCGCTATACCAGGCTAATCTAATAGCCAGGACCGCTATTGTGTTTATTGGATTTTTATCTTATTTTGGTGGTCTGAACCTACATTTTTCTTGATTGACCGAATTATTTCTCTCGATCCGGGTCGAAACGACCCTTGAGTGATTTTATATTTTATCCCAGATTGATTTGAGGAATTTTCGGTCATCAACGGTCTAGGGCATGCCACGTGGAGATCTAACGGAGGAGAAACGTACTCGCCCTTTCACTGGATCGACACTCTGGATGCGATCCTTAGATGGATCTCCGACTGGAGGCGCTCCGCGGATGGATGGCTCAGATATGATCTGGCAGAGGAGGGTCGATCGGACGGTAACTGGACGTCCTCCAAGAACACTTCGCCGGCGAAGTTTGCCGGCCCAATGCGCGCGGTGGAGGCATCCTCTGGAGCTGCTGAGATGTGGAAACGCTCGTCTACGCTGGTCCGCAGATGGTGGGTACCTCTGATGAATCCAAGGAGCCCTGGAGAGCTCCGGCGAAGAAGGTAGGTCGGAGTTGGTGTGCCCGAATGAGTCGACATCCAGATGAGGTCGATTCAACCTGCAAACTGCACAGCAAGAAACCTGGGTCGAGGGCAAAGTACCTCGACCCGTTAGCGAGCGAAGAGGTGGTCGGAATGAGGCGGGGCGAACGTCTCCGGCGAGGCGACGATGATGAGGACATGAGTTCCTGCTCCGGGGTGAGTCAGGATGATCGGATGGGTGCAGAACGTGGGTAGAGATCTCTTGGATGTGAATCGAAGATCGGATGATCAAATGGGGGTCGGATCGGAGTGAATCAGCTGGCGAAGGCCGGTGGCGCAAATTGGGTGAAATCGAAATTAATCTAACCTAAGATGAATCGGGGGTACCTGGCGATCGAGATCGACTGTGCTGGAGCTGACGGAGCTCCTGGGGTCTTTGCCTCGATGGCTCGTCGGGGCCAGAGGCTTGGCTCGCTCGATGGCGGAGCACGACGGCGCAAGTCGCCGGATCAGTGACTGGGATCGCCTACTCCTCGCTGCGACACTCTCCTCCGATAGCTGTCACTCTAGGGAGGGGAATGGAGGTCCTGGGATGGAAGACGGAGGCCAAAGATGGATTGAAATGTTGGCCAGAGGAGAGGTTATATACAAGTGTAGGTCCGAGAAGATGGGAATGGGGAACGCGGATCGATGCACGGATCCCTAAAAATATACATGGGCGTGAATCATGGATGTGGGAACTTCAATCGGAGCCCGGGGTTTGGCTATTTGGAGGTCGGATCATCTCACGAAAAATCTGAGAAAACGGGTCGACAACACGATCCGCCTGGAAGGGGGTCCGCGGGGGAGAGTTAACCGGGGGTCAACAATCCCACGTGGACCAATAGGAAAATTCCGAGATTTTATTATTTGTAAATTCAATTAAAATTAGTAGATGACTATATTTCAAAAAAGTTTGAACATGAAAAATGTTTATTATTTTTCAAATTATTTTTAGTGATTTTTATTTATTTTTATGAAAAATAAATAACTTATTTACATTATATTTTTATATATAGGTATATATACATATGTACTTTTTTTTATTTTTAATTGTTTATTTTTGTAAAATTATTCTAATTTTATTTTTTATTTATTTACAACATAAAATTTGAAATAAAAAGATATTTTTATTTTATTTTTATGATTTATTTACATGAGTAAAATAAATAGGTTTATATACATTTGTACATGGTATATATACAAGTCGAAAATTGATTATTATTGTTATTTATTTATTTCTTTTTATTTTGATTTTTCTGATTTTTATTTTATTTTTATAAATATATACAAAATAATAAGAATATATTTTTATTTAGAGGAAAATAAGATTATTTATATACATAGATGTATGTACACTATATTGAGCCACCCTATCTCTTTCTACTTGGTTTCTTTTGCGGTCAGGTCCATGGTGAGCCCTCCCTTGGGATTAGGTCACTCAATATTTATTTTAAATATTTCCCTCTTTTTCTTTTATTT
The DNA here is from genome assembly GCA_037367405.1 of Ottelia alismoides. Classification (NCBI taxonomy): domain Eukaryota; kingdom Viridiplantae; phylum Streptophyta; class Magnoliopsida; order Alismatales; family Hydrocharitaceae; genus Ottelia; species Ottelia alismoides. The sequence continues at coordinate 484,775 of JAZKJV010010803.1, read as the reverse complement.
CTTTATTCCTTTATTTTTGTACAAAATCATGCTAATTATGTCTATTTAAATGATGCATGCATTTTGACAATTTATGATATTTACACATATTTACGCGGCATTTTGCCAAAGTTTCTAGCTAAAATAAAGGAATAAAGAGTGATGAATTAGGATTCATTACCCCCTATACTTTACTTTTGCTAGTCCCTTAGCAAACACTTATTTGAAAAAGAAGTGCAAAAGAGAAAGAAAAAGAGAAAGAGAGGAAATCAAGGTTGATTATTAAACTTTCCTTCACAAAATTGAAATATGGAGCTCAGTCAGACCTTTGGACTATTAATTTGTCGGAACCTTATTTGGACATAAGCTTAAAACTTAACAGCCTCTAAGTTCCACCAATCTATGGTCAAGACTCCTCAATAAACCAGATCAGAACAAGTCTACATACACAAACTCTAATAACCATAAATCTTTCCTTGTATTGTGTAAGTGATATGTAGCTCCCCACCTCAGAAGTAATAAAGAAACAACCTCCCTCAACCTGGTAACTCTAATGCCTCGGTCTAGCAACTCTTTCCTCGAGAAGCGGGGTATTCCCTTCTAAGTTCAAGTGCAACCGGCTCAAGAAGAGGGGGAAGAAGAGAATGGACCATGGCCAGTGTAGCCATGTATCCTTGGGAGGTCTAACCAGTGTAGCTGAGTCTCATGCTGCAAGCTTCATGAGATGGTCATGTATAACATAAGCTTTTGCTTTATTTGACTATATACACTCTGGTGGGATTATTAAATTTTCAATCTGACCCACCACTTTTTTGGAGTTCTTTTCTTTTTCACACATTTTTTTCATGTGCATCTGTACAACATATCTACATGGTGCAGCATATATACAAGGAGTTTTTCCTCTTGAGACAGTAGACTATCCCTCTTTTGAAGCTTTATTGCAACCCACAGCTTTTGTCTTGAGACTTCATAACCACCAGACCAAGTTTAGACGCACTTCCTTCACTATAAGAAGAAGAGAGGTTCCGCACAGAAGCACTACCCTCATATGCTACCCCAAGACAAAGGAAACTGCCTCCTCACCACCTCATCCGTGGAGAGCTATGTGTAAGGTGCTGGTGCAAGTAAAGCCATTATCTCTGAGAGCCATGCGTGTGTTGTTAAGTGCTCTACTTAGGCTCATCAAGATGACATATTCTCATAGCCTAGTGGACTCAAAGAATTAAGTCCCAATGGACCTGAAAAGCCTCAATCCTAAGCCCTATAAAGTTCCTCTTATTATTAAGTGGATTAAGGTCTTAACCAAGCTCCATTTGTCAATTTAATTCCAGACCAGTTTAAATGTCAACTATGATTTAAAAAACTATACAAGTATTTACAAAGATGCAATTTTACAAATATGTACACATGTGCAAAATTTTTGAAAAATGTTTGAAAACATGGATGTATGCATGAATGCGAAGTTTTGCAAAATATTTACAAAAATTTACACAAGGTTTTTGCAAACTTTTTGTTTTCCAAACATTTTACAGAAATTTTATACTATATACATAAATTTTGATATGAAAATATTTACAAATCATTTACACAAATCATTTTTACAATCATTTGTACAAAAATAATTTTTATACATAAATAGGTATGTGCAAGAAGAATTTTTATGTATAAGGGAAATTTTTAAATTTTTATGGATTTTTAGCCATTTTTATTTATTTACACTCACAAAAAGTACGAGTTATGGCTAAAGTATATATGAAATATATACGATACCCCCCTATACTTAGCTCGAACGATATCCTTAGAGTGATCAAGAGAGAGGAAGAAGACATAACTTGTGCTTAGTATAGGGAAGTGAAAAGGAATGGTATATACAAAGACGAATCAAAGAATAGAATAAGGATGACTCGGTATTTCCCCCTATACTTAGGATCAAGTAATCCTAAGTATAACAAGCTGTACATGAAGGGAAATCCGAGTGGAATGATGTACAGGGTCTACCCCCCCATACTTAGGGTAAAATATCCCTAAGTATAGGTAGCAAAACAGAGGTAGAAAGAATCAATAGAATACCCGAGAGTCCTACACCCCCCATACTTAGGGTAAAGTACACCCTAAGTATAGCACAATCATAAGATGAGAAAAGGGGTGTGGGACTAAAGAATAGAGTGATATGGACAACTTGATCTATACAAGTCAGAAAAACAGTGATAATCAGGCGTGAGATGCAATAGATGTGAGTCAAGAGACCACATCTCAGGCAAAGTGAATCGGGGCAACATCAACGACCTGCGGCTCTTGATCTAGATATGGCTTGAGCCGCTGGTCGTTTACTCGAAAGGTAACATCAGAGACAACTCAGATATATCAATACTCCCATTGTCATGTACCTTTCTAACCAGATAAGGTCCCTTCCATTTGCTCTGTAGCTTCCCTGGAAATAGAAGAAGCCTAGCATCAAACAACCATACTCTCTGTCCTGGCTCAAACTGCTTGTGGCTGATATGCGAATCATGCCACCCCTTCACTCTCTCCTTATAATGTAGGCTGTTTGAAAAGGCGGTATCACGAAGCTCCTCCAAAGCTGCTAACTCTGCCCTCCTCTAATCTCCTACACTCTCTGAATCCAAAAGTATATCTGTAACAGCCCAAAGTAACCTATGTCTCAGCTCAACAGGTAAATGGCAGGGCTTGCCATAAACAAGGTGAAAGGGAGATGTACCCAAAGAGTCTTGAAAGACGTCCTATATGCCCACAAGACCGAGTCCAAAAGCTGTGACCATTCCTTTCGGTCAGGGCGGACGACTTTCTGCAATATGGTCTTGATCTCCCTGTTCGACACTTCAGCAAGACCATTCGTCTGAGGGTAGTATGGAGTGTCTACTCGATGGTCTATGTTGAACTCGCTAGCAAGGGCCTTTACCTTGTCGTTAACGAAATGAGACCCCCCGTCAGATATCAACACTCGAGGTACCCAAACCGTAAAATGATATTTTTCCTCAAAAATCTGCCAACAGTCCGACCATCTGCGGTTCGGACAGGGATGGCCTCAACCCAACGACTGACATAATCCACGGCCAACAGAATGTACTCGAATCCCTGACTCTTAAGGAATGGACCCATGAAATCGATGCCCCATGCGTCAAAAACCTCACAGAAGTGTATGGGCTGCATCGGCATTATATCACGCTGTCCACAAGTGCCCATCCTCTGATAGTCAGTACACCTCTTCACGAACTCATCAGAGTCCTTGAAGAGAGTAGGCCACCATAAGCCAGATTGGAGCACTTTTTGTGTCGTTCTCCTCCCTGAGTATTGTCCTCCTGCCTCAAGCTTGTGGCAGTAAGTGCGGACGTTGTGGTGCTCCTCCTTAGGAATGCATCGACGCCAGATACTATCCCCTCCCTCATGGTAAAGGACAGGATCCTCCCAATGGTAAAACTTGTCCTTCGTGAGGAAGGTCTCAAGTTTCTGCCTGGGCCAATCTTGTGGAACTTTCTTGGCGACAAGATAGTTCACAATATCGGCATACCGTGGGAGCGAGGCGATAGCAAGGATCGCCTCATCTGGGAAGGTCTCACAAATAGGCTCAATCTACTCAGAATCCTCAAGATACTCTAATCGGGAGAGATGATCCGCCACCACATTCTTGACTCCAGGCTTATCCTTAATCTCTATGTCAAACTCCTGGAGTAGAAGGATCCATCTGTTCAATCTGGATTTGGCATCCTTCTTTGCCATGAGGTACCTGATGGCGGTATGATCAGTATAGATGGTCATTCTAGATCCAATGATGTAAGATCTAAACTTATCTAGGGCGAAAACTACGGCTAGCATCTCCTTCTCAGTGAATGTATAGTTCCGCTGGGTGGCATCCAATGTAGGCTAGCGTAGTGAATAGCAAATCAGACTCCATCCCTCCTCTGTCCTAGCACAACCCCTACGGCAAAATCGGAGGCGTCCGTCATGATCTCGAATGGGAGAGACCAATCGGGTGGCTAGAGAATAGGAGCCTCTACAACACGACTCTTGAGAGTCTCAAACGACGATAGACACTTATCATCTACAAGGAACTCGGTGTCTTTCGTCAGTAGATCAGTCAACGGTCGGGCAATCCTGCTGAAATCATGAATGAAGCATCGGTAGAAACCGACGTACCCTAGACAAGATCGTAACTGCCGCAAGTTGGACGGTGGATTGAGTTTTCTAATTACATCCACCTTGGCCGGATCAACCTCCATGCCCCTGTTGGAGATGATATGGCCAAGCACCATCCTTGAGTCACCATGAAGTGACTCTTCTCCCAAGACAACACAAGGTGAACCTCAATGCATCGCTGAAGGACTCGGTCTAAGCAGACAAGACAAGAATCGAATCCGTCGCCGTAGACCGAGAAATCATCCATGAAGACCTCCAAGCACTCCCCCACCATGTCCGAAAAGATGGACATCATGCATCTCTGGAATGTCGCCGGAGCGTTGCACAATCCAAATGCATGTGTCTGAAAGCATATGTCCCGAAGGTACAGGTGAAGGTGGTCTTTTCTTGGTCCTCGGGCGCGATGGCCACCTGATTGTAGCTGGAGTACCCATCCAAGAAACAATAATGGCTCTTCCTTGCCATCCTCTCAATAATCTGATCAATAAAAGGTAGGGAGAAATGATCCTTCTTGGTGGCCTGGTTCAATCGTCTGTAGTCAACACAGACCTGCCAAGAAGTGGGCACCCGAGTAGCGATCTCCTCTTCAGACTCACTGACAACTGTAGTGATGCCCGTCTTCTTGAGCACCACATGCAATGGACTGATCCATTTGGAGTCGGAGATGGGGTAGATAAAATCGGTGCTCCACCATTTCGAGATCTCCTTCATGACAACTTCTCGAAGATTCGGGTTCAGCCGCCGCTGGAACTCACGCGACGGCTTTGCCTCCTCCTCGAGATAGATATGGTGGGAGCACATGACCCCCATCAGATGGGATTCTTGCTCTCCAGTTAAATCAGCGGAGATAATGACTGGGTACATCTCATGCTCACCCGCAAGGAACCTATACTTCAGCGACAACGGTAGCGGCTTCAGCTCTGGACAAGTAGGTGCTGGCGGATCTGGCCTCTGGAAAGTCTGAGTGAATGCTGCCAAATCTGCATGGGAGAATGAGAACTCTCGCTCACAATCTGTATCTGGAAAAGGCTGCTATGATGGATTGTCTCTGCTCTGCATGGGATCAGCCTCCTCCCTAGCTGTAGGCTCAGTGGAAGTCAGACACGGTATTAAATTATCAAACTCTGCCCAATCAATATCTGACTCCGAGGGATCTGTATCATACTCACAAAAATCTGTCTCGCGGTCAGAAACCGGATATGCTACCTGAAAAGTATCCTGGACCAGGAATGCGCTCTCAAAGCTCTCCTCTACTGGCATCTTTGAATCAACGAACTCTGAAGGTGAGAGGATGGCCTGTGCGACTGGATCTGCCCAAACTGCCTCGTCATCTGTAATCACAAAGTCACAGTCCTGGTGGATGTCTCGTCCTGCCTCTGTCATCTGCTCTGAATCGGAAGTCGGCTCTGAGCAAGATGAGTCTTTGGATCTAGTCTCCTCGACCGTCTCTATTTGTACACTCTCGCCCTCGACGCGAAAGTACACCTTCCCACTATCATGGTCGGACACTGCCTTGGCTGTGGCCAAGAACGGACGTCCTAAAATGATCGGGGTATCGGTCACAGACTTAGGGATCTCCATGTCTAACACAACTAAGTCCACGGGGAATTTGAGGCCCTGAATCGTGACAACAACGTCCTTCAGCAATCCCTTCGGCCTCTTGACAGATCGATCAGCAAACTGAAGGACCGTCCTGCTCTGTCATAGAGTGTACAACTCGAAGCGGTCGAGAAGGGTTGTCGGAAGTAAGTTGATCAAAGAACCGCTGTCTAATAGAGTGCGGTCGAACCTTTGCTCATGGATGTGGCATCTGACATACAGGCTCCTGCATCTGGCCTCTTGGCTGGCAGATGGTTCTGAATCGCAAAACACGTGGCATGAGTAAGCACATGGATCTCTGACTGGTGGTTCCTCCTCTTCCTCCTAACTGTGGTCCTGTCTCTGAGTGATCTCTAGATCAGAGGGATGTGCGCCAAGGCCTCCTGAAGAGTCAGCTGTATATGGAATCTATCTATCATCTGCTGACTGAACTCTTTCTGGGGATTCTTTTTCTGATTTTCTGTTTTCTTCCCCTTTGCCATGTGAAGTGCTCGTGGAAAGGGGATCACGGGGTCCTTCTCAGATGAAGGACTAGGAGAGGGTCTGGCATGCTCATGAACAACAGAATCCACACAAACATCATCAATCAACACATGTGGATCCGAAAATAACAAACCCTTTCCTTTATTTCCAGAAACGTCATGAGATACATGTACAGACGGAAAGACAACATGACTAATAGAAGTAGAAATGGTGGCCTCAGTACCACCCTCGGCATGTCGACTCGCGGCATCAGTACCGCGCTCTGGCTCAACAACTGTAGTGGCGTCAGCACCACCGTCATCATCTCTCGCAGCCTCAGTATCGCGCTCCTCCTCGTATGACGCTCCTGAAATGGCCTAGGATCGTCGCTCAGATGAGGCGCCGCCTGCTGGAATCCTACCGGTCCTAAGTGTAATAAAATCAGCATCAAACATGTATGCAGACAAATCAGCAAATGAATCACTAGGAGTGGTAATCTCTGTGAACTCTAACTGCTCAGATTTCCTCTTCAGGTTGTTCGGATTCGGCTCAACACCTTCCCTATCACGATCTCCCGCATCTCCTGGCGGAACTCGTCCATCTCCCGTCTAAAGGTAGCCTGCTGCTCTGTCATGAGGCGGGCTAGGTCGTCTAAGGCGGGGTTCTCATAGGCTGGCCCATGAGAACCTGACGGGTGGCCTTGCTGGTAGTGAGGCTGTTGCTGCTGCTGGTGTGGGTGAGAGGGGTACTGCTGTGGATGATACTGATGTTGTGGAGGTTGATCTCGCCTCCATGGTTGTCCCTGCTGATAGGGACGAGGGCCATACTGGGATGACTGCTGTTGCTGGTGTACTGGGGGTTGGGGCTGTTGGTGCTCTCACTGATGGTCGTACTGGCCACCCTGAACTGGAGGCTGCTGCTGGGAACTGGCACATCCGGCTGACCAACGGAATCCGGGATGGTCTCGTCGGATACCGGGTTGGGGTCGGTCGTACCAAATCCGTTGGCATCCATCAACGATTCCGGCTCGTAGGGGGTTGCGATAGTACTACCAGGGGCTGATCCGGCTGGTAAACCACCATCTGAGTGTCTGGTGATGGTGGTGACTGGTGGTACGGCTGTGGCTGCTAGTACGGCTCCGTTTGTACAAGGTGAACCTGTCTAGGCTGACTGGAGCGCTTGGATGAGCTACCACTGCTGCTCGGATCTCCTCGTGACTGAAGACGGGGCTGAGAAGCCATTTGTGCCTCTTGGAGAGACATGAGTTGTGTCTTCAGGTCACTTAGCATCTGTGCCATCTGATCCATCTGAGATATACCCTGGCTCTGCTTCTTCTCTATCAGCTCGATCCGCTCCAGCTTCTCACTGATGATACCCATGTCTGCGGCTGTGGACTCGGCCTGTGCGGCTGCTGCGGATGAAGTGGAAGGACCGGTATCAACCCGTGCTATCCTTTGGTACTGCACGGTCTGTGGCTGTGGGCGTCTCTAAGTGTAAAGCCGGGTCTGGGACATCACTGTATAGTTCTCGGCCATCTCCTCGTAGATGGCCCAGACCTGATCCTCATCCTTGGCAAAGTAGGAACCGCCACAAGAAGCATTCACCAGGCCCTGCAGCTCTAGTATCAACCCGCAGAAGAAGCTCTGAACTAGGTTCGGCTTCGTGATGTCGTGGTGCGGGCATCTATCGGTAAGCTCACGGAACCTCTCCCATGCCTCATAGAACTGCTCATTGGGGAGCATGGAGAAGTTGCTGATCAGGCCCTCGCTGCATTGGTCCGCCCGAGTGGATAGTACTTGTTCAAGTACTCGGTGCGGAGCTGCTCCCAGGTGTATAGGAATCTCCCTAAGTGCTTCAGCCAGTTGGCTGCTCTGTCGGCTAGGGAGAAAGGAAAAGCAATCATCCTGATGGTGTCCTCGTCCACCTGACGATCGTGGACTGTACTGCAGATCATCTCGAACACCTGGAGATGTAGATGGGGCTCCTTAGTGGCGAGCCCGTGGAAGCGGGGGAGTAGCTGAAGTGTATTCGGGGGGAACTTGAAGTCCCCCATGATAGCTGGAAAAACCACCCACCGGTGTGTCAGTGTCGATCCGGGGTTGTGTAACTCCCGCATCGGTCTCGGCTCTATTGCTGTTGCTACCAGCTGGTCTGGCTGCTCTGGCTGATCTGGACCCCTCCGTCCACCAGCTCTCGACTGCTCTCTTTGCTCTCGGAGCCTCTCCATCTCTCTCCTCATCTCCACCATGAAAGCTCCTTGATCTCGTATCTGTCACTGCATGGTCTCAAGGGAAGCTAACATGGTGGTGTTGATCGCACCCTAGTCCAGAACGTATGTGGTCATCTCTAGCCTCGGACCATCGGTGCGCTCCTCGCTGCTGGCCATGGTCTCTGCAAAGGCAAAAGACCCAAACTCAGGTGCCAAAATATCATCTGCCTGTTGTCTTGCATCTGGCACTGATAGCTCAGGAATAGAAGAAGGGTGGTCAAGGGGGAACAGGGCGGAATCGAACTCGGGTTCGGAGAGCGGGTCTGGGCTCTCACGAACCAACCTAGATGAGTGGATTGCAGTGCTAAAACGCGGTGCAGCCAGAGGTTGCCTAAGAGACCTCCTGCCCATCATCTTGATCTGGCGAGTCGGGCGGATGAGATCTAGAAAACAGACAAGATGAGAAAACAAACCCCAAGTTCACCTACTCCACGTTGAGCTGAAGATCATAAGAGCTCGGTCAATTATCTTGTCAATTTTATTTAGGTTATCACGTCAGGATATCAGAGCGGTTACGTGACCTGATTGGAATCCAATCCGCCAACCAGACTGTCCCGTATAAAAGGCTGGTAGTCTGATCGGGGCTTGGATGTGGCTCTAGCCTAGTGTGCGGGTCACTCTCTCGCGCATCCAAACCATACAATGAGGGGGTTGCTCTCCCCAAGATAGATTTTTAAGTGAGGTGTCTTTTAGGGACAAGTGTGTTTAGCAGTCCCAATTTTATAGTTTTTGTTTTTAGGTATTTTTCAGATCAAACAACGCCTAATGAATTTTTCGGTTCTCCTGATTATTTTAAGTCCAAAAACAAGGGGGAGAAAACAAAAAAGTCGATGCGTGAGAAATCAATGATGCATGCAGAGTAAGAAATGCGTACCTGACTCCAGCAGTTTACATGTAAAATAATCCGCGCATAAAATAAAGACAGAATATAAATTACCTACATGATGCACGAGAATCCGGCCCTAGACAAAGCAATTTCTACACGTAAGCACAGTAGACGGGTACTCAAGCCTAAGTCCGGAGTCCTATCTTGGGTGCCACTTGGTGTCCGCCACAACGGATCCTGCACGCGCTGTATGTGACTCCTCAAGGCATGTATACTAGAGCCTAAGTGATCCGACTTTTTCTTTGTGATTTAATTAATTAGGTCCAGTTAACGATCTATAGGCACAGACAGATAATTAGGTGTTTGGATCCTAATCAATTACGTCACAATCACAGAAATTCCTAAGCAAGGGCTAAAACCGCTTAAATCAAATAAGCAGTAAATAAACGGTCAGAAATCAAAACTGACGAAAACCGCGGGGAGGTCCCTCGAGCACACCGGTGCTCGACGAAACAGACCCCAATATCACCCAAGTGTCCAAGTCTCTGAGTCATGTATTATTACAAATTAATAGTTCTGTAGAAAAATAAACTAATCTAAACTAAACTACGACTAATTCCCGCAGCTCCCGTACTTTGGTTCTCTTCCCCGCACTCTCCTGCGGCTTCGTATAGAAGGAAGCCGCCTCCGAATCCCGTGGTTGCTTCGGCTTCCGAAAAAGCCGCCTCGGTCCTCGGGCCCTCGCAAGAAACAGAAACAGAAGTGTGTCAGTCCAGATTACTGAAAATATATGCAAATAATATCAGATAAAAACTATCTACACAACTATGCACAAAAAGCCACGAAAAACCGCGAAAAGCGAAAATGACTACTAAGTCGTGCTCCTAGACAACGACACCATTCTGATGAGCCGAAAATTCAATACTCTTACTATCGGGCCAAGGTAAAGGTATTCGGAGTCGCTGCGACCCGAATAGCGAGACTCGGTCAATCAAGAAAAATATAGAACCACCAAATCAGAAGATAAAACAATGAAAGTAAACAGCGGTCCTCGCTAGTTTATTAACCTGGTATAGCAACCAGGGTCGGACTCAAGGAGCACGGGATGACCGAGACGGCCTAGAAGTAGTCAAAATCGAAAATAAAGTATAAAATATTTTTTGGTGCATTTTAATAGTTTTTTATTTTTTTGTGTTTTTAATTATATAAGAAAAAAGGAAAATAAGCAAGTTCAACCATTTATTTAAAACCCAAAAATACACCAAAAAATTCAAATAAAATTATTTTTGTGTTTTTTTATGTTTTAAGCATTTTTGGTAATTTTCTGGGAATTTTTCAATTTTTATTTGATTTTCTAAAAATGGAGAAAGAGGAAAACAATTGATTACTGTGCATCCAGACTTGAAAGACCAATTAAAAATATATAATTGGTCTATAAAAACCTGAAGAGAATTTTTATGAAAAAAACATATAAAAACTAAGCTACAGAAAAAGAGTTTACATTTTTTGAGTTTTATAAATTTTTTAATGATTTTTATAAGATTTTTAGGGTTTTTCAATTTTTATAGGTTTTTATAAACCCAAATGAGCTAAAAATGGGATAGGTACAAAACAACAAAACTAACTGTCCCTAATTTTTTTAGAATTTTAACAAGTTTTTATATTTTTCTTTGATTTTTCAGTTCAAACAGTAACAAAAATACGTGTTTTTTATTTTTTTTAAACAGTAAAAAGCAATAAAAATGTCCCAAAAAGGTAGTGAAATTTTTACACAGTGGCAGGAGCCATGTATCCAAATTTCACTTAATTTGGAATTTATTTGCTATTTTATCCAACAAATAAAAGAGTTACAGCACACATGGACCTAAATGTAAGAAAACATAGTTCCAGGGGCTAATATATAACACGTGCGAAAACCTTAGAGTTGAATGTGTAAAATACGCAAATAATCAGCACATGTTCAATTAAATCACACACAAGGGTATAACTGCAAATATGGAAATCAAAATTTCATTTCATAACACAGTAGAAACCAAAGCCCATACATGCAATTTGTCCAAAATATCACGTGTCGAAGCACGTGTCTCACACAGGTAGGGACTAAAATGCAAATAAACTAAACATAGGGTCCCAGATGCAAATTACCCTGAATAAAAATAACGCACTAAAATATTTACAAGATTATTCTATAAATGCAGAAAAAGGAGGGGCCTAAGTGAAATTACCCATTTATTAATGATCGACGGTTTAGGGCGTGCCACGTGGAGATCTAACGGTGGAGAAACATGTACGCCCTTTCACTGGATCGATGCTCTGGATGCGATCCTCATATGGATCTACGGCTGGAGGCGCTCCGCGGACGGTTGGCTCAGATCTGATCTAGTAAAGGAGGGTCGATCGGACGGTAACTGGACGTACTCCAAGAACACTTCGCCCACGAAGTTTGCTGGCCCAATGCGCACGGTGGAGGCATCCTCTGGAGCTGCTGAGATGTGGAAACGCTTGCCTACGCTGGTTCGCAGCTGGTGGGTACCTCCGACGAAGCCGAGGAGCCCTGGAGAGCTCCGGCGACCAAGGTGGGTCGGAGCAGTTGTGCTCGAATGAGTCAACCTCCAGATGAGGTCGATTCGACCTGCAAACTGCACAGCAAGAAACCTGGGTCAAGGGTAAAGTGCCTCGACCCGTTAGCGGGCGAAGAGGTGGTCGGAATGAGGCGGGGCGGAGGTCTCCGGCGAGGCGACGGCGATGGGGATTTGAGTTCCTGCTCTGGGGCGAGTCAGGATGATCGGATGGGTGCAGAACGTGGGTAGAGGTCTCGTGGATGTGAATCGAAGATCAGATGATCAAATGGGGGGTCGGATCGGAGTGAATCAGCCGGCGAAGGCCGGCGGTGCAAATTGGGCGAAATCAAAATTAACCAACCTAAGATGAAACGGGGGTACCTGGCGATCGAGATCGATTGTGCTGGAGTTGACGAAGCTCCTGGGGTCTTCGCCTCAATGGCTCATCGGGGACAGAGGCTTGGCTCGCTCGGTGGTGGAGCACGGCAGCGCAAGTCGCCGAATAAGTGGCTAGGGCTACCTACTCCTCGTTGCGACACTCTTCTCCGATAGCTGTCACTCTAGGGAGGGGAATGGAGGTCCTGGGATGGAAGACGGAGGCCAAAGATGGATTGAAATGTCGGCCAGTGGAGAGGTTATATACAGGTGTAGGTCCGAGAAGATGGGAATGGGGAACGCGGATCGATGCACGAATCCCTAAAAATATACCCGGGTGTGAATCATGGATGTGGGAACTTCAATCGGAGCCCGGGGTTTGGCTATTTGGTGGTCGGATCATCTCACGAAAAATATGAGGAAACGGGTCAACAACAGATCCGCCTGGAAGGGGGTCCGTAGGGGAAAGTTGACCGGGGGTCCTGTGGACCAATAGGAAAATTCCGAGCTTTTATTATTTGTAAATTCAATTAAAATTAGTAGATGACTTTATTTCAAAAAAAGTTTGAAATGAAAAATGTTTATTATTTTTCAAATTATTTTTTAGTCATATTTATTTATTTTTTTGAAAAATAAATAATGTATTTACATTATATTTTTATTATATATAGGTATATATACATATGTATTTTTTGATTTTTATTTTTAATTGTTTATTTTTGTACAATTATTCTAATTTTATATTTTATTTATTTATAACATAAAATTTGGAATGAAAAGGTATATTTATTTATTTTTATGATTTATTTACATGAATTAAATAAATAGGTTTATATACATTTGTACATGGTATATATACAAGGTGGAAAATGATTATTATTATTATTATTATTATTTATTTTTTCTTTTTATTTTTGATTTTTTGATTTTTATTTTATTTTTATAAATATGTACAAAATAATAAGAATATATTTTTATTTAGAGGAAAATAAGATTATTTATATACATAGATGTATGTACACTATATTGAGCCATCCTATCTCTCTCTACTTGGTTTCTTTTGCGGTCAGGCCCATGCTGAGCCCTCCCTTGGGATTAGGTCACTCTATATTTATTCTAAATATTTCCCACTTTTTCTTTTATTTTTTTATTCCTTTATTTTTGTGCAAAATCGTGCTAATTATGTCTATTTACATGATGCATGCATTTTGACAATTTATGATATTTACACATATTTACATGGCATTTTGCCAAAGTTTCTAGCTAAAATAAAGGAATAAAGAGTGATGAATTGGGATTCATCAGTAGCCAACATGACTATCTCTGTACCATTTTTTCGATTTTTTTATTTTTTCGAAAATAAAGTTGTGTATTTTCATCACCATATCCGTTTAATATGTCGTTCGAATTTCGTCAGAAACATAGATTCTTATGCCCTTCATCTAAAACAAGTCGATTACAACAATTCTAAGATCGTTAAAATTACATGTTCTAGATGGAAGGCATATGAGTATTTGTTTTTAACGTAATTGGAATGACATATTAGAGAGAGATAATGATGAAATATATGGTTTTATTTTTGAAAAAAATAAAAAAAATGGGAAAATAAGGGTGCAGCAGACCCATTTTTTCCTATAAAAATGCAGCTAAAATAGGGTTGCCCTTTGAGGGAGCTAACTTGGCTCCTCACTCCCCGTTTTTTCTATTTTTTATTTTTTTGAAAATAAATATGTGGAAATTCATCAATATATTCATATATTATCTTATTCAAGTTTTGTGTGAAATATAGACTCCTACGACCTTCATCCAGTTAACGATCACAGCATTGTTGAAATCAACCCCGGTTGAATAGAGGCTGTAGAAGTTTCTGTTTCGTACGAAACTTGAATGACATAATATACATACATAGTTATAAAAATCCATGGAAGTATTTTTCAAAAAAAATAAAAATAAAAAAGTAAGATGGGAGGAACCAAGTCAGCTCCCCCCAAGGGTAACCCCATTTTGTGAAATGGGGCCATCCAATGGGGGGAGCTAACTTAGTTCACCCATCTATTTTTTTTATTTTTTCATTTTTAAAAAATAAATCCATGAATTTTCATCATTAAATCCCTATATTGTATTATTTTATAGTTTCATGCGAAACATAGACTCTTACAACCTCCATTTAGACAGATATCTTTTAATGATCGCAGAATTTTTGAAATCGATCCCATTTGGATGAAGGTCGTAGGAACTCCTTTTCCGCATGAAACTTGAATAACATAATATATATATAGTTACAAAAATCCATAAAAGTATTTTTTAAATATAAAATATGAAAAATGGGATGAGGTGAGTCAAGTTAGCTCCTCCCACGAATATATATATATATATATATATATATGATTCAATGAGATTGCCAATAGGTTGCCCCATCGTATTTTCTAGCAATTTTTTGTTTTTTTTTCAAAAAAAACACCATGTATTTGTATTTTTATTACTATATCCATTTATTATGCCATTCCAATTTCGTTAGAAAAGAGACTCATATACCCTCCATCTAGAACAGATTGATTATAAAAATTCTAAGAATGCTAAAATTATATGTTCTAGATGGAGGGGTATGAGTCTATGTTTCTGACGAACTTGGAATGCCATATTGGAGCGATTTAGTGATAAAAAGGCATGATGGTATTTAGAAAAAGGAAAAAATCATCGAAAAATGGGATGGGGACAACCCCTTGGTTGCAGCAGAGACAATCCCATTTTCCCTAGATATAGATGGGTAAAATGGGGCTTCCCCTAGGGGGAGCTTACTTGACTCTCCACCCAATACTTCCGTGGATTTTCATTACTATATCCTTATATTATGTCATTAAAGTTTTGTATGAAACAGATACTCCTACGACCTCCATCCAGACGAGATCGATTCCAACAATTCTACGACTATTAAAAATGTCTGTCTGGATGAAGATCGTAGGAATATCTGTTTCACACGAATTTTGAATGACATAATATAAGTATTGATGAAACTCCACAGATTCAATTAAAAAAATAAAAAATGAGTAAAATAATGCTAGAGGAACAAGTTAACTCTCCAATGGAGAATCACATTTTACCTATGTATAACCAATCCATGCATGCATATATAAAAGATAGGGTTTTTATCACTTGTGCCCCTCTGAGATATCGCAATTTCAGTTATACCCCTATCTTTTTGATAATATCAGTCATGCCCCTCACTTCTTTCTCCGTTATCACTTGTGCCCTTCCGTCAGATTGACCGTCAATGAGTTGACTTAACCATGGTTTTTTCAAACATTGGTGCAATTAAGAGGGGTATTATTGTCCAGACTTCTTCATCTTCTTCCTCCTCTATTTATTCTTCTCCCTTTCTCTTCATAATTTCTCTGTCTCTCTCAGTGACACCTTCATGCATCCATCAAATCTCTAAAATTTTTACATTTTCACGGATATATCACTCATTACGGATCAAATGGTAAATTTTATTGATTTTTTGATGAATTTTTATGAATCAATTAGTCAAAAATTTATCTTAATTTAACAAAAACTAAAAGCTCTCAGGTTTCAGCCAGGCGGAGGAGGAGGGCGGAAGGGGGAGGGGGAGGCGTAGGTGGCGGGGGCGATACGGGGCAGGGGTGGCGGAGGCGGCGGGGCAACCTAAGGCCAGGGGCGGTGGGGACAGGGGGCGGCGTAGGAGGAGGGGGTGTGCGAGATAGAGGGAGGGGGAGGTGCTGGGGGCGGGGAGGAGGTGGCGGAAGGAGGAGCTGGAGGGCTGGGGCTTGGGAGGAGGAGCTGGCGAGGAGGAGGGGGGAGGGGGAGGTGCAGGGGGTGGGGATGAGGTGGCGAAAGGAGGAGCTAGAGGGCTGGGGCTCGGCAGGAGGAGTTGGAGGGCTGGGGCTCGGGAGGGAGGGGGAGGTGCGGGGGGCGGGGAGGAGGAGCTGGAGGTGGGAGAAGGGGCGGAGGGGAAGGGCTCGGGAGGAGGTGCGGTGATCGGCCTCTCGTGATGCCCGATTGCCCCCTCCTCGCGGCCTTCCTCCGCCCCTTCTCCCCAGCCCACGCCCCTTCCACCCTCCTCCCAGCCCACTCCCTCCACCCCTTCTCCCCATCCCGCACCCCCTTCGCCCTCCCCCCCATCCCTCCCCCTTCGCCCCTTCTCCCCAACCCGAACCTCCTCTTCCCCTCCTCGTCCATCCCTCATCCACCCCTCCTCCCTAGCCCAACTGCTCCGCCCCTTCTCCCAAGCCCGCGCCCCCTCCACCCCTCCTCCTCGCTTGGCCCTCCTTCACACCAACCCGACCCTCCTCCCCAGCCCTTCCCCTCTGGCCCTTCTCCCAGCTGCTACCCCACCTCTGCCCGGCCCTCCTCCGCCCCTCCCCATGTGTCTGAGTTCCGTGCGGATCAACCTCGACACGTCTCGATACGTGCATGGAGGGTCTCGATGAGGTGGCTGGGGAGCCGTCAAGGAGCAGAGAACAGGAGGAAGAAGTTTTTGGTTGAGGAGGGTGATAAATACGGAAATTGAGAGCGGTCGTATTGATTCACAAGGCGAATCAACGGTCGGTGTGTTGACCACTTCAAAATCCCGTATTTAATCAACAATGAACCCCCAAGTATAAATCAAGCAATGGCAAATAAGATGTGGAGTCAAATTTATTTTTAACTCTACATAAATAATGTATAGGTGTAAGTATGTAGAGAGTTCGAACACAGGGAGCAAGGCATGATAGATCTATGCAATGAAACACAAAATGTGAATGTGATGTGTTGTCTACACTATGCAAAGGTTTTTTGTGGGTTTTTAATTTTACATTTTTTTTATTTTTTTTTGTATTTTGATTTTTAATTTTTTGATTTTTTTATTTTATTTTTATATTATATTTATTTTTTTATTTAGAATATATAAATAATATAAGAAAAGGGGTGATACAATATTTATAAAAATAAGGAAAAATGCTAAAAAATTGGGAAATAAATTCTTTTTGGTCTTTTTATGTTTTTCTGTTGTTTTTGTGATTTTTAGGGATTTTTAAGAATATTTTTGGTATTTTTTAAAAGTCAAAATAAATAAAATAGTGAATAAACTTGCTGACCGAAACTAAAATGGGAATGAAAAATACCAAACAGTATCAAAATTTTCCCAAATTAATTTTAAAATAAAGATAATAAAATGGGGAAACTATAGGACCTGGGTTTATATTTTTAGGATTTTTCTATAATTTTTTTTAATTTTATGAAATTTTTAGGAGTTTTCGAATTTTTAAGGTTTTTCTTTTTAAATTTTTAATGATTTTTGGACTGACACTAAAATATGATAAGACAAGAAAAATATATTTTTTTGTAATTTTTCAAAATGTTTTTATAATTTTTATGGATTTTCTAATGTAGATAATGCTGAAAATGTATGTTTTTTATTTTTAATAAATATGAAAATGCAACAAAAATACAATCCAAAAATATAGCGTGAATGAGCAAGTTAACAGGAGCTTATGCTAAGTTTTTGAGAATTTTTCGAGTTAAAATGATGCATTAAATAAATACAAACATCCAATAAAAATCACACAGCTGGTAGGGGCAAAAATGCAAATGTCAGGAAGTACAAGGGCCAATGTGCAATTTTCACAAAAGTTTAATACTGAATAAGCAATTTAATGGACCACGCACAAATACCAAAATCCGCAAGGGCACTCTTGCAAAAACACAAAGGTCATGTGCGTACGCACGCGCCTAGCAAGGGCACAAGTGAGATTATCAAAAACTTCAGGTGGATATTGCAAAATGTCCAGAAAGTTTATGACTGCAAATAGACTTCTTAGGACCAAAACTAAATACGACAAAAGCCCAAAGTTCGCTTGCAAAATTGCTAGGGGCACGTGCGTAGCGCACGTGATCTGGCGGGGACCTAAGGGTAATAACACCAAGTTTTGGGGATCTAAGTGTAATTGTTACCAAACATTTTGAACAGCAGATAAATGTTTAGAAATTACTTAATAAATAAACAAAAATGCGGGGTTCGAATGCAAAATACCCCCGCAGGCGGATCGGACGGCTTGAGATTCTTTACTTGACACGTGTCCTCTCCCGATGAGGCGAGGTCGAGTCGCGCAAACGGTCACGATCAGATCCTGCTGGTACGATCATACGGCTCGTAGCAGGGCGCGATCTAACGACGCCAATGTATCCACTTATGCCACGCGTCACGCCAATAGGGCCCGAAACCCCTTCGCTTCGACGGTGGAGATTAGACGATCAGGGCAGTGATCGACGGCGGAGGTTCAAATCATCGGATGGTGGCTGCTACTTCTGGCATGAACTGATGATCCAACGGCTTCTGGCAAGGCCTGAAGAACGCAACGAAGAACACGCGCCCAGCGAGGTTCAATCGCCGCGCACGGTGTCCTCTGCCACCTTCCTTTGCTACTGGGGAGCTCGGAAGTCAGCTGGAGACACCCTCTAACTGCTGGAGAGGTCGGATGGTCCCAAAGGTGGCTGGAGTGCGCCCGGCGGGTGAGGGTGAGCGTGGAAGCTCCAGGAGGTCCGACGAGCGTCCAGAATCACTCCGACCTTCGTGTGAAAAGCTCGGACCTGACACAAAAAAGGTGATGCCGTCGAGGGCAAATTGCCTCAACGGTTGCGCGGCGAATGGTAGTGGGGGACGGGGAAGATGAAATTGGCCGGAGGTGACTCCGGCGAGCGAATCGATTGGGCGAATCGACGGGGAAAATGCGAGATTAAAGTGGAGATGGATTCCTAAGATTATGACGAATAAAAGAGCAAAGAAAAACTAACACTAAACACCTCAAAGGGACATACCCTGAGGTAGGAAGTACCTCGATGGCTACGTGGCCGGAGGTGGGGAACTCGCCTTGATCCTTGTCCAAGCTCCTCCCTCGATGACTGGGGCTGGATGTTGTCACCACCAGCCAACCAAAAACGCACAAAGGTGGAGAGGATAGGTCCAAAATGGGGTTCGAAATTCAAATCAAAGTCGAGGTTTGTTTATGTAGGGTTGACGGATGAGGCTCCTAGAACGAGGCGCAACGGGTGCTTCGATGCTCCACAGCCCAAGCAATCACCTGGGCGTGTATCCTTGATAGTAGAGCAACAAAAGTCACGAAGAAAGCATCATGAAATAGTGAAAGGGTTGTCCTCAAAAAAAGGGTGAAACTGGTCAAAAACACAGGTCTGACATGGTCCAGACCTCGGTCAGAGAGTTGACCGAGGTCAACCAACGGAGCTCTATGGTTGGTCCACGTGGACCAACCAGAAAATTCCTTGGTAAAAATCCTTGTAAAATCGATAAAAAATAGAAAATGAATTATTTAATTATTGGTTATTAAATAAAAAATGTTTATTATTTTTTAAGGTATTTTATTATGATTTTTAATTATTTTTATGAAGTATAATTTTACAAGTTGTCTTTTTTAGACCTATGTAGGTACTTATACCTATATATTTTATTAATTTATTTTTATTTTGTGATTTTAATTTATTTATTTCTGTTTATTATTTTATAAAATTATAAAATACTTTTATACTCTTAAAAATATTTTTATTTTATTTTTCTTATGTGTTTTGTATATTTAATAAAATATAAATATGTATTATACAGGTATGTATATAGGTATTAAACCTATGTATTGTATATACAAGTATTTCTATTTTGTATTTCTTTTGTCTTTTTATTCTGATTTTAATACACAAATATATTATAAGTAATATTTACAAAATTATAAAAATATAAAATTACAAAAATAATGAATAATAAATAAAATGAATATTTTAATCTGTACAAGTATACAAGTGGGGTCCAAAACTCAACTTTCAAACCGTAACTCCGAAAAATACGAAACCACCTTCATTAAATAGATTATTTTAAGATATATACAATTAAAGTGAGTTTGGTACATTTCGAGTTTTTATTTGCAAGATACAGGTCTGGGAAGTTGGAGTTCTGGAATCTTATTCAGATCATAACGTTTTATCTGTACATTATTTTTCAGTGAAATAAATTTTGTATTTTTCTTTATTTAATTATCTACAACTTTCATGTACAAAGTTTCTTTATTTGAGGTATAAAAAGTGGAACCAAAAATAGGTCCCAAAATGAATAAAGAAGAATAAAAACAAAGGGAATTTTATTGTGTTTTGACCCTTATCTCCCCCTACATTATTCCTTGTCAACCTATTCATCAAGATGCCTAGGTCTCGGGGTTTTGAATCATAAAATATTTACAATATTTTATTCTTTTTCTTTTCTTTTATTTATTCTATAATTTTGGCTTTAAAAACCGTATTTTATACACTATTTACATGCACATGCATGAATGCTAAGATGCTGTATTTAAGGGTATTTACACGCATTTGCTAGGGTTTTTGATGCCAAAATGATAGAATAAAGATGATGAAATGTGGCTTCATCATCCCCCTATACTTTACCTTTGCTAGTCCCTAGCAAACACTTATGCAATAAGTGCAAAAAAGAAAAACGAAGAAAAGAAAAAGAAGAACTTGGATTTAGTTTAATTATCAAACTTATCTTCACAAAATCAAGTTTGGAGCTTAAGTCGGACCTTTGGAATTTTAGTGCGGGCGGAACCTTATTGAGAACCGAATTTGAAATACAACAGCCTTCGAGAATACCAAAACTCTGCTCAAGTTCCCTCAATAGCCAGGTCAGAAATACTTCAACTCATACGCAAACCCTTACGACTATGAATCTGACTCGTACAGTGTAAGTGATGGTGGCTCTCCCCAACTAGAATGACAAAGAGACTGACTTCTCCAATATGACAACCCAATGATTCCCCAATCCAACAACTCATTCCTCAAGGAGCAGGGTATTCCCTTTTAAGTTCAAGTGGCAACCAGCCCAAGAGGAGGGGGTGAAGAGAAGAATGGACGGTAGCCAGTGTAGTTACCTATCCTAGGATGCAAGATCAGTGTAGTCAAGTCATCCAGCTGCAGGCTCACATGATTTGACTTTGAAGCTCAAGCTTGCTTATTTGACTTTACAACATATGTACACTCCGGCAGGCATTTTTATTTTTGTACATGTCTGTCCACTTTTTTAGAGTTTTTGCTTTTTGCATTTTTTTAATACTATATACAGCAGCATTTACATAGGGAGTTTTTCCTCTCGAGCCAGTAGACTATCCCTCTTTTGAAGCTTTATTGCAACCCACGATCTCCTATCCTCGAAACTCATCATTACTGGATGGGTTGGGGTGCACTTCCCTCCCTAGAGGAGGACAAATGTTTCCACCTGTGTGCGTCTCATACCGGCAAATCCAACCCCCTCACCACTCCAACTGAGTTGAGCTATGTGAAAGGTGCAGGTGTCCAAGTTAGGTCATTATCAACAAGAGTCGTGTGTGTGCTCCGAAATACAATACTTAGGCAGTCAAGAATCCATTGAACTAAGTCTCGTGATCCTCAAAGAATTAAGTCAACTAGACCTAAAGTACCTCAATCCCAGTTCCTATAAGGTTCCTGTTACTTAGGTAGATTTTAAGGTCCAATCAAGCTCCAATCTTCGGATTTTACTTAGACTCGTTCAACTATCAAACTCAATCCGAAAAATGCGAATGCCATGCAAATGCAGAAAATATTTTTATGATGCAATTTTCAAAGATTTTGAACTTTTTATGGATTTTTGAAAAGATGATGCATATGCATTTTTTTGTATTTTTCAAAGAAATTTTTCAAATGTTTTTAGATTTTAATTTTGTAAATGTTTTTGGGATTTTTGAAAACAAAAAGTTTTGGCTAAAAACTAGGTACAAATATTTACATGGGAGTGCTTCTTATATATACAAGAAGTGGATTTTAAGAATTTATAGGGTAAGTGGTCCATTTTACAAATATATACTGTGAATTTTGGTGTGATGTATGTATTCCTTAAATTTATTTGACACGGGTTTCTCAAACAATTTTTGAAAATTATAGTCCAAACTAATTTTTACAAACAAGTACACTCGTTTGAAAATCATTTTGCAAAGGTTTTCCAAACAATATATAGATTTTTTAAGTATTTTTGCATCCATTTTTCAAACCATTTGCAAATCATTTTTCAAACATTTTATTTCACACAAAGAAAATAATTTTACAATCAAAATGTTTTTCAAAGGTTGAAAATATGTAACAAAACATTTTCAAAATAGTTTTCAATAGATTTTCACAAAGATTTTCAAACTATTTTTCAAACATTTTGCAAAAAACATTTTCACCTGATTTATTAATCAGTAAATACACAAAGAATTTGAGGAACAATCACATCTTTTTATTAAGGTTTTTAATGAATTTAATTTGCCATATTATTAAGAAAATACGAAAGTACGAGTTATGGATAAAGTATATACATAGTATATACGACCCCCTATACTTAGCTTGAGCTATGTCTTCATAGATCGGAGAGAAAAGAGAAAACATAACTCGTATTGAGTATAGAAAAAGCTAAAGAATACATGAATAAAGGATGAAGGAATGAACGAATGAGAAGTCGACCGTCCCCCCTATACTTAGGATCAAATAATCCTAAGTATAGCAGACTGTACACAAAGCAGGGAGGGTCAAGGGTGGGAATGAACATATAGTACTCAGATTGTCTCCCCCTATACTTAGGGTAAGATATCCCTAAGTATAGACAAGAAGAGGAGACAATGGAGAGGATCAAAGAATAGAAGAAACTCGGAGTGCACACCCCCTTATACCTAGGACAAATTACGTCCTAAGTATAGAAAATTGTCTACAAGGGGCCACTTTTTGGTAGATACAGAAGATAGAAGAGGAAAAGAAGAAAAGAAGAGAAGATATCAACAGATGGATCTAAACAGCGGAAGATGGAAGTGATAACCATGTACGAGATGCAAATGATCGGAGTCAAAGAACACATCTCATACCAGAAGAATGGGGGCAACGTCAATGGTCGGTGGATCATGATCTAGATATAACTTCAGGCGCTGACCGTTGACACGAAATGTAGAGGAAGATGACGGTTCGGATATATCAATGCTACCATTGTCATGTACCTTCCTGATCACATACGGACCTTTCCACTTGCTCTGTAGTTTCCCTGGAAATAATTTCAGCCTGGAATCAAACAACCATACACGTTGATCGGGCTCAAACTGTTTTTGGCTGATATGAGAATCATGCCATGTCTTCACTTTTTTCTTGTACTGTAGGCTGCTAGAAAAGGTTGTATCTCTCAACTCCTCCAGGGCTGCCAACTCTGCTCTCCTCTGTTCTCCTATACTCTCGGGATCTAACAGTAACTCGGTGACTGCCCAGAATGATTTATGCTTGATCTCCATTGGCAGATGGCACGGCTTACCATAGACGAGGCGAAAGGGAGATGTCCCTAATGGATTTTTGAAGGAGGTCCGATAGGCCCACAAGACCGAGTTCAAAAGCTGTGACCAATCCTTTCGGTCTGAGCGGACTACCTTCTGTAAGATCGTCTTGATCTCCCTGTTCGATACTTCGGCAAGACCATTAGTCTGAGGATGATACGGCGTGGCAACATGATGGTCAATGCCGAACTCTTCTGCAAGGGCCCCGACTTTATCATTAATGAAATGAGACCCCCCGTATGAAATCAGAACTCTGGGTACCTCGAACCGTGAAATGATATTTTTCCTCAAAAATTTACACACAGTTTTAGCATCTGCAGCTCGAGCGGGGATGGCCTCAACCCAACGGCTAACATAATCTACAGCAAGCAAAATATGCTCAAATCCCTGACTCTTAGTAAATGGGCCCATGAAATCAATCCCCCATGCATCAAAAACCTCACAAAAGTGAATGGGTTGCATGGGCATCATGTCTCTCTGTCCGCAAGTACCCATCTTCTGACAGTCAGTACATCCCTTCACGAATTCATTTGAATCCTTGAAGAGAGTAGGCCACCAAAGGCCGGATTGGAGCACCTTCTGTGCCGTCCTTTTCCCATAATGATGTCCTCCTGCCTCAAGCTTGTGGCAATATGTGAGGACGCTATGCTGCTCTTCTTGAGGAATGCACCTCCTCCAGATGCTATCCCCTCCTTCATGATAAAGGACGGGATCCTCCCAATGGTAAAACTTGGCCTTAGCTAGGAAGGTCTCAAGTTTCTGCCTGGGCCAACCCTGGGGAACCGTCTTGGCAACAAGATAGTTTACAAAGTCGGCATACCATGGGAGTGAGGCGACATCCAAGATCGTCTCGTTTGGAAATGTCTCTGTGATAGGTGCACTAGGCTCAGATTCCTCAAGGTTCTCTAAGCGGGAGAGATGATCCGCCACCACATTCTTAACTCCAGGCTTATCCTTAATCTCAATATCAAACTCCTGGAGCAGAAGGATCCATCTGGTAAGACATGCTTTGGCATCCTTCTTGGCCATTAAGTACCGGATGGCGGTGTGGTATGTGTAGATAGTCACTCTAGATCAGAGAATATAAGATCTGTACTTATCCAAAGCAAAGACTACGGCCAGCATCTCTTTCTCTGTCACAGTATAATTCCGCTGAGCGGCATCCAAAGTTCGCCTGGCGTAGTGAATGGAAAACGGCAATCCATCCCTCCTCTGTCCAAGCACAGCCCCAACGGCAAAATCAGAAGCATCCGTCATGATCTCGAATGGGAGAGACCAATCGGGGTGGCTGAAGGACAGGAGCCGAGACAACCATACTCTTGAGAGTCTCAAAAGACGCAAGACACTTATCATCTACAATGAACTCGGTGTCTTTCATCAGCAAATCAGCGAGCGGTCGGGCAATTCGACTGAAGTCCTGAATGAACCGTCGGTAGAAACCGACATGCCCCAGAAAAGACCGCAATTGTCGCAGATTGGATGGTGGATTGAGTTTTCTAATGATATCCACCTTGGATGGATCGACCTCCATGCCCTTGTTGGAGATGATATGACCAAGGACCGTCCCTTGAGTCACCATGAAGTGACTCTTCTCCCAAGACAAGACAAGATTGACCTCTATGCAGCGCTGAAGCACAAGGTCAAGACAATCAAGACAAGCATCAAATCCATCACCATAGACCGAGAAGTCATCCATGAAGACCCCCAAACAGTCACCCACCATGTACGAGAAAATGGACAACTTGCACCTTTGGAATGTCGCTGGGGCGTTACATAGACCAAAGGGCATCCGTCTGAAAGCATAAGTCCCAAACGGACAGGTGAATGTCATTTTCTCCTGGTCTTCGGGCGCAATGGCCACTTGATTTTAACCGGAGTACTCGTCAAGAACGACTCTTCCCAGCTAGCCTCTCGATAATCTGATCAATGAATGGCTTGATAAAATGGATGGCGGGGTGACCGGAATCGATGGAAGACGACGATGGATGTATTTGGGCGAAATCAAAAATTAGAGAAATATGGAAAGAATCGAAGTTACCTGATGTGCGGGTTCGACTGGGGATGAGCTCCTAGAGGTCGGGTCTTTGCCTCGAGGGTCGTCGATGTCCCGGGGCTCAGGCGCAGCTCAGGGCGGCGCACGGCGGCGAAACGCTACCGGATCAGAGACGCAGTGCTCCTCCGCCTCTCTGCAACACACCGGTGCTCAACTGTCCCTTAGAGGAATCGGGTGGAGGTCCTGGGTGGAAGGGGCGACACCAAAGATGACTGGGAAAGTGCGGCGGAGCTCGGCCTAAATAGTGCTAGGGGTCCGGCTAGATGGGAGTCGGGCACGCACGTCAAGGCACGGACTCCTAAGATCCACCCCGGGCGTGGGTATCGGATCTACAAGGAAGGATTAGGACCCGGGGTTTAGAGTTTTAGTGGTCGGATCAAGCGAGGAAAATAAGGAGAAATCGGGTCTGGCGCTGGATCCACGGGGGAAGAATGTCCGCGGGGGAAGTAACCGGGGTCAACAATCCCCTGTGGACCAATCAGATTATTCCAATTTTAAATTATTTAGAAATTCAGTTAAAAATAGTAAATGACTTATTTTCGAAAAACTCCAAGACATGAAAAATGTTTATTTATTTTCAAACTATTTTTTTGTGATTTTTATTTATTTTTTTGAAAAATATTTTATGTATTTACAAAATATTATTATTATATACATGTATATACATATGTATTTTTTTATTTTTAATTTTTAATTGTTTATTTTTATACACATTATTCTAATTTTATATTTTATTTATTTATAAGATAAAATTTGGAATAAAGCGGTATTTTTATTTTATTTTTATTAATTATTTACAAGGGATAAATAAATACTTTTATTTATAGACATGTATGGCATATATACAATGTGATTTTGATTTTTATTTCTTTTTATTTTTATTTTATTTTTATGGTTTTTATTTTATTTATATACATTATGAAATATGGAATATGTACATATTTTTATGGGATTTTATTTATTTATTTATAAGGGGAAAATAAATACATGAGTGGTTTTATGTACATGGTGTATATAGACAATGAAGAAGGAATTTTATCTCTTTATATTTTGCTTTTATTTTTCTCATTTTTATTTTGATTTTATATTTACAGATATATACATATTTACACAAATGCATTTTTATTTTATTTAGAAGAAAATATTTTTTATTTGTTTACATGTATATGTACAAATACATGAGTTGTCCTATCTCCCTCTACTTGGTTCTTTTTGCGGTCAGGCCCATGCTGAGCCCTCCCTTGGGATTAGGTCGCTCAATATTTATTCTAAATATCTCCCCTCTTTTTCTTTTATTTCTTTATTCTTTTATTTATGCACAAAAACATGCTAATAATGCCCATTTACACAATGAATGCTATTTGGCAATTATTGTTATCTACATGAATATATATGTGTTTTGCATAGGTTTTGTAGCTAAAATAAAAGAATAAAGAGTGATGAATGGGTATTCATCACCGGGAAATGATCCTTCTTGGTGGCCTGATTCAATCGTCTGTAGTCCACACAGACCCTCCAAGAAGTGGGTACTCGGGTAGCGATCTCCTCTCCAGACTCACTCACAACTGTAGTGATACCCGTCTTTTTGGGTACCACATGTAATGGACTAACCCACTTGGAGTCGGATATGGGGTAGATAAAATCGGCGCTCCACCACTTCGATATTTCTTTCATGACCACATCTCGAAGATTCAGGTTCAGCCGTCGTTGGAACTCACGCGACGGCCTAGCGTCCTCCTCAAGATGGATGTGGTGGGAGCACAGAGCCGGACTAATCCCCTGGAGATCAGCTATACTCCACCCTATCGCCTTGCGGTTTCTTTCAAGAACCTCCATCAGACGAGATTCTTGCTCTCCAGTCAAACCTGCTGAGATAATGACTGGGTGCATATCTGGCTCACCTG
This sequence comes from Ottelia alismoides, assembly GCA_037367405.1. Taxonomy (NCBI): domain Eukaryota; kingdom Viridiplantae; phylum Streptophyta; class Magnoliopsida; order Alismatales; family Hydrocharitaceae; genus Ottelia; species Ottelia alismoides. The sequence continues at coordinate 457,235 of JAZKJV010010803.1, read as the reverse complement.
CAAGGAATCTATACTTCAACGACTGCGGTAAGGGTTTCAGTTCTGGACAATTGGGAGGTTGCAGATCTGGCTTCTGATATGTCTGTGTAAAGGATACCAGGTTTGCATGTGAGAACTCTCGCTGCGAATGGACATATGACGAAGAGAGGTCTGCTGAGTCATCAATAAACTGTACTGGATTGCACTCCGTCCTAGCTGTCGGCTCAGAAGGAATCAGACACGACAAGTAATCATCAAAATCATCCCAATTAATGTCTGAATCCGAGGGATCTGAAGTAGAAGAACAAGACTGAAAATCATCACCATTCGTCCCATAACTGTCAGCCTCAAAAGTGTCCTCGTCCAGGGGTGTGCTCTCCAGGCTCTCAACTGCCATAAGCCGTAAGTACGGTGAATCTGTAGGCAAGGCGAGGGTCTGTGCTACGGGATCTGTCCAGTTGGATTCATCATCTGTCATCACAAAATCACACTCCTGGTGGACGTCTAGCTCTTCCTCTGTCATCTGTGCGGCTTCGCTGGACTGCTCTGAGCATTCTAATTCTCTCGCTCTGGTTTCCTCGATCGTCTCTATTTGTATGGTTTCTCCCTCTACGCGAAAACATACCTTCCCACTATCATGATCGGTCATCGCCTTGGATGTGGCCAAGAACGGACGTCCAAGTATGATGGGAGTATCGGTTACCGACTCAGGGATCTCCATGTCCAATACAACAAAGTCCACGAGGAATTTCAGGCCTTGAATGGTAACGACCACGTCTCTCAACAACCCCTTCGGCCTCTTAGTCGACCTATCAGCAAACTGAAGGACTGTCTTGCTCCTAAGAAGAGGACCAAACTCGAAGCGGTCGAGTAAGGCTGTCGGAAGAAGGTTGATAGAAGAGCCGCTGTCTAATAGAGTACGATCAAACTGCTGCTCTTGAATCCCGTATCTGACATAGGGAGCTCCTGCATCTGATCGTTTGGCTGGCAGTTTGTTCTGAATGGTGCAGCAAGTGGAATGAGTGAGCACATGGATCTGATCTCTGTGGTTCCTCCTCTTCCTGAGGACTGTAGTCTTCTCCTTTAAGTTCTTTTTGAAGAGGGGGATGTGCTCAAGTGCTTCCCATAGAGTCAGCTGAATGTGGAATCTATCAATCATCTGATTGCTGAACTCTACCTGTTGGGTCTTTTTAGGATTTTCTCTTTTATTCCCCTTCGCCCGATGAAGTGCTTCGGGGAAGGGGATAGTAGGGGCCTCCGCAGATGGAGGACTAGGAATAGGTCCCTGTGCCTGTGAAGGAATAGAATCCATACCATGATCATCATTCAACACATATGGATCTGAAATGTGAACAGAAACCTTTCCTTTATTCATATGTTTGTTCTTTTTCTTGTCACCTAGTCCAAAGATACAAAAGGTGGTAACACCATAGAAGGAAGCTCAACAAAAGTAGAAGTGGTGGACTCAGTACCACCAACAGCATCTGACTTTGCGGCATCAGCACCGCGCTCTGGCTCTGCATCAAGAATGGTGGCATCAGTACCACCGTCTGCATCTGGTGTCACGACGGCCTCAGCACCGTTGTCTGGATCTCCATCCTTGGTGGCATCAGCACCACCGTCATCAATGCCGTCATTAGCGACATCAGCACCACTACCTGTCTCATCTGGCACTCCTAATTTTGCATGTGGTTGTCGCTCAGATGAGGCACCGCCGACTGGCATCCTACCGCTCCTAGTAGTCACAAAATTGGTATCATACAAAGAAGAAGACATGTCACTCAAATAATCACTAGGAGAGGTATCATCTGTGAACTGTACCTGCTCAGACTTTCTTTTCAGATTGTTCGAGTTAGGTTCAATCTGAGCTGGTATGGCGGCTTTGCCCTTGATGATATCCCTCATCTCCTGCCAGAACTCATCCATTTCCTATCGGAAGGATGCTAATTGTTCAGAGAACAAGCAGGAAAGGTCATCTAGAGCTGGGTTCTCAAAAGTGGGCGCCTGAGAACCGGACGCGTTCCCTTGCGGGAAATGAGGCTGCTGCTGCTGCTGGTACTGGGGAGGATGGGTGTATGACTGGTGAGGCTGCTGACGCTGCCTCCACTGTTGTCCCTGATAGGCAGGACGAGGACCATGCTAGTTCTGCTGGTGGGCATACTGGGGCTGCTGTTGCTGTTGTTGGCTGCTCTGATATCCCTGAGCCGGAGGCTGCTGTTGAGATGAAGTGCCACCGGTGCCCCAACGGAATCCGGGGTGATCACGACGAATCCCGGGCTGTGGGTACCGATCGTACCAGATCCCATTGACTTTCATCAATGGCTCCTGCTCGAAGGATGGCAGAGGTAGAACTGTCAGAGGCTGATCCGGTTGATATACCACCATCTGAGTTTCCTGAGATGGTGGCTGCGATGGGTAATACTGTAGCTGCGGAACCGGCTATGCTTGAATGTGGTTGACCTGGCGGTACGAGGCAGAGGGCTGGGTTGAGCTGCTACTATTGGGATCAGCTCGTGACCTGGGAGGCTGCTGAGTAGACGTTTGTGCCTCCTGGATGTAAAGAATCTGCATCTTCAGGTCACTCATTGTCTTGGTAATCTGGTCCATCTGGGCCAGTCCTTGCATCTGCTTCTTCTTGAGGATCTCAAGACGGTCCAACTTTTCACTGATGATGCCCATGTCAGCTGCGGCTGATTCAGCTTGGGTTGCGGCTGCCGACGGAGTATGAGGATCGGCATCGATGCGGGCGATCCTCTGAAATGATCCCGCTCCTTGGTGGGGTTTCTGCTGTGTGTAGACGCGGGCTTGGACCATGACTGTCGAGTTCTCTGCCATCCCTTCATAGATGGCCCAAACATCGTCTTCACCCTTGGAAAAGTAGGACCCACCACAAGAGGCATTTACAAGCCCCTGCAGCTCCGGTGTCAGCCCACAGAAGAAACTCTGAACGCGATTGGGCTTGGATATATCATGGTGTGGACACCGATCAATGAATCTCTGAATCGATCCCAAGCTTCGTGGAACTGTTCATTAGGGATCATTTTGAAGTTACTGATCATAGCTCTTGCTGCGTTCGTCCGGCCGAGAGGATAATACTTCTTCAAGTAGGCGGTCCGGAGTTGTGCCCAAGTGTCGACGAAGCTCCCCAAATGTTTCAGCCAGTAAGTGGCTCTATCAACCAAAGAGAATGGGAAGGCTATCATCCTCATGGTGTCCTCAGTCATCAGCCTATCATGAATGGTGCTGCAGATCATTTCGAATTCTTGAAGATGGAGGTGTGGCTCTTCAGTCGGCAGCCCATGGAATTTAGGTAGAAGCTGAATAGTGTGGAGTCGAAGCTCGAAGTCTCCATGGATGAGAGGGAGTTGGATCCACCGATGAGTGAGGGAGGCTGCTGGATTATGAAATTCTCTCATGATGGTCTACGGCGGCCTCTCCTGGTTGGGTTCTCCTCCCTCGTTCTCTACAACTGGTATATCACCTCCACCGCCACCGCCCCCAGGTCGGTTCTCTCGCATCTGTGCGATCTCTCTCATGAGGTCACCCATAAATACTCCCTGGTCTCGGATCTGCCTCTGCATAGTCTCTAGTGATGCTAGTAATGAATTGTTGATGGCTGCTTGATCATATAAGAATGGAGGGTGCTCATGCTCATCTGGGTGTTCTCCTCTGTCTGCCATGTCTGGATTCTCTGAAAATGCAAAAGAACCCATCTCAGGTGCCGTCAAATGATCTGAGCTCTGTGATGCACTAAATTCTGAAACTCTTGGATTGATGGAAGGAGAAGGATGGTCGAGGGGGAACATGGTGGAAGTGAACTCAGGCTCGGAGAGTGGGTCTGGACTCTTCGAGGTTGTCCTAGATGAATAGGGAGGAGTGATGGATAGCGGTGCTGACAAAGTCGGCCTAAGAGATCTTCGTCCCATCATCTTGATTATTGAGAGGAGTAAGGCTGAGAGATGAAGACGAAGGTGGCAAAATTGCGCACAATTGTGCAGTGTTTTTGATCTTGACCTAAATGCGACTAGCAATCAAACACAAAACAAGGGGATTCACCAACTCAACACATGAAGTCGTGAAGGTTCGACTTTTATCTTTGTAGTTTTTAGCTTGAATTCAGGAAGTTATCTTTCAACGAGTCCTTAGAGCGCTATGCCTATAGGAGAGAGAGTATTACCGGAAGAGTATCACGTACTTGTCCTCCTCCTGTGTAACCTGTAGTCTGCACTTTTTGAGGTCCTTGTAACCCTTCCTGGATCCCTACTCAGCCAAAAAAATAGAGAAAGGAAGCCAATAGGCGACACCGATACTTCGGAACTCGCTCACAACAGAATCACCCGTGAGCGTGCAAGAACCTACTCGGACGCAAGACGATGAGACAGACACCCCCATGAAGCGTGGCCTAGGCTCGATACTTCGGACAAGGTCGATGCTCTACACAATAGAGAGTCATCACTGGTGACCAAGCCCTACTCGTCCACGTACGATAGAAGCACCAATACTTCGGAAATCCAGGCGATACACAAGGCAGCCACAGACTGGATTTTTGGCTCTAATCCTTACGAAGCCGCTCTCTCACTTGGAAGGAGACCTTCCCATGCAACCTGAATACAAGTGAGGGTGTCACTCTCCCCAAGTAATGAATCCAATTACCAATTTTATTTAGGTCAAGTTTTCTTAGCAGTCCCTTTTTTAATTTTTTTGGTGTTATCACTTGCTTTGAGTCAATTTCAAACAAGCCCCTAACGTTTTTGTATTTTCTTGTTTCCTATTTGATCCAAAAATAGAGGGAGAAGAGTCGGAAAAGCCAATGCAAGTGGCACTAAGATGGAAATCTCACCTTAGTACCTAAATGATGAATGCAAAGATAGAAGACTTACAATGACTCCCTGCTCTCTCCATGCGGTATGCAAAGCAGGAATTTATAAAACCTAATCTATATGCCGATATGCACACGAAATCATCCTAAGCAGGCAATTGCTAGCGTGAAGAACCACAAGTCGATCACCAATCCTCAATCCAAGAGTCCGGTCTAGACTCACCCCTCCTCTTCTCGACACATCGAGTTCAGGAGTAGCGCTTGATGGGGTGGGCTCGTGATACGTAGGCTCGAAGATGATGAAGCGACTGTTTAATTAAACTAAGTCCAAATACGCACTATAGTTACATGCAATGGTTATTAGGGTGTTTGTACCTAATCTAATCGATCAAGCAATGCCTAAAAATCTAAGGGCTCAATCCATAAAAGAAAGGAAAAATAAATCAAAACCGGAAAATGACAGCGGTAAAACACGATAAAAACCGCGGTGAGCCCCCAGGTGTACAAACACCTGGAAGTTAGGCCCAAGTGTCCTGAGTGTCCAAGTGTACCTGTATTATTACAAATTAATAATGAATCTCTCTCTCACAAAAATAAATAAAAGCTAGCTAACACTCTCTCTCTCACTCCTCCTGCTCTCTCCTGTCGGCTTGGGCTAGAAAAGTTGACTCCGCTTCCTAAGGCTGCACCGAATCACCTAGGCGATCCTCCTCGGTCCGCGATCTCTCACAAGAAGACAAGAAAAGAGATGGTCAGATGGCTCAACAATATATACCAAAAATAGAAGAGAGATAAAATGGAGAAATGATGTAAACAAGCAATCACAATCAATCAAAAACAAGAACTATACGTTGTTGCTCCCCGACAACGGCGCCATTTGATAAATACGGAAATCGAGAGCGGTCGTATTGATTCCCAAGGCGAATCAACAGTCGGTGTGTTGACCACTTCAAAATCCCGTATTTAATCAACAATGAACCCACAAGTATAAATCAAGCAATGACAAATAAGATGTGGAGCCAAATTTATTTTTAACTCTACATAAATAATGTATAGAAGTAAGTATGTAGAGAGTTCGAACACAGGGAGCAAGGCAGGATAGATTTATGCAATGATGCAGCAAATATGAATGTGATGTGTTGTCTACACTATGCAAATGTTTTTTGTGGGTTTTCAATTTTATAATTTTATAATTTTTTTATTTTTATTTTTTTATTTTCATTTTTAATTTTCTGATTTTTTTATTTTCTTTTTATATTTATATTTTTTTGTTTTTAGAATATATAAATAATATAAGAAAAGGGGTGATACAATATTTATAAAAATAAGGAAAAAGGCACAAAAATTGGGAAATAAATTCTTTTTGGTCTTTTTATGTTTTTCTACTGTTTTTGTGATTTTTAGGGATTTTTCAGAATATTTTTGGTATTTTTTTAAAGTCAAAATAAAGAAAATAGTGAATAAACTTGTTGGCCGAAACTAAAATGGGAATGGAAAATACCAAACAATATCAAAAATTTCCTAAATTAGTTTTAGAATAAAGATAATAAAATGGGGAAACTACAGGATCTGGGTTTATATTTTTAGGATTTTTCTATAATTTTTTAGATTTTTATGAAGTTTTTAGGATTTTTCTAATTTTTAAGGTTTTTCTTTTGAAATTTTTAATAATTTGATTGACACTAAAATATGATAAGACAAGCAAAATATAATTTTTTAGTAATTTTTCAAAACGTTTTTATAATTTTTATGGATTTTCTAATACAAACAGTGCTGAAAATGTATGTTTTTGATTTTTAATAAATATGAAAATGCAACAAAAATGTAGTACAAAAATATAGCGCGAATGAGCAATTTAACATGAGCTTATGCTAAGCTTTTGAGAATTTTTCGAGTTAAAATGATGCACTAAATAAATACAAACATCCAATAAAAATCACACAGCTAGCAGGGACACAAATGCAAATGTCAGGAAGTACAAGGGCCAATGTGCAATTTTCACAAAAGTTTAATACTGAATAAGCAATTTAATGGACCACGCACAAATATCAAAATCCGCAAGGGCACTCTTGCAAAAACACCAAGGTCACATGCGCACGCACGCGCCTGGCAAGGGTACAAGTGAGATTATCAAAAACTTCGGGTGGATATTGCAAAATATCCAGAAAGTTTATAACTGCAAATAGAGTTCTTAGGACCAAAACTAAATACGACAAAAGCCCAGGGTTCCCTTGCAAAAATGCCAGGGGCACGTGCGTAGCGCACGTGACCTGGCGGGGACCTAAGTGTAATAACACCAAGTTTTGGGGATCTAAGTGTAATTGTTACAAAATATTTTAACAGCAGATAAAAGTTTAGAAATTACTTAATAAATAAACAAAAATGGGGGAATTCGAATGCAAAATATCCCCGCAGGCGGATCGGACGGCTTGAGATTCTTCACTTGACATGTGTCCTCTCCAGATGAGGCGAGGTCGAGTCGCGCGAATGGTCACGATCAGATCCTGCTGGGACGATCAGACGGCTGGCAGCAGGGTGCGATCTAACGGCGCCAATGTATCCACTTATGCCACGCGTCACGCCAATAGGGCCCGATACCCCTTCGCGTCGACGGTGGAGATTAGACGATCATGGCAGCGATCGACGGCGGAGGTTCAAATCATCGGACGGTGGCTGCTACTTCTGGCGTGAACTGATGATCCAACGGCTTCTGGCAAGGCCTGAAGAACGCAACGAAGAACACGTGCCCGACGAGGTTCAATCGCCGCGCACGACGTCCTCCACCGCCTTCCTTTACTACTGGGGAGCTCGGAAGTCAACTGGAGACACCCTCTAACTGCTGGAGAGGTCGGATGGTCCCAAAGGTGGCTGGAGTGTGCTCGGCGGGTGAGGGAGAGCGTGGAAGCTCCAGGAGGTCCGACGAGCGTCCAGAATCACTCCAACCTTCGCGTGGAAAGCTCGGACCTGGCACAAAAAAGGTGACGCCGTCGAGGGCAAATTGCCTCGACGGTTTGCGCGGCGAATGGTAGTGGGGGACGGGGAAGACGAAATTGGCCGGAGGTGACTCCGGCGAGCGAATCGATTGGGCGAATCGACGGGGAAAATGCGAGATTAAAGTGGAGACGGATTCCTAAGATTATGACGAATAAAAGAGCAAAGAAAAACTAACACTAAACACCTCAAAGGGACAGACCCTAAGGTAGGAAGTACCTCGATGGCTACGTGGCCGGAGGTGGGGAACTCGCCCTGATCCTTGTCCAAGCTCCTCCCTCGACGACTGGGGCTGGATGCTGTCACCACCAGCCGACCAAAAACGCACAAAGGTGGAGAGGATAGGTCCAAAATGGGGTTCGAAATTCAAATCAAAGTCGAGGTTTGTTTATGTAGGGTTGACGGATGAGGCTCCTAGAACGAGGCGCAACAGGTGCTTCGATGCTCCACAGCCCAAGCAATCACTTGGGCGTGTATCCTTGATAGTAGAGCAACAAAAGTCACGAAGAAAGCATCATGAAATAGTGAAAGGGTTGTCCTCGAAAAAAGGGTGAAACTGGTCAAAAACACAGGTCTGACATGGTCCAGACCTCGGTCAGAGAGTTGACCGAGGTCAACCAACGGAGCTCTCTGGTTGGTCCACGTGGACCAACCAGAAAATTCCTTGGCAAAAATCCTTGTAAAATCGATAAAAAATAGAAAATGAATTATTTAATTTTTGGTTATTAAATAAAAAATGTTTATTATTTTATAAGGTATTTTATTATGATTTTTAATTATTTTTATGAAGTATAATTTTACAAGTTGTCTTTTTTAGACCTATGTAGGTACATATACCTATATATTTTATTAATTTATTTTTATTTTGTGATTTTAATTTATTTATTTTTGTTTATTATTTTATAAAATTATAAAATACTTTTATACACTTAAAAATATTTTTATTTTATTTTTCTGATGTGTTTTGTATATTTAATAAAATATAACGATGTATTATACATGTATGTATATAGGTATTAGACCTATGTATTGTATATACAAGTATTTCTATTTTGTATTTCTTTTGTCTTTTTATTCTGATTTTAATACACAAATATATTATAAGTAATATTTACAAATTATAAAAATATAAAATTGCAAAAATAATGAATAATAAATAAAATGAATATTTTAATCTGTACAAGTACACTAGTGGGGTCCAAAACTCAACTTTCAAACTGTAACTCCGAAAAATACGAAACTACCTTCATTAAATAGATTATTTTAAGCTATATACAATTAAAGGTGAGTTTGGTACATTTCGAGTTTTTATTTGCAAGATACATGTCTGGGAAGTTGGAGTTTTGGAATCTTATTCAGATCATAACTTTTTATCTGTACATTATTTTTCAGTGAAATAAATTTTGTATTTTTCTTTATTTATTTATCTACAACTTTCATGTACAAAGTTTCTTTATTTGAGGTATAAAAAGTGGAACCAAAAATAGATCCCAAAATGAATAAAGAGTGAATAAAAACAAAGGGAATTTTATTGTGTTCTGACCCTTATCTCCCCCTACTTTATTCCTTGTCGACCTATTCATCAAGATGCCTAGGTATCGAGGTTTCGGGTCATAAAATATTTAGAATATTTTATTCTTTTTCTTTTCTTTTATTTATTCTATAATTTTGGCTTTAAAAACCGTATTTTATACACTATTTACATGCACATGCATGAATGCTAAGATGTTGTATTTAAGGGTATTTACACGCATTTGCTAGGGTTTTTGATGCCAAAATGATAGAATAAAGATGATGAAATGTGGCTTCATCAGAGGGAAGGATGGAGGAAGAAGAAATAAGGAAGAAATAGATATTTCTACCTTTCATTTTCTTAATTAATTACGTTTGTGTCCTTAAAGTTAACGTCCGTTTGGGATGAGAATGGACGACAACTAACCCGAGGGGCACAAGTGATCATTATGTAAGAAGTGAGGGGCACAATTGATATTACCAAAAAGATAGGGGTATAACTGATATTGCGATATCTCATAGGGGCACACTGATAAACTGTGAATAGTAAATTGTGAGGAGGATTGGGATGTTTGGAAGGAGGGTATCTCATAGAATAATATTAATTAATTAAACAACCATCAAGTTAAAAAATTTAAAAATATAGCCATCAATCGGCACCCGAGGTGTCGATTCGGGAAGTAATATCCAAATCGGCACCTCAGGTGCCGATTTGGAGATATGAGGGATGCTAGTGTAAAATACCCAATGAGTTTGCCCAAATCGGCACCTCAAGTGCTTATATGGGCATCCTCATTGGGTATTTTACATTTCCATCATTTGGGTAATTTATGTTTCATCCATTGTTTGTTATTAATAGTTTTTTCAACTAACCTCTTTTGCTATCAAAAATACAACATTTACTATAAGGATGTAATTACATTTGAATGGTAAATGTATGTCTTTTCTATTCTAAAATTGTTCTTTTCAAAATATTATCTTCATTATATTATATATTTGGACCCTTTTCCTTCATCATATTATATATTTAAGATGCATGAGACCCTTATTCTTTGGCATCTAATTCATTAATTATCAAACCACCTATATGTATTATATAATGAACGATAATTAAGAATAATTGTTTCTATTGCAATGAGTTAGATACTATATATTTTGAAGATTAGAGTTCTATTTGGAGGCTAACTTAATAAGTATGTTATAGAAACTCTAATTTTTTTATTTTCCTAACGATGAGAATTGCCATGTTTTGGTCAATGAAAAATGAAGAATGAATAAGTTTATAGCTATATTAATGGGCCATAAAGCATACATAGAAGTCATATCATGCAGTGACAAGTTTGATTGATAATTTAGTAATCAAACAAGACTTTATTGAGTGGAACAACTCGCGCTACTTATGGACAACAACACTCACTCTCTATTGACATGTCCTTTTATAGTAAGAAAATATCAGAAGCAGATCGCCATAACAGACCTATTGTAATCATTTTTTTGTGATTTTTATTCGAAAATCTAACCTTATAGATTGAATCTTAGATTAATGCTCTACATATTCTTTGCATTTTGTTCAAATCGGAAGTCGTTTGATATTCCATCTTGATGTTTGAAAATCCGGGTAATATTTTGAAAAGAACAATTTTAGAATAAAAAGGATATACATTTGCCATTCAAATGTAATTACATCCTTATGGTAAATGTTGTACTTTTGATAACAAAAGGGGTTAGTTGAAAAAAACTATTAATAATAAACAATGGATGAAACATAAATTACCCAAATGATGGAAATGTAAAATACCCAATGAGGATACTCAAATCGGCACTTAGGTGCCGATTTGGGCAAACACATTGGGTATTTTGCACTTCCATCCCTTATGTCTCCAAATCGGCACCTCAGGTGCCGATTTGGACACTACTTCTCAAATCGGCACCTTATATTTTTATATTTTTTTTAACTTGATGGTTGTTTAATTAATTAATATTATTCTAATAATTATTTTTTAAAAAAAGTCCCAAATGATAGATTACATGCAAAATGCAATACGATCATAGGTATATACACGCAAAATGGAAGACGCTCACCCCGAGAGGAGGCGTGGGCGGACCACCACATCAACAGGAAGGGGGAGAGGAGGGGCCGAACAAACTCCACAGACAACTTGACCCCTCACTGTTCCGCCGCAACTTTTGTAAAGTAAAACTCCCACAGGGAGAGAGAAAGAGAGAGCGAAAGCGATCGACGACGAGTCGCGTCTTCCACCGGAGGAAGAAGAGATGGAGAAGATCCTTCTGCTGCTGCTGGTACGGAACGTCTAATGATCTTAGAGTTATTTGATGCGTTCAGTTCTCCGATGATCCCTTTTTTTGGAAAAGCGTCAAGAGAATTTACCGCTTTCTTGGTCAAATTGGTATCGTTTTTTGTTGTTGTTGCTTTCCATGGTGGATCGTGTTTGTTTTTTTGTTGGATTGGAGATGGTGATGCGGTCTTGCGAGTAGGGATTTGTTGTGCCTTTTGATGTTGGACTTTAATTGTTCTTCTTCACTTCGTTCGTGTTGTTTTTGTCTTCGTTTTTTGTTTGAAATAGAGAATATTTCGACGTTGGTTCTTCAGGTTGGGAATCCCCATTGTGTGGTTACTGTTAGGTAGAAAAAGGGATTTGGGAGGCGTTAGATCTGCAGTTTAAGGCACAATCGTGGATTTCCATCTGCATTTGCTTAGCAAGAAGAAGAAGAAGAAGGAAAACAATCTTTTGCTATCTTGATTTGGCACTCAGCACTCTTCTTGCCCTTTTAATACCTACGATTTGTGCACACACTCGTTTGGATAGGGTTGGATGGAAGGACTAGCTGTACAGGGAAAGGAAAGAAGCGAAAGGTAAGGAATGGAAAGGGAAGGGGGGAGTGATGGTGTCGCAGTTTGGTGTTTGGATGTCAGGGGCGAGGAATGTAAAGAGAGTATATTTTTAATGTTTGGTTTTTGGAAAGAAAATGAGAGGGAGAAGTGGCAATTTAGAAATAGACTTACTCATGTAGGTTTTCTAGAAAAGACTTCATCTTATAGCCTAAAATGTCGAGGAAAATTCCTCCGGGAGGTATCTTTTGAAACATGTTTGCTCTATACGGTCGGAAATATTTCTTTTTGTTATGTACCGTATGTAAGCCGTCTTTTGAAGAGGCAGCTTTGATTTTAGCTAGAGCCGTCTCTTCAAGACGCGGCTCTCACTGGTATGTGCCACAAAAACTGCAAGACCAAAGCCGCCTCTTGAAGAGGCGGCTTTGGTTTTAGCCAAAGCCACATCTTCAAAAGGCGGCTTTCACTTGTATGTAACACATGAAAACTTTAAGGACAAAGCCGCCTCTTGAAGAGGCGGCTTACCTACGGTACATAACAAAAAAAATATTGGCGACCGTATATGGCCAATATATTTAGAAATATACCTCCCGGACGAATTTTTCTCCTAAAATGTCACTTTTCGGTATCAAGGGTGTTGCATATAAAATGAAGGGTAAAAAAAAAGGGCGCGCAAAATAAAAAAACTCATGGAGCTCGTTCATTCCCATCCCCATCCCTCCAATTTGAGAATTCCCATCCCCGTCCCTCCAATTTGAGAGAAGGAATCATCTGACTTACTCTCTTCCGATCTATCCGAATACTTTTGTTTCCATCACATTCCCTTCCTAATATGCATGTAGACACTTGAAATCACTCCACTCCCTTTGGCTTCTTTCCTAATCCATCCATCCATGATCCATGCACAATCTTAGTTGTTTATCACCAAAGGTAAGCCATATACTCCAGCCATAATCCAGATTTAGCTTTCCAATAGTAATGACCTCATGCTACAACCCCATTCTGAACATGCCTTTGGTGGTCCACGGGATGCACTCAACAATGATAGCATCAATCTGTTTAGTATGTTGGTAGTTGTCTTACTGTTGCATTAGAGTTTAATAATTGTTACATGTGCCTGCAATGTGAGCCCCTTGGGAGAATTATAACTCTTGAAAAAACCTATCAAGTCCCTTTATGAGCATGATTTTTATGTTTTACTTTGATATTTATCTATATGGTTATGTATATTTGTTATCACTTGCTGGATTTTTATCTGCAAATAAATTACACCCTGAAGTTTCTTATCTCTCGTTTATGAGTCCTACCATAGCATCTAAGACCAAGCTTTCATATAGTCACACACTGTATATAAAGTAGATTCCTAAGAGAGTTAATGATCTTCTCTTAAGACCAGTTGCTTAGGAAATGTCTAGCATGCGATCGTGGATACTATAGTCCCTAAAAGGAAGTGCTATTCTTTCTTACATTTGGTACCTCTCCATCCTAATTTCATGAAATGTTAGCTTTCACCAGATTTAACTTGTTAATTTATGGGTTTTATGTTTTTTGAAAAAGTGAAAATATGAAATAGAATGCTCACTTAAGGAGCAAGAAAGTACAAAGCATAATTTACATTGTTCGTGATGGTGCCAAAGAATCATCCTACTCCATAGAAGAAGGGATTATCTAGGTCAGATCTTCATATCATAATTCTCAAAGAATGTAAGAGGAGGGTTGCCCTTTATATAGCCCCTCAATACATCCTAATCCAGCCATAGTTTTATTTTAAGTGGGACTAAACGATGATTCATAAATCTCACTCTAATTGTATCGTGCCAAGATCCAATTAACTCGATTTCTCATCTCTCTCAACACTCCCCTTCAAGATGGAGCATGGAATGCTCATTTTGAAGCAAAAGAACTCATCAGTCACACGTGCACATAACACATGATGACATAGATTATCTTGACTCTAAACATATATCTTGTAGCTGATGATGATGAAAATGCATCTTGGGTCATACTAGTGAGCACAACAACAACAACAACAAAGCCTTTTCCCACAATTAAGTAGGGTCGGCTACATGGATTCTTCGCCTCCATTCAGATCTATCTTGGGTCAATCTCGGACTTATATCCAAAAAACTAAGATCCCTTCGTATAGTCTCTTTCCAACACTTCTTGGGCCGTCCTCGCCTCTCTTAGCCGGCTCAACATCCCACCACTCGCATCTCCTAACCGGTGCATCAGTTGACCTTCTTTGCAAATGACCAAACCATCTTAAGCGGTTTTCTCGCATCTTATCCTCGATCGGAGCTACACCAACTTTCTTTCTGATTGCATCATTCCGAATCCGATCTTTACGTGTATGTCCACACATCCATCTTAGCATTTTCATTTCTGCTACAGCCATTCTCTGCACATGTCTATGGTTCACAGGCCAACATTCAGAACCATAAAGCATAGCAGGAATGTTTAAAAGATCCGAACGGTTTCGAGATAAAAGCATAGCAGGAATTTACATCTGAGCATGTTGAATTTTTTTACTAGTTGAGGGGGAAGGGAGGGTGGGATCACTGCCACTACAATAAGCCTCTCTCCTAGAGAACTCTCACACATAACATGTCTCGTCATCTGAAGACAACCTTATTTCTCCCAAGGATTGGAAAGGTCATGGGTATGTCCATACATATATTTAAAGAATAAACCCTCTATCAGAGACCTCGAAAGTTGAAACTCGGCCCTCCTATACTACAAATCAAAGTGAGTCTCTATCATGCATGAACCTTAGTGGGTATTGGAATCAACGAAGGACGGATCATGCAATGAGTCTCTCTTTGGCGAACTCAAGGAAGAACAGAGTCTGAAAATTCTACTTTGATACTCCCCCTTTTCTCCCCATGATCATTGAAACATGTGGATGATCGATGAAATTAGAATAACAATAAGTGAGGGGTCAAATATGTTCTCTTACTTTTTTTTCTTTTTCGTCCTTTATTTTCTCTCCTTTTCTCTTCTTTCTGTCTTACCGTTTTTTACCAACCCTTTTTTGGACTAATATTCATTTCTTTTTACACCATTTCTTTTCTTTTTTTGAAGAATATTTTTTTCTTATATTTCTACTTCTTACATTTCTTACATGGTGGAATATTTTTTTGAAAGAATATTTTTTCATACATTTCTTACACGTTGGAATATTATTTCGACATGAATTTAAGCAAACATTTAGATTTCACTAGGACGTTCCCTACTAGCGATGTGTTGCATCATCCGAATGCAATAAGAAATTGACAAGGTCCGCTACATTGCTGCCTGGATGTAGTTCAAAATTTGCAAGGGTTCTCGCACGAGGAACACATGCGAGTAAATAGGCTACTTCTACTACATCACCGCCTGTATGCGACCCAAAATTTGCAAGGGTTCTCGCATGATGGACGCATGTGAGTAAAGAAGTTACTCCAAAAGAGGTTGGAAAGGACGTTGCATATAGTTGGAATATTGGCACTCTGACGGGCAAATCGTTGGAGTTAGTAGATACGATAGAAAGAAGGAAGATTCAAATACTATGTCTCCAAGAGACAAAATGAGTTGGAGAGAAAGTAAGGAAGATCGAGAAGACATGCTTTTGAACTTTGGTATTCAGGTGATGATAAGGACATGAATGATATTGGAGTGGTTGTTAATAAGGATTTGAAGGATAATGTGGTTGGTGTGCAAAGATTCGAGGATCAGATTATTTTGCCAAAATCGGTGCTCGAAGAAAAATTCCGAATATCATTTCAGTACATATATGTACCGTAAAGTGGTTTAGATAAAAATGATTAAATAAGTTTTTTGAGAGAATTTGAATAAGATTATGCAATGAATCTCATAAAGAGAGATGATTAGCCTGTATGGAGATTTTAATGGACACGTGAGAAAGGATGCTTCAGGGTATGCTAGTGTCCATGGAGGTCATGGCTTCATGTATAGAAATAAAGAGGGAAAAATCATTCTAGTTTTTGTAACGGCTTATGATCTTTTCATAGAAAACTCTCTTCAAGAAGGGGGATGGGCATTTAATTACTTATAAGAGTGGCCCATCTAGAACACAAATATATTACTTTGCATTGGGAAGAAGAGATCGGTTGTGTTACAAAGACCGCAAAGTAATTTTAAGAGAGAGTTTGACAACTCAACATCGCTTGTTAGTCATGGATGTACAAATAAAAGGGCTGGTAAATAAAATGAAGGTTTTCAAGAACATTGAAACTAGATGATGGAATCTTCATTTGAAATCAAGCTCCAGGGATATGGTTTTAGAAGTCTTATCTTGGGATTGTAACGGAAGTGCAAACGAAATGTGGGAAAACGATAGCATCTTGTATCCGATGGGTAACCAAGGAGATACTAGGCGAGTCAAAGGGAGGAGTTCCAAACCAAATGGAGGCTTGGTGGTGGAGCGGAAGGGTGCAAGAGAATCTTAAAATTAAAAGAACATGCTTTAAAGCCATGTCTAAGGATATAACAAAGGAAGCTGCCACAAACTACAGAATAGTGAAGAAGGAAGTAATGAAGGATGTAAGCGAAGCTAAGTCAAAAGCTTATGAAATTTTGTATAAAAATCTCGACTCTAAGGAGGGCCGGAAGGATATATTCATATTGGACAAAGTAAGAGAAAGAAAGTCCAAAGACCTTTTTCAAGTGAGATGCATTAAGGATGAGGAAGGACACGTGCTTGTTACTCAAAATGATATAAAGACTAGATGGAAGCATTATTTCCATAAGCTTTTCATTAGGAGAAGGAAATAGAGAGATCACTTTGGGAGATTTAGATACTAGTGAAAGTTACTTGAATCATGCAATCTATACTCGAATACAAAGAAAGTAGAGAAGGCTTTGAATGTTATGAGATTTGAGAAAGGTGTAGGACCTGATGACAGTGTGATATAAATACGGAGAGTTCTAGGTGAGCGTGGTTTTAGCATATAAATATTATGCAGTGTTATTTGGCGAAGCAAGAAAATGCTTGAAGATTGGATAAGCATCGTGGTGCCTCTTTATAAGAACAAAGGAGACATTCAAAATTGTTCAAATTTTAGAGGTATCAAATTGATGAGTCATACTATGAAAATTAGGTTATGCATGATCGAAAGAAGGTTGGAGCAAGTTTTCAAAGTAAAAGAAAATCAATTCAGATTAATGCCAGGTCACTCAACTATTGAAGCCATATCCACTTGTTGCTAAGAACAATGCACATTTATAGAGCTAAAAGGAAGAACCTTCATATGATTTTATTGTTTTTGAGAAGGCTTATGGATATTTCCCATGATAAATATTGTGGAGAGTTTTAGAGAAAAGATAAGTACACGTCCTATACAATAACCTTATAAAAATATGTATGGTAGGGCTTTATCTTGTGTAAGGATCCAGTTTGGAAAAACTGACTATTTTGACATCAACATTGGTCTACATCAAGGTTCAGCTTTGAGTCTATTACTTTTTACTTTGATTATGGATGAGTTGACTAATCACATTCAGGGTGAGATACCTTGGTGTATTTTGTTCGCTGGTGATATTGTGTTGATTGATGAGACTAGAAATGAAGTAAATGAGAAGCTTTAGATATGGAGACATGCTTTAGAGACGAAAGGATTTTGTATAAGTAGAGCTAAGACTGAATATATGGAGTGTACTTTTGATGGAAGCAATGATGAAGGAATCAAGGTGAAGATTGGTAACGATAACATTTAGAAGAGAGATTCTTTTAGATACTTGGGATCTATTTTGCAACATAATGAGAAAATTGATGGAGAAGTTACTCACAGAATAAATGTAGGTTGGCTAAAATGGAGAGGAGCCTCTACTATTCTATATGGTAAAAACATTCCTATGAAAATCAATGGAAAGTTTTACAAAGAAGCCATGAGACCTGCTATGCTCTATGGATCTGAATGTTGGCCTGTGAACCATATACATGTGCAGAGAATGGAAGTTGAAGAAATGAAAATGCTAAGGTGGATGTGTGGATATATATGTAAAGATTGGATTTAGAATGATGCAATCAAAAGGAAAGTGGATGTAGCTCCTATCGGGGATATGCATTATTCCGAATTCGATCTTTACGTGTGTGTTCACACATCTACCTTAGCATTTTCATTTTTGCTACTGTCATTCTCTATACATGTCTATGGTTCACATGCCAACATTCAGATCCATAGAGCATAGCAGGTCTTACGATTGCTTTGTAGAACTTTCTTTTTATTTTTAAAGAAATTCTCTTATCACAGAGAACTGCAGAGGTTCCTCTCCACTTTAGCCAGCCCGCATTTATTCTATTAGTAACATCTCCATCAATTTCTCCGCCACGTTGCAAAATATATCCCATGTATATAAAAGAATCTATCTTTCGAATGTTATCGTCACCAATCTTCACATTGATTCCTTCATCATTGCTTCCATCAAAATTGCACTCCATATATTCAGTTTTAACCATACTTATACGAAATCCTTTAGTCTCCAATGCATGTCTTCAGACCTCAAGTTTCTCATTTACTCCATTTATAGTTTTATCAATCAACACACTATCATCAACGAAAAACATACATCAAGGTATCTCATCCTAAATGTGACTTTTCAACTCGTCCATAATCAAAGTAAAAAGAAATGGAGTCAGAGTTGAACCTTGATGTAAACCAATGCTGATGTCAAAATAATCAGTCTTCCCATACCGGATCCTTACACAAGATAAAGTTGTATCATACATATCCTTTATGAGGTTAATGTATAAGATATGTACTTGTCTCTTCTCCAAAACTCTCCACAATATCTCACATGAGACAGAATCATAAGCCTTTTCCAAATCAATAAAAATCATATGGAAGTTCTTCCTTTTAGCTCTATAAATTTTCATTGTTCTCCTCAGCAAATGGATGGTGCAAATACAAAAATTTCAAGGTATTGATGTATGTAAAATTACTGCATATTTATGTAAAACCAATTTTCGTTCTTTGTTACCTTGATTTTTTTTATAAATAGGAAATTCCTGCAATTTTTTAATGAGCTCTGGTAATGGTTGGAAAATTTTGACTTGACTACGGCTTTGTAACTGTGTCCCCTCTGTCTGCAGTAGTATATTGCCTATGCTGTCCTTTATGTATCGGAGTTGCTATGTGCTAATCAGATTACGGGGTGTTTTTCATTTTGTAGGAGCTATCTTTTGAATATCCTGCATGAAAGGAGAATTGTAATTTAGCTTTTTCAAGCAGTATGTCGCTGGAAGACTTCTTCACACTCAATGAAATGAAACATGGGCTTTCTAACACTTCTCGGGTGGAGGAACTCATTTCGGTTTTGCGAAAGCAAGAAGATGGTGCAGGGAATAATGCACTTGATGCAGCAAGGCAACACTTGGTTGTTGCTAGGGTCTTAGTAGCAACAGAAGATAAATCCGTTCTTGTTCATTTTTTGGAGTTTGATGGATTGGTCTATCTTAATCAATGGCTTCAAGATGCGCTAAGGTACATGTCTGAGCCCAATGATGAAAGTGAAACCATGCTGGAACTGATTAATTCTCTTCTCAATGCATTTCAAAAACTGCCTGTGAATGTTGTGAGGTTAGCACAAGTTGGTGTTTCTGAAACTGTGAAGGAAGCTCTTCATATTAGGAATAGTGATGTATGCGATACGGCAAACATGTTGCTGGCTCTATGGGAAGTGGCCAAGGTTGATGAAAAATTTGGGCAACGCTCTGATGAGATGAATGGTGATGAAACGGACAGGGGGAATGACACGTGCACTATGGATTCAGTTAGTAAGGAATCTTCATCTGACTTGTCAGGAGCTGCACAATCTGCAGAAAAAGATACGTCTCTTGCAGAAGCAGAAAAATGTCCAGATGCTTCTGAAGCTGACATCAACAAGAATTCAATATTTTCTGTGCACTACAACCGGTCCCCACGTGATTCAGCTGAGACTTCCACTGTTACAGGTGATGCTAATTCATCTGTCCTCTCCAACCGCTCAGATTCTTGCTCAGAGGATAGATCTGTTTTCCCTGATGCTACTGGCTCCAATATGGTTACTAGACCTAATTCTTCTGAGGAACAGCCATTTTCTGAAGTTCCTGATGTCGTTTTAGTAGTTATGGATGAAGATGTCAGTCTATATAAGGCTGCAGTACCTTCACTGGTGCATTCACCAGTAATACTCAAACCATCTACATGTTGCGACAGTGAAATGAATGGATCTCATAGGTCGGCGGACTCTAAGAACAGCAAGGATACTAGTGAGGACTCTAGTATGGAGAATGTTGGCAATTCCCCTGTGCAGCATTTGATGGAAGTGGACTCTGTAGGTCCAGGTAGGCTCGTGAAACAATCTGAAGAAAACATTACTGTGGACATGAGCACGGAATCAGAAGGGAATTTTGAATTTGGAGATGATGCATTGGAATATGCAGTTCTTGTTGCTATTGAAGCGAAAGAAGAAGTCGCTGATAGAGAACAGTGCAGTTCCTCGCACAAGGATACATCAGATGGCAATGTAAAAAATTCCGACAGTTCTGAGTTGGGTGTAGAAGATTTTGCTGAATCTAAAGGTGGTGAATTTTCCTTAGCTGACATTGCATCTCCAAATAAAAACATCTCAGAGGATTTGGCTGATGCCAGTGATGCTGGAGTTCTGGTGCATGATGTAGAATCAGATCCGCTAACTTCAGGTGGTCAGGAAAATGTACACACCAGTAAAAAAAGAAAGTGTAACTTTGACCTGAATGATGCTCTTTGCAGTGTGGATGTTGACGAGTCACAGATTTCATACTCTAGTACATCGCACAATCTTTCTGCACCAGTTGCCGTTGTTGCTCTATTTAAGGCCCCACCTATCTTGCCCACATCTCCTTTACATTTCCAAGGGAAACTTGGATGGAGGGGATCGGCTTCTACAAGTGCATTTCGGCCCGCTTCTCCTAGGATTCCTTGTGCTGATAAGAGTGTGCCAGTCCCTGACCAAAAGTCGGATTTTGGGAAGATCGATTTGAATATGGTTGAAGGTGAAGATAGTGTTGAAACCGGTTTTGCGTTGAAGGAGCAAGTCCTTGCATTCTCTTCTGCGCTACTTCCTGAGAACTCATCTATTAGTTCAGGAAAAGGAGAGAAGTGCAAACTGGACCTCAATCAACTTGCAGGTGAAGATTACTTGCCTTACCGATCATCAAGCGACATACTTTCCGTATCCTCTGACAGCCAGCACTCTGTTGGAAACATGGACTTGAATGAAAATCCTGCTTCATGTGATTTAGCATCTCCTCTCGCCTCAGGTAGATATTTAAATGATGCTGGTGAACATAAAGAAGCAGGATTGGATGGCCCTGCTATTACTCTGATGGGGTCAAGATTTTCGGTAGGCAGGAAAGAACCGACCAGCCATGATATCCATCCTGCAGTGTTTCGTGGATCGAGTGCTTGGGATTCTGGGCCTCCAAGATATGCTGGGGGTTTTCTTCACGGTGGCCTCCATTTACATGGGTATGGTGAAGAATTGGAAACACGGCGAAATCAGTTCCTTTCACCACCAGTATATGAAGATGGTTTTCTTCCTTGCATGGTCGACACAAGAGGGGCGACCGTTGCTGCTGGTCAGTTCGCTGGCTCCATGGATTTGACTGGCATCGATGCACCGAGGCCACTTTTTCCTGGAAATGTAGTGAATGCTCCCCATGGAACCTTTACTTTTGGCACCATTCAACCGGGTTTGGACATGAATTCTCGGGTATCAACCCTGGACTGGAATTTGGGGACGAGGAATACTTGGGGAAAGCTTTTTAAGAGCTCATCCTTCTCCTTTGGTTCCAGGTACTTATGAGTGGAATGTTCAATCTGCTGGCTTTAAGGAGGTTAGGTGAATTCATTAAAGTGTCAGTAGCTTCTTCCCGCCACGTGGTCGCATTCTTTTCCCTTTTCAACTCCATTTTGGTAGATCTCTCCGATATGGGGAAGATCGACATGGAATGTCTTGACACACACAAGGTAATATCAAACCTAGTCAGGCATCTTTGAGTTCCGGTTAGGTGTAGTTTAAGCTTTATTGGAACTGAAATAAAGATTGGTATAGGTGGCAGATTATAAGAATTGGTGCTTTCTTGTTAATACACGGTGAAATCTATTGGTGAGAGTTGGCTTTATCCATAATGTACATTCTCGTGAATATTCTTTCTACTCTAACGTACAAAGGGATCTTTTTAATTTGAGCCTCTGATCTCTCCGGTGTTTGGTCCTCTGGGATGATTTCTGTCGCTGTGAAAAAAGTTATCTTGCTTAGAGTCATTCTTTGTGTATTTTAAACAAGTAGTTAAGTGTTTGGTTTATGGTTTAAAAGGATGAGTTGTGGAGAGCAGATTTTTTTTATTATGAGTTATTTTGTTGGATTTTGTTTGGATAGATGGTCTCATGATAATGTATGTAAATATGTATTGCAATTGAATGTAAATCTTAAGTCAAGCTGCGACTCGAAGTTATCCTCCTAGGATAGCCTTGGTTCTGGGGTAGGAATCTGGATCCTCTGTAGTACTACAGAGGCCGGCTGTAAAAACAAGTACCGTGAGCCGCTCGATCAAGATTGAGTGATTCACACGAAATCAAGGTATTTTTTAGCTCTTACCATGTGAACCGCTCGATCTTCATCGAGCGGCTCATGGCGCTCCGATTTTCACAGCCGGCCTCTGCAGTACTGCATAGGATCCGTGCTCTCTAGCTAACCCCATTCCACACCAGCTTTTAGACTTTTTCGTTCCAAGCATTAAGAGTTAAGAAGGATAGATTTTATTTTCATGTGTTATTATGCAGTGTTCAATGGTCTGGTGGCAGTGCAGTGTGCCTACCACTCAAAAGGGCAGGGTTCAAATCTCTTTTTACGAGGTTTGCGTTAGGTAGTCAGCAACCATTGTAAAAACTGGTCAGATCTTTCAACTTGGATTTGAGTAGACAGATTGGAGTTCACATCGTGACTGTAACACCATCCAGCTGATACAAAAGGTGATTAGGGCATTATTTCTATTATTGCTACAACTGTTATCAGGCTGAAACATGTACAACATACGAGAGATGCAGCACATTCAAAGCTCTACTCTTACTTTTATATATGTAAAACACAGACATCTCTCTCTCTCACGCATCGCTGTTAGGGTAAGTCATTCACCTCTTTAGGGCAGATGAGCAAAATATGGGAAGCTCCATCTAATGCCGCTCACTTGGCCCTATCCTTGATGATATCAAACCCCATCTCGGTGTGGTCAGTCGCCTGCATGTCGTAGTGGATCCCTTCCAGCACCCTCCTCAGCCCTTGCTTCGACGTCGCGTACAGCATCTTCGCTCTTATCCGCGACGCCGATGGAGCCCTGCAATTGCACCATCTCGTTACAATTACGTCCCATGTACATGTGCATCTGATGTATAGAGAGACTGAGATAGCTAGGGGAGAGGAACAGAACCATGCAATGAAAACGATCTTGCTCCTCGGGTAGTTGTCCACCGTCATGAAATCGAAGTCGAAGACGGCGTACCGGCAGTCATCCTCCGGCAGAGAGGCAGCCAAGTCATCGTACCCCTCGGCGGGTCCTCCGACCTTGTCCACCTTCACGGCCTTCGATCCCTCGTCGATCTTGTAGACGACGTAGCGGTGCACCTTCTTCCACTTGAGCTCCATGAAGGACTCGAGGCACTCGTCGAGGACGAACGCCCCCCTTGCCGCCTGCATCAAAAGCACCATTGGATTCAAACCCCAATTACGGATACTGATGGGTCAGATCTCGTGTGCGTGATTAGCAATATATATAGAGCACCATCTTGAAAGCCATGGAAGGTGAAGGGTCTTCCCAGTGGTGGGTCTTGTGACTAATGGGTGGAAGGGGACTGTGGATGGGATCGTGTGGGTAATTTATATAAGCAGGATTTTTTTGTCGAGGAGCCCCTGAACTTTTTGCGATATTTCTTTGAGCGGTCAACCTTTCCGTCTGAAAGATCAGGGATTACATTATATCTAACAGCTTAAAAAGGAATGTTGTTGCTAGAGATACAAATATGTATGTTACCATTTCCTTAATAAGTATATGATTTTGAATACAACTGTTGACATATAGATATGCCGTTACAGATCAGACATAAATAAAAGCAGAATTACTTTATAGATTAACTTGAATACACATGCTTTCGATGGCTTATCCACGAAATAAATTTATTCGATGTATTTATTATGATTAGTTATATTGAATTTGGTGAAAGGAGATATATAATTTTATTACAAATAAATGAATTGATATATACAAACTTGTATATAAATACGTATATCAAATTCAGTACAAATCAGATATGAAACGGGTCGAATACGGATATATCTGTATCCGTTTGCATCTGGAGTAGTTATAAAAAGGAGATGGTAAATATTTTGCTCAAGAAAATGTTGTATGAAAGTATAATTTTACAGACTAAAAAGTTAAAATAAAAAAGAAAGAAAGCATGTATGCATGTAAAATGGTTCTTCGATTTTGACGCCGAGTAAATGTTACCATAGCAATAAATGGAGAGGGAATTGTTTCGGTTTCTGACAGGTAGTCAGTCGTGGAATTATTTCCAAGCCGTCCCAATTTTGGAGATTTTTTTGCTGAGACATCCTCATTTTGGGGATTATACCAGTAGTTCCATATGAGTGGATCCTCATGATGCAGGCGAGTCGCTTGATCACCCTTGGATGCGTACCAGCCATCCCCGACTCCCACCGAGGGCCGTTCAGTGGTGAGTGAGCGGCTTTCCTAGGATCCTTCTCCGTAGTTCCACCATACAAAGTGAACTATCAAAGTTATTTATTTTGCATTCTCTCTCTAAATAATTGAATCACAAGTTGCTTGGAAGAAGATCCTTATTTTCAATATCGGTGGGAAAAACATTTACATCACACCTTATTTATGCAAATGATGTATTGTTTTTTGCTAAAGAAAACGTGAGAGTGCAGTGTATATGTCAGGGCACACAAAAGAAAATTTTCTAATATTGCTATATCTTCAGGTAAAAGAAGGAAATATGCCATTTACTTATCTTGGCCTTCTATTATTTAGTGGAAGATTGAAATATTCATATTTCGAACTACTTGTGGATAATGTGACAAAAAAGATTGGAGATTGGTCAAAAATGTATTATCTTCTATGAGACTGTGTCAATTAATTTGATGGGACGTGGACAGATTGCTGAACTATTAGTTGGGTGGCATTTTTATACCAGAAAAGATACTTAAAAGGTATGCTTGTTAATCATAGAACTATTAGTTGGGTGGCATTTCTATACCAGAAAAGATACTTAAAAGGTATGCTTGTTAATCATAGAGTTCATATGTGGTAGCAAGTGACATCCTCTCTCATGGAATGAAGTTGCACCACCATGTCAAGAAGAAGGTACTCGAGTGAGGAATCTACTTGATTTGCAAAGAGTGTTCATTCTCATGAGAGTAGCACGATTACCATTGGTGGAACATGGTCCTCTTTGGAGCTTCGGGGCATTTGAGAGGTATGGTTCCATTCCACACTATGAGCCTCCTTCTAGATCTTCATCATGCATTTGGAGAGAAGTTTACTTGCATCGTCATGAGGTACTTACATATTTAACAAAGATGGATTTATGAACAAATGATATTCGGTGGGACAAGAAAACCATCTAGAAAGCCCGTGATTTATCTTGGTGTTGGGATGTATGTAGTTCAAGAGGTCAAAAATGTTTGTGGCACTATGCTTGTAGTTGTGACAATGAAACTCTGATTCATGATGTTTTACTCGACACACAAAGTTCGTTATCAAGAGTAGGGTAGTTAGACAATTGTGACGATGGTACACATCCAATATCATTGCTTTAGTTTTGGTGATCGAAATTCTTTAGCTAAAGTGCTTTTGACCAATTGTAATCAAAAGTTTCGATGTCAAGAAAAGTTCCATTGATAACACTTTATGATGGGCACAACTTAGTCTCTACTAAAGTAATTTGTTGTATTGAGTTCTACACCTATTCTTTTGTAACATTCAAATTTACATACTTTCTACGTGCAATTTGTAATTAAGTGTCCGTCAAGTGGGGCTGGTTATCGAGCCCAACGAGTCGAACCAGGTCCTGGCTCGAGCTCAGGCTCGGTCTTGTTCGAGCTCAGCTGAGCTGGCTTGGGCTCGGTAAGGAAAATGGTATTTTTTTGGTACAAAAGTCTGTTGCCTAAGCTTAAACCCACAATCTCTTCTATGAAGATTATCTTTCTAACCAGTAGGTCACTATTTGAGTTACATTTCAAAAGATAAATTACATTATATATTGTATCATTCTATTTGCTAATAAAAATACTAATTTTCTAATTATAACCTAGAAAAACATGAATATAATTCTACATGTTTGTTCCCTAGAAAAATATAATAGTGGCTCGACACATTAATGTATAATACATATTATCGAATATGTTCATATTTAAAGATGTGTAATAAAATGAGATCATAATTAAATCTATAATATAATATATATGAGACATTGCCATGTTGGAATTCACATTCACATATATAGGCATATATAGTTATAACGTGCCCACGAAAAAAACTATATCTTTAATCTACAATTTGGTTGGGTATAGTATACATATTTAACTACTACCTACATAGATAGCTACAACTATAGATATAAGTACCGATTATTGAACAAACAACTCCTCTCGTACGTGTATTATATATAAATATATAAATATAAATATTTAAGAAAAGGGAAGTTGTTCTGTGTAGTAGCCAAGTTGGTTGTTACACAAAGCATTTTTCACCATTTTTTTGAGAAATTCCACCATGTATTTTCATCATCATATCCCTATAATATATCATATCATATTTTTTAGAAAAAGAGACTCGTATGCCCACCATCTAGAATATGTAATTTTAATGGTCTTAAATTTGTTGTAATCGACATGTTCTGTATGGAGGATGTATGAGTCTCTATTTCTAACGAAGAAACGACATATTAGAGGGATATAATGATAAAAATACATGGTGGATTTTCTCAAAAAAATAAAAAATTTAGGTGAAAATGCTCTGTGTAACACCCAACTTGGCCGTTACACTGAAAACCTCTCGTCCTCTAAATATAATATATATTCCTTATCGAGCCTCTTACTGAGTTATCGAGCTGAGTATGGCTCGGCTCAAGCTCAACTCATTAAGCTATCGAGCCAAAATTTTGATTCATGTTCGGATAATAAGCTTAATGAGCCAGACTCACAAGTACTTATCGAGTCGAACTCGAGCTGACTTATTGAACCATGTCTCAAAAGCTAGCTCTACCGTAAAGGCTATAATCACATATATTCTTCTTCTCACTAATCCTATCCAGTGATGTGGAATGTGATAGCATGAATACGATAACGAGAACCAAATCTTATATTCAATGTAGTGCAGTATACGATCAACAAGTTGCATATTCAGTTTGCATAACTGCATATTAGACTGCACACATTGCATATTCAGCCTGTATTTTAGACAGAGTTGATATATAACTTAGACTTTAACATATTGAATCTAGGAAAATAGCAGTCATGTATTCCAAAAAAAAATACATTAACAACGAACTACCATTAATTCTAAATTAAAAATGGCTAATCAAATGCATCATATCTTCTATGCAAGGGAATCTGCATACCGTATTTCTGAACCTTAATCCTGCCTACCCCTATCTTACTTACAAAGGGAGTTCGTTGGTCCAAAGATAGATCTTACTTACAAAGGGAGTACGTTGGTCCAAAGATAGGCACATTATGTCAATCTCTTGAGGCCATCTTGGTTTTCTTGGCATCAATCCACTCAAATTATTGTTTATCTAGGGATGAGATGATGCGAGTTTTCTTATAGTTATTATTATTAAATATAGTAGACCGTGGTCCAGGAATTGGATCACACAATCTACCTTTAATAATCTCGAGTCTCAATTAACTTTGCTTGAAAGTGAAGGCAGCAATGAGGGGGCATGTGATGTTGGGAAAGAGTGGAGCATGAAGGTGAGCCTTTTCAAACCCATCTTGTCCCCCTTGGAGATCCATCAACTTCTTCTTCTTTTTTTTTTTGCTAAATATCTCCTCATCTGCCTTTCTAGACATAGTAGAATATAAGTTAAGACAATGATTGGCCAACTTTATATCTCAAGCACCCACGCACGCATGCATGCATGTACACACCTCTGCACGTGCTTCCACATGTCTGCACGTACTATGTGTGCGTGTGTGTGCATGTATGCATGTAACCACACACACGTGTGTATAAGGAGAATTCACGCTGCATCATGACTATAGATGTTTATTTGCATCTTTTTTTTTTTAGTACATACCATGTATGTTGGTAGGATACATTGGTTAATAACTCTTTTCTCTTTCTCAAACAAAACATATTGTGTTTTGTACATCGCTTACCGTAGTCAAGAATACGTGTTCATAAGGTTGAGAGAGGTCGATAGTGCCTCTATGGATTGTATAGAATATACACATGTCATTTGAATATGAATGTTTTTAGAGATGATTAGTTTGAATTGACAATGGAGACAATGACGAGGATGATAAGAGGGTAGTAACCAATTACGTGGAGGCAACTACAAGGCAAGTGGTTGCATGTGTTGTGGGAAGTGATTCGATGAGGATGAAGTGAAGGTGATGATGATGTGACACCTTTCCTCGACGACTACCGAAGCGGCGGACCAATTGTGTCAAACTAATAAGCTAAGCCCGCAATCTTCAATACTCAACCCATATCATGCATGTTTGATTAACATTTGAAATATATATATCAAATAACATGAGAAACAATACAAAATAATGTATTCATTCTTATTAATTATTTATATATCGAGTCCATGTCCAAAAACTAAAGCACACAATTACAACTATAAAAGTATATCAAAGGTACTTTGAAAGTATCCCACGATAATGTATCTCATGGAAAACTAGAAAATCCGCGAAGCAAATGAACTACTTACAATATTATTTTGCACCCGATTTAGTGCTAGTGATTCGATATGCAAAAGCTCAAGTATCAAGGTTGGTACTAGTGCATCGACTTCTCTACTTATCATGTTGGGTCAACACATAGGGAAATATCATGAATTATTACCAGCAACGTGACTAACACTATTTACTCGTTCTATTTGTACAATAAACACACACACTCTGTAAAAACCACCATACACAAGTCTATGCGAACCTAAATAAATGTAATGCATTTTTGAGGAGATAAAGAAATTTATTTGCTTTCATATTTTAATATGTTTTAATAATTATTTAAATAAATGTAATGTATTTTTCAAGAATTTAAAGGAATTTATTTGCTTTTAAATAAATTGTAAAAATAAAAACCCAAAGTTATAAACTATTTATATTAGTATAATGTATAAATTATTAACTGTTTAGTTTCTTATCTCACATTTTAATATGTTTTGATATTTAATTAAATAAATGTATTCTAATTTTTTACGAGTTAAAAGAATTTATTTGATTTTACAAAAATTGCAAAAGTGAAACTACATTATTATGAACTTTTTTGTACTACATTTAATATATAAATTTAGGACTATTTATTTTTATTTCATATTTTAATATGTTTTAAAATATACTAAAATAAATTATTATGAAATATTTATATCTCTTATAATATATCATTATGTCTATGTAAGATTTTTGTCCATTTATTTTTAAAAGTTTTTGCAGTCAATTTTGGAGTTATTGATATTTTATAATTATATAATGGAAACACATTGTTAAGGTTTAATTAGATTTTATCAATTTTTTTATTACATTTAATATTGAATGAATTTATTTTTGATAAGATGATCTTATTGTAATGTATAATTTTGGTTGAAGAAAGTATATTTTAATTGTTAACAAAATGTACTATATTTCAAAATAATGTAAGTACATATATAACACACAACCCCATCCAACCACCTCGCTTAATGCATATATACACCCAATTCTTATATACCTACACATATACTCCCTCTCTTCGACATGCCTAAACATTTACTCTCTCATGCTTCATCATACCTACACATATACTCCCTCTCTCTCATATATACACTCTCTCAAGTAAACTAATCCTAATTGGTAAGTAATAAAATAAATCTGAGATGATTATATAATTCCTCACATTCTAAATTATTTTTGTCCAAGACATGTCATCATTTTAACACGTTATACCCTAAGTTATTTAAGCACAATTAATAATACACAATCATGATATTGTAGTACTATCTTATAGGTTTAGTCATTTTAAAACATTAATAAGGTACGTATTCTAACAAGCATAATTGACCCATTTATTTAACATTCGAACTTGTGATCCATGTTAATGGTGGTGGCGTTTCATCATGCACCTACCATGCATCTACATTTTCATCCATAATAGAGTACCATCAACAAAACTAATACAAAATACATAATAAACTACTACATAGTATACACAAACATTTTGAAGCGTTAAAAATATAAATGAAAATGACTATTTAATCAAAAATCTGAAAACCCTAAAACACGAATGGAAACAAGATATACAACATAATGTTGAAAAAAAGAGAGAAGATGAAGTAAAATACCCGAAGGAAGGTGGGTGACTGGTCATATGATGCAAATGAGGGTCACCAGATGAGATTTTAGGATTTGTTGTGTGTGAAATGAGAAAGAAAGTCATTGCACCATTTTGTTTACGTACCTGGGGGACACATTATGTGCATGCCAGTGCTCGCCTATGTGGTCGCCCACTGAAGTTATCGCGCCATGCGCCAATCCGACTAAAATTTAAACAAGCGAGAATGACTAGTGAGCACACGTGTTGATCACATGCTCGCCTGTATAATTTAAGAGGTGCCATCGACAAAAAAATTGAAAAATTCAAATGAGTGAGCGAACGGGCGAGCACTTGTGTTGGTTGCGTGTTCGTCCACACCCAAGCGAACATGTGTGCTCGTCCATCTCTCGCAGCGCTGTGCTTGCCATTCACGCTTTTTTGTATAGTATATGTACGTTAATATTGTGTATAATGTGGATATGCATGCGTGCACTTACGTTAGAGCAGGTTTGTGTGTATATATCTATTTTGTTATATATGTGTATATATATAATATGTCTAAATGTTTAATAAAGAGTTATGTGTGTTTGAAATATATATTTATATAGGAAAATTATCCAATGGGCCCTATGTCCATTAGAGTTGTAACGAGAACATTCATCATTTTGAGCTTAATACTTATTTGTTTACAAATGGTATATCATATTTTTACTATTAGTAATCATTTTCATAAAAAAACCAGAAGTTCTTACAAAATGATTGTATCTTTATGTGTATTACTGATGTCTTTTTTATTCTTATTAATGACTATTTCATATGAATTTAAGGTTTTCTTCTTATGAAAATAGTTATTAATAGTAAGGATATGATATAATGCTTGTAAATCAATAGGCATGGAACTCAAAATGATAGAAATATTACTAAAAAAATGAGTATGCTCATTATAACTCTAATGGGCACAGGGCTCATTGGATAAGTTCTATATATATATATATATATATATATATAGGGAGCCTTTCAAATAGGATGCAGTCCTTCCTGAGTTCAGGAAGGCCGCCTCTTTTTTGTATAAAAACGAGCACTTTAGTAGAATACATATACAGTTTGTATTATAGGTGCACGTTATAGATACATAGCCGCATACAAAACTGTGTATTATAATACAAACATTAAAACTGCACATTATAATACAAAACCGTATATGTATTCTACAAAGTCATCCTGTTTTATACAAAAAGGGGCTGGCCTTCCTTAACTATGGAAGGACTGCGTCCTATTTGAAAGAAATCCTATATATATATATATATATATATATATAGAGAGAGAGAGAGAGAGAGAGAGAGAGAGAGTTCTACTGTCGTCTGTTTGAAAGTGTGTGCATTGGTATGTGGTAATGTGTTCATGGAGATGTTAGCCTGGGTTAGGGTTTTTGTGTATTTTACTTATGATAAGAAATTATTTTTTAAACAATTATGTGTGTTTATTTATTACATAAAAGTGTAATTAACGTGAACATGTGTCATATTAACTTTTAGTTAGTTAATAAGATCGAAACCCCTATTATAGTTAAAATTGTATAAAACAAAATCATACATCGTATGTTCTTACATACCGCGTGGTGTATGGTCTTGCACATTGAGAGGCATGCACAACATATTGGAAGATTTTATTGTTTTTCAACGTGTTTTTTTATTTTTTACATAAAATTATTTGACTCACTTCAAAATGAGATATTCAAGTTCAATGGTTTTGGATTTGTATGTTTGAAGATACATGAAAAGTTTTGCAGGTAAATTTCCATAAGTATATAGATCAATACTTTACTTGGTCATAATATAAGGATCACCTAGGTCCATAACCTCCCCTGTCAACAATTCAAATCCAAGTAAATGTTCGATCAACATTTATGATTATATTTTACAGATACCTTGTATTTAGTATATGTAACACTTATATATGTAAGATATAAAGTGTCTGTATAATATGATATAATTCAGATATCCTGAACCAAGGGGTCCATAAAGATTGAACCTTACATTTAAATTTTATTTTTGAACATATTAGAGTCATATCATCCTTTCTTTTTTATATATTATATCGATCTTTTAATCAAACTCGATTGATGTCACTTTTCTGACATTTTATCGATTCTGATGAAGATCGACTTATGAGATATATTCCTGATTTGTTCAAATATAAAATTATGTGTAATAAATATTGTCTAAAGTTAGGTTCAAATCTCCATGGATGGACTCAAGTGTGAACTTAAAAAATTAAGTTATTCTCTCATCCACTTAGATTTAGTGTAATAAGTTTAGATCAGCATTGAGTACTACCTTTATTCATTATTTGACACATATGGTTTCAATCCGCATGGTCTAAGTAAGGATTACTCATGTTTGTCGGTAATGAGAACATCATATAATCTACATCCATCTTTGTGTAACAAGCGACCATTTATATTCTTGTCTGTTTTAGTACTTGATCCCACACATTTTGGAAAATATATGACATATATTTATGTCCATTTATTGCTAAATTGAAGCAACAATGGAACACTGCGTAGTTACATATGATGGATGCATAAGTCATATGTTTACTATGAAGATAGCTCTACTATTGATGATTAATGGTTTTTCCTCAGACGTTATGGTATCAAGATAGAGTACACAAGGAAGTAAAAATTGTTCATATTATTTGGAGAGTACATAGTCAGTTAAGCTCCAACATAATTGGACACTAAATTTTTCTATTGTCATTGACAAATTTTTTCGCAAGATCATTCATATAAGAAATAGAAGCAAGCCTTCACGAAAAATATCATCTAAGTTTTCTATCTTCCTTTGTTGAGAATTAAAGATATGTTGCACATGGTCGCAAATGTGAAATCCTAAAGCATTTTGCAGAAGGTCTAGTATATTGAGTGCAATCATACAATGGTTGTTGAAGCAACTTTGCGTATGGATTTCATACTTTTGGATCAAGAAAAAGCATAAGTACCTAGAATTACAGAGTTTTGCAATTATTTTTACAGAGAGAATCATATCGATTATTACAGAGTTTTGAAAGTATTTTTGGAAGTAAATTATAATATTACAAGTCAATAAGGTGATTTTATTTTATTTAATTAGCACAATCCAAAAGAGGTTGTGGTGATCAATAGGAGAAACAACGTGGTTGATAAAAGGAGGTTATACGAAGATGTTAATTATTCGTACTTGCTTTGATCAAGTCTTCACATTCCATATGTTGATAATTCATGCATGAATATGCATTTGTTGATGATAATAAAACATGTATACGTAGCTCGAAGTTATGTCAAAAGTAATGAAGCAAATGGACCTAGAAGAAGCTCAAACACGAGGAGCTCAAGCTTAAGGGAAGAAAAAGCTAAACATCTCAAAGGAGTTCAAGGCTAAGGAACTCAAACTAAAGACAAAGTTGAAGACCGATTTTTTCTTTTATTGAGACCTAAATCATGTATATATCTTAGTATTGCAAAGAACCCCAAAGAGCATCAAGCCTTTTGGGCCCGTTAACTTCGACTTTCAAGTCAAAAAACTAACTTGATCGACCAATTCTTGTTGACGTATCGACCAACTTTCAAATTCAGCCCAACAACTACTACTAATCGATCAGCTTTTTAATATGATCGATTAACCTTGGTCGATCAGCTTTTTGTTTTGTTCGATCAAATCCAGAGTAATCGACTTTTTGCCATGATCGATCAAGTTTCAAATTCAAATACGACGACAATATACAAGCTACTTTTGATCGATCAACTTTTGAATTATTATTGATCAACAAATTACATATAATCAATCAGCACTCGATCCGATCGATCAAGTTTTGGTCATGATTGATCAACTGCCTTTTCATGAAGATTTTTTTATTCCTACATTTTATCCAACGATTATGGAGGATCTAGGCCTATAAGTAGGACCTTATACCTCATTATTTAACGCACAACAACATGCATCAAGTCCTCTTCTCTCTAGTCTATACTATATTCTCTAAGCGATAGATCTAAAGCCGATTTTTACTCTGCTCTTCATGCCCACATCAACCCATGCCATAGGTTTTAATGAAAGAGATCCTAATGTACAAGGCATACCAAAAAAGAGATAGATCCCACGACCCTACTTATCGCTCGCTTAGATGTCAATCATTTCGACGTGGATCATCCTAAGATCATGGTCCTCACTCTTTAAGATCGTTCTGATTTTTCCTCATATTATTTACTGCATATTTACTTTTTTATTAAGGTTGTAAAGGTTTGCATTCTAGTAATGCAGTTGTAAGCTGTCCGCGTGAATAATTTGTTGTAATATAATTGGTTTTGCTGCATAGACAATTCGATTTAGTGGTAGAACTCAGTTGGGTCAGGTTAAAAGTCTGAGTCGGAAGACTCTGATCATGGTTTTTATCCGAGAGAGTTTCCATGTTAAATCCATATGCACTTATGGTTGAGTGTTTATCCTGTGATTAAAGTGCCACGAAACATTGTATTTATTTTTGAGAATATAGTGATAAGTTGTAGTGGATATCATGCATCCCATGGATCAAGCAATCCATCTACTTTATAAAAGTATTTCTTGTCACAACCAATCTTCTTTCCCCTCATTTGGAGGACCTCTATCTAATGAGACATGAGTGGTTATCAACCTTTTTGAAGAGTTCTTGTCCAATCACTACACCTTCTCCAATGCATCAGTTTGTGGATGTGGCATCTCCCTCTCTTGCATGATCATCTATTGATGTGTCCATGTCGTCTCCTTCTCCACACATCTAAGAGATAAATTTATATCTCTCATATATACCCAAGATGCTTATATAAAATTTTATATTTTAATAGGAATTTTCAGAATTGCAACAGAGTTGCTAAGAAAATCACGAGCATTATTAAAATCTATGGAACTTTGATTGAGTATCAGTGGTGTCATATTCTTGTAGCCGAGCACAAAAAGGTGTTTGACTTCTTTTTGGTAAAGAATTATACTTTTCAATTATAATTAATAAACTATTTACATCTTTAATACTATATCAAAAATAATAGAGTAAGTTTTATCATGATCCTAATCATTGTCATGCTTTTACTCTTTGATGTTGAGAATAGGAAGGGCGATACTTTTCACAAAGCTGGTAGGGACTCACACATGAAGACAAATGGAATGAACTTAGAAGATGATGAGATTTCCTCTCACTTGGTATACCCCTCAAAAAAGTAATGATTTTTTTAGTATTACAACTTGTAAACGCACATACACATACCTACATACATGTATAATGAATATTTTTTAGTATTATAAATTTCACACACACATACACATGCACATACACACACATGTATGCATGTATTTATGTATGTATGTGCCATAACTCTTAGTAATTATATGATTTTGCATATGGACAAATTTTTGTGATTTGTTTGCTTGTGATGCTGAAATTGCAAGAAGATTGACAAAATGCAAAGCAAATTGCCGAAAACAATGAATAGGTTGCCCGGCTTGTTCGGTTGCTGGGTTGGACTGGGTTGGGTTGGGGTACACTGGTGTATCCCTCCTTCCAACCCTCTCAATCCTCCTCACAATTTACTATTCACAAGGGTACCCCAACTCAACCCACTTCAACCCAGCAACCAAACATGCCCTAAAAGTCGCAGTCACGTTCAGACAAAGCTGGTAAGTTTTGAAATCTAGAATTTCATTAAGACACATGTTTTGCTTCTTCTTGCGTAATTTTTTTTTTGTAGATTGTCAAGTTGCAAAGAAAGCCGGTCCTAGACCCACATGCGTACGAAGGATCATGGGGATATGTGATCCACCCTTAGATGGAAGAAAGTCTAAAAACCACTTTATAGTTAGAGGAAAGAGATCATACTCCAGGGAGTAGGTAACTTACTTACTTCATTTTCATTTTTGCCACATTTTTTATTTTTCTGAAAAAATACTTCCATGGATTTTTCATACCTATATCCATTTAATATTTCATTTAAAATTTATCAGAAACAATGACTCCTTTGCCCTCCATCCATAATAGATAAATTACAACAAATCTAAGACTGCTAAATTACCTGTTCTGGATGGAGGGCATAAGAGTCTTTGTTCCTGATAAAATTTTAAATGACACATTAGAAGGATATAATTATGAAAATTCATAAAAGCATTTTTCAAAAAAAATAAAAAAAATGTAGCAAAAAATAAAAATAGATTTGGTAGGTTATATACTCCATGGAGTAGGATCCCTTACCTCTTATATTTATTTTATATCGATACATGAAGTCGGTTGGCCCATCTTCGCCGGACTCCTATTCAACATGCACCTCATTTTTGCAGCCATCTCATCCATGTGAGGAAGGCATTGCTCTATTGAGTTCACATCTGACTAAAATACGAGAAGTTATGATCGAGAAGCAAACTAATATTAGGGATCTCAACTAAGAGTTGAATTGAACATTAAACTTCAAAGTAAAGTTGGTATTGCCTTTCAACTAAGAGTTGAATTGAACATTAAACTTCAAAGTAAAGTTGGTATTGCCTTTAGCTAACTAATCAACTTTTTTCTTAGATCCCTACTATATTCTTAGTTTCAGTTTGTGCAGATTGAACTTGGGTTTAGATAAAGCTGGCAAGGAGGTGATTCAATAGATCTAACCATCCTGAGGCTGAGGGCACATGTGAGACCGATCAAAACCACCTAAAAGTCTGGACTGCGTCATAGTTTGGACTCAGATCCCTAATCCCCACGAGATGAGAAGGGGGTCTCGAAATGGAGAGGCAGCATGTGCATGTGCATGTGCATGGCATCCACATACTACGAGGGACCCCTTTCTGCTATATATATCGCATCGAAGATATGTGTGTTCGCATCAATGAAGATGTGATCCTCGAGAGAGAGGTCAATGCCATTTATTTTGCATGTTGGGAGTTATTAATGTTATTATAATCTGCTTGGAGCAGCAGTAAACGGAAAGGCCAATGCAAACTCAAGAAGAAATGACCATACATGTATGGGACCGGATCATCTGCTAAGGATGAAAATGAATGTGTATTCGATCCTCTATCGTATTCGTTTTATACATATTTTGATATTCGTATTCGTATTCGTCTTAAAATGAATGCGGATGTGGATATCACTGACATTCGCTAATATTCGCATTTGTATTCTTATAGTCATTTTCGTACTTAAGTATAGTAATAGATTTATTTATAATTATGTGCAACAACATTTTATGATTGCATTCACCATTGTTGATATAATTGTTATGGAACGACTACATCTGGTATATCTATTTTGTGTAAACCATCCTAAACATGTATATTTTAGTTAATATATTAAAAATTTATGTTATTATTCGTATCCGATTCGTATTCGTTTTACATTAATTTTCGTTTTTAAGGATATGACAACATATTTTTTACATCTGCCAATAATCGTATCCACATTCGTATTTTAAAATGGATAAGGATATGATGATAACTATATTCGTATCAGTATCCAACCGTTTTCATCCTTATCGTCTGATGTAGTATTCCCCGGTCGTGAGTAGGAGATGTGTCGGATGGAGAATGAACGACCCAAATAGAGGGCCGACATCCACTCGCTACGAGCACTATTAGTATTGTGAGGTTCCTGTCAACTTGCCTTCTGTAGATGTTTGTTTCTGAGAGATAATTATATGATCTCATGCATCAAATAATTGATTTATGATTTGATTGTAGGTCGATTGGCACTTTGGTTTGGTTGCATTCTTATGCATGTGATTGTGTTCATCATCTGTCATTGGATCTTGACTGCCACCGACACATCCCACATCAAGTACCGAAATATATTAAAAAATGATTGCTGGTGTTGATACCTTCTACAAACTTATAGAGTATCCAAAATGATTGAACTTAACTAAAACAGTAATCTCCACCATTTAATACCCACTTTTTCACGTTACGAGTATCCTATCTGAGACTAGGTTTGAAGTATCACAACATTCTCTCACTTACAATATTCTTCGTATTTCTTTGTAAGAATGACTCGTTATTATTATGGATTTAATGGGGCTTCCCCCTCGGGGCAGCCAACATGGCTGCCCCGCCCCTTATTTTCGGCATTTTTTTATTTTTTTGAAAAATAAAACTATTTATATTCATCCCTATATCCCTCCTATATGCCATTCGAATTTCGTCAGAAACAGAGACTCCTACGGCCTCCATCGAGATGGTGTCGATTTAAAAAATCTTGTTACCGTTAAAAAATGACTGCCTGGATGGAGGCCGTAGGAGTCTCTGTTTCCGACGAAATTCGAATGGCATGTAGGAGGGATATAGGGATGAATATACATGGTGACATTTTTTGAAAAAAAAATAAAAAAACACCGCAAATGGTGTGGGGCAACCATGTTGGGGCAGCCCCATTAGCCTCTATTATTATTGGGTGTAATATGACTCATGACATGCTCTCAATAATGACGGTTACTCACTATTATTATTGGGTGTAATATGACTCATTACTTGCTCCCAATGACGGTTACTCATTATTATTATTAGGGTTTTTATCAGTTGTGCCCCTATGAGTTATTGCAATTTCAATTATGTCCCTCTTTTTAAGAATATCAGTTGTGCCCCCAACTTCTTGTCGTTCTATCACTTGTGCCCATCCGTTACTTTGATCGTCAATAAGTTGAACTTAACCATGGTTTAATCAAACCATGGTATTGATAAAAGGGGCATATCAGGAAGAAAAATCCCCACCTCCCTTTCACTCATCCTCCCTCCTCCTCAACCTTTAACCCTTCCTCCTCCTCCAACCACCTCCTCTCTTCTCCTCCGTCACTCCCTCTCCAGCCCCAAGGCTCAACCTGTTTGCTGTCACCATAACCTCCCCCAAAGCAGTGTGCTTCACCACCACAATGCAACCTAGCAAGTGGAACGACGCCTTCAAGAGCATGACCTCATTCCATGTTGCGATCCTTGTCCTCCCCTACGTGACCGCCTTATCGGCGAAGAAACCTGCAATCATGACAATGCAATTGCAATGAGAGATGTTACAACCTTGGGTGTCCCCGTGGTCCCTAAGGAGAAGAGAATAACGAAGGTGTCATCTTGATGGACTAGAAAAATGGGGATAGTATGTGGAGTAGGGAGGCTGGGGTAGAGGAGAAGGGGGAGGCTAGGGGTGAAGGGGTATGAGGAGGCCCGAGGGCTGAGGGGAGGGGGGAGGTGAGGAGCTCAAGGCGGAGGGGGAGGCATGGGAGTCGGGGAGGGGAGGAGGAGGTTAGGGGTGGAGGCTGGGGACAGATAAGGCTAGGAAGGAGGGGGAGGAGGAGGAGGAGGACAACGATGAGGCCAGGGAAGGGGATAGAGGAGGAGGAGGACGATGAGGCCGAGGCGGAGGAAAGAGGGAGGAGGAGGTGGTGGCGATCAGGGTGGAGGATGCGGAGGGAGGAGGAGGAGGATGCTGCAATAGAGGAGGGAGTGGGAGGTGGAGGCCAGGGACACAAGAGGCATGGGGGCAAGGGAGGCGTGGCTGAGGGGGGGGGGGGGGGGGGGGAGGGGAAGAGCTCGAGGCAAAGGAGGTGCCACGAGAGCAAGAGGAGGAGCTGGGGGCGAGGAGGAGGAGCAGGAGGATGTGGAGGAGGGAGAGAAGGGGAGAGGAAGATTGGGAGGAAGAAGAAAGGCATGACTTTTCTAACCCTTTTTTTCAATTTAATTCCTCTTGCGCCCTTTAAGTTAACGTTCATTTGTGTTGGATATGGACGACCACTAACTCGAGAGCACAAGTGATATAATGGCATGAAGTTGGGGGTGCAATTGATATTCCCAAAAGGGGAAGGGCATAACTGAAATTGCGATATCTCAGAGGGGCACAACTAATAAAAATCCTTATTATTCTTGGGTGTAATATGACTCATTACTTGCTCCCAATAATGATGACAGTTGCACCCACCATATATTGTTCTTATCTCTTTGTAAGAATGAATCCACCTCTACTGTTAGAAGGAACACACTTTGATACCATTTGTAACATTCTAAGTCAAGATATGACAAGTTCGATTAATACCCATTTGGACCCATTAGCAAAGGATTCCACTGGGCTTATCAACAATTCACAGTTGGAAAATAATAGATAATCACGAGATGGCTACAGATTATTCGTCGATTATTGATAAGAATTATCCATTGAGTAATGGACATCTCGTAGTACTTCTCAACTTTATAGGTAATTCATAATATTAACAATCCGCATTGAAAAGTTTGAAGAAATGGCATCAAAGAGAGGTGAGGTAAATGGAGAAAATATACAAAGAATGATCCGACTCATCATCACCAGAGCACACACACATGATCAATCTAAACATGTATGAAAGCAAAGGGTTGAAGTAAACACTAATCGATCTCACCTGACGAGGAAAAGGACTCCAGATTACAATTGCTCCTCGTTCTTCTTCTTGTTTTGCTGAACGTTCGCTTCGTCCAGTTCAGCGAACACATCTCTCGCAGCCGAAGTGTCGCACTGCACTCCCAAACCAAACACGAGGATATCTTTCCTTCCCCTATAAATAAACAGCAACTCCATAAAGACATCATATCCTCACTTGGGATGGGCATTCAGAAACAACACATCAGAATCAGATAATTTGGTGCTGAACTTCTGGACAAGAGTCGGGAAATAATTATCGACGGAAAATCAGAATAATTATTCATTAGACAATACATAAGATAATTCTATTTTTAACTTGATACTTCCAAGAAAATTTCATCAAACAGAAAGTACGAAGTTACTCCCAGAACAAGTCATCTCACACGTAGCTCGTGGCCGGACAACACCATCCTACATGCCCTCCCTGCATTACTGAAAGCAGCTTTCTTTACTTGCAAGCGGGTACCTCGCATGCACATGTAGGAAAAACTTGGGTAAAAATTAAAAACTCAAGCCTGCACTTGCATTTACTGTAATAAAATTGAACACCAGGCCTCTGGAATTGTCGACCAGTTCATCCATAAAAAGTAAAATATGGCAGTCTGCTTAAGTACATTCAAGTAGTGTCATTTGTGTTTTAGACTAAGACAAAGGTTAGTTTAGCATAATCGCCTGCGGTATATCACTTGGGCTTGACAAATCAGTATAATAAATACGTAGACCGTACACAGTCTTGTGTATTTGTATTCAATATCGTGGATGTAAAAACAATACTTCACACAGCCATAAAAGTCAGAACAGAAGACCTAACACACATGGATACATAGTAGCAGCACCGAGTTATAGTAAATATATTATTTTTTCGAACTCAAGTCATGCTTGCAAACTGGACAGGAGGTTCCCCATTTGGTCAGCCATGAGTCCACGCAGTGCGAGTGAAATTCTGCGGAGTTAAATTGGAGTTCGAAGTCAAGGAAAAGTAAAAAAACAAGTTCATAACAATAATTATAAATAGTCCGGCATGTTCATGCATAAACAATGCCTAGTCTCGACCCTTTTTGTCCAAAAAGCGCCAAATAGATCGACTGCTTTTGGAGGCTGATTGTATTTATCATTTATTGTCATGCAAAAGCAAAAGCAAAAGCAATTTCCGTACAAGGTTCTGAATCACAAATGAGAAGGATATAAAAATATTCACAATTAGCATTGCTTATTGTAGAATGTTTTTTTTCTCAAATTGTGGATTTGGAGAAATTTAGTTCAATCCAGGTTTTCCATTGTGTTTTGTTAGTAAGAAGGAATTTGGAATTTGCAGGAAACTAAGGGCACTCAATGAGATATTTTGTTAACATTCAATCCATCAGGTGGTTTAAATCGCCTATGCCCTTCTTACTATGATTTTTAATAGCACTATAAAAGCATGCAGTTTCCTAAGTATTTTCTGAGATTAAGAATCTTACCGTGCTGGCAAGGAAGAACTCTGAGTGTTTCACCATCCTTGTAGTCCTCAAGGCATATAGCACATGCATCCAATATTTGCTTATGGTTCTGATTGAATGTCTTGAATTTGATACAAGGAAGGCCTTCAACTTCCTGTTTGCTTATATTCTGAGGACGGTTACGAGCCGCATATTGGATTCGGCGGAAGTTCCTTGCGAAGAAAAATGTTGCAAGAACAGATACTACTATGACAAGGGAGATTAGGGATATTATAAGAGCGGTTCCAGCTGTTTCATCAGCAGATGGGCCTATACAACATTCCCCTTCCTCACCACGTGCATATCTCTTGAAGGTATCCCCAGCCATTTTTGAAACAAAAACGGCATGTATCCATATACCTTCAGAATCTCCGATCACTGCAGTAACAGTATGTTTGGCGAATAAAGAGAAGGAAAAGTTTTATTAAAAAAAGATAAATACCACGTTCAGTATTCCGTTCAGATCCACACCATGTTGCAATAAACCATTAGAGCACAAAAATATACAACATAGAAGCCCCATAGGGTAAAAAATATATAACATTGAAAATAATTATGTATGCTCTCTCGTATTGCAATTCTGGTGGCTGAATTAAACAGAGGCCCTGGTATGATCTGAGCTTTATAAACCCCTTGGTATGCGATGCATTTCGGACGTCAACAAAATCAACTATACAGTCATTGAGATGTGGCTTTCCATCCATGGATTCATGGACCCATATTAAATCTGACGCGGATTGGATTTTAGCGGCGTCGAAATAATAATATTTTTTTGTGGTGGAATTTGGTAGAAGAACGAGATGGGTTGAGAAGAGAAATTGGAAGGGTTGAGAAGAGAACTCGCCGGGAATACGAGAGGTTGAAGGAGGAGAACCGCGGAGATCGCGTGGAGGGAGAAGAGAAAGAGGGAGAAACTGAGATAAACTCAATTTTGATTCATACTTGACTGAATAAAAATACTGGACTACCATCTCTTTATATAGGAGAGATGGTTTACAAAAATAGTAAACAAATCAAAATTGACAACCAACTTTATCCTAATTGGACTCTGACAACTTCCAATTGACCTCTAATTACTCTAATTAGATTCTAACTAATTAATTGACCAAAATTGCAATTAAAATCTATGAAATAAACGTTGAGATCACATGCGACCTCAATTATTTAATTAGACCATTACGACCACTAAAAATGTAATTAAAATTGACGACTAATTAATTAAATAAATGTGGCCCTATAATTTGGGGTCACGCTGCATCAACTCTCCACCGCTTTAAAAATTCGGCTCCTGACGAATTGCGTGATGTAGGTGGATCATTGGAGAAGTCGTCTCTGAGTTTGTAACTTGCAATTAGATCTTTCAACATTACGTTTATAGTTCTTTTCAATTGGGGGGCGTCCCTGCAAAGTTTGTACCCCTTCAAATTTCATCACATTCCTCTTGCCTTGGACCTTCCTGCAAATATGAATTTTAGGAATTTTTGTTCTGCAATTTTTCCAATTCACTTTCCAATCCCTCAATTTCAGGGATGTCGTTCCCTTCCCTCTCGCCTTAAGTGTTCGGGCCCTCTTTTTATGCGCAGGGGCGGCGGCGTGGAACCTCAAGGATCTGGCGGCGGGACCGAGCCCGCGTTGGTACCGCGTGAGCGGCGGCGTGGAGAGGGCTGGCGGCAGCTCGTGGCTAGGCTGGGGGCGCAGACTCGCGCGATCGTGGCTTGCGAGCAGGAGGGTATCGGCGGCAGGGGTTCGGGGTTGGGTGGCGGGAGTGGGATACGGGAGGATGGAAAGGGGCGGCGGGGAGAAGAGGTGGGGGGGCGATGTTGATGGGAGGCACGCGGAGGGGCTGTAGGCGCGGGAGTCGTGGCGTGTGGCTGGGGGCTGCACGGCTGGGGTTGGGTGACGATTGGGGCCGCCTTTGATGACGGATTCAGATCTGGACGTTCCTGGACAGCGGCCGAATCGTCTTCCTCGGGGCGGGCTTCTTCGTCAAACTTCGCGGCAGCGGCTTCGACGGTTGACGGCTTTGATTGGACGTCGCGGAAGGCCTCAAAATTGGCCATTAGATCTCGAAACAGCGAGTTGAAGTTGATTTGCAAATCACGAACCATGTGCTCCGTCTCCTTGAAGGAGGCGTCGACGGTGGAGATGGTTCGTCGTGTTTGTTCGGATGAACGTTGATGTCAGTGCGGGCGCCGGGACGGATCGTTAGATCGTGAGGACGATCTAAAGGCCATGCTCTGATACCAAATGATGCGGATTGGATTTTAGCGGCGTCGAAATAATAATATTTTTTTGTGGTGGAATTTGGTAGAAGAACGAGATGGGTT
This sequence comes from Ottelia alismoides, assembly GCA_037367405.1. NCBI lineage: Eukaryota > Viridiplantae > Streptophyta > Magnoliopsida > Alismatales > Hydrocharitaceae > Ottelia > Ottelia alismoides. Next base: position 412,300 of record JAZKJV010010803.1, on the reverse strand, counting down.
GAGAAGAGAAATTGGAAGGGTTGAGAAGAGAACTCGCCGGGAATACGAGAGGTTGAAGGAGGAGAACCGCGGAGATCGCGTGGAGGGAGAAGAGAAAGAGGGAGAAACTGAGATAAACTCAATTTTGATTCATACTTGACTGAATAAAATACTGGACTACCATCTCTTTATATAGGAGAGATGGTTTACAAAAATAGTAAACAAATCAAAATTGACAACCAACTTTATCCTAATTGGACTCTGACAACTTCCAATTGACCTCTAATTACTCTAATTAGATTCTAACTAATTAATTGACCAAAATTGCAATTAAAATCTATGAAATAAACGTTGAGATCACATGCGACCTCAATTATTTAATTAGACCATTACGACCACTAAAAATGTAATTAAAATTGACGACTAATTAATTAAATAAATGTGGCCCTATAATTTGGGGTCACGCTGCATCAAAATCTTACCCTTGTCTGTCCACCAAAGAATATAATTTTCAAAATTACACGAAGATTGACTGAAAAGGAGGATACCTTTCAGAAGGAGCGGGTATCAATTCAAATTTTGAGCCTGTGTGGTGCATATGGAGTGCAGCCAATCGGAGGTAGCAGGTGGACATGTAACGTCCTGAATTAGGACCCCCGACCACTGTCAGGGAAAACTGACTCTAAAAACTTGTTGGGCTTGGGCTCAAATGCACCCATTGACAATCACCCAAAATGCTTAAGCACAAATTATCAAATATCAAGCAGTAGTCCCCCACTCTTATAACTCACTCCCACACTTTGTGGATTTTCTGATGTGGGACTATATTTGGGTCGGGGTGTTACAGGACAACTCTCGAAGGTGCACGCACCACCTAAGATGGCTTTGATATTTTAAGAAGGCTGGTCATCATGACATAAGGTACTGCAGTAACATCCAAGGGGCAAAAGCGGGATGAACTGAAACGAGCAAAAAGACCCCAAACGGCTGAGCATGGATAAGAAAGATACGGTGTTCTTCACATGAAAATGAAGATGTACAGGGGCTGGACAAGCCTTGGTCAAGAAGGATGATGAGGCAGGGAACGGGATGCCCATTGTGGGGTGTACCTCGACAGTGCAGTCTAGTGTTGTTCCACATACCACAAGGAGAAGATGGTCAAAAAGCTGGGTTCAGCATATATGTGGATGCTAACACAGGAGGTGCTCAGACAAGGGGGTTGCTTGGTGTTCCCCAATGAAGGTTGTCACCTAGAATGCCCAGATCATGGGGATACTGAAAAGAAAGAGGTCGTGGACAGACAATTGTTGGTTTGGACGGCAGATGAGGCAGTGTTAAGGGAGACAAAGATAGGATGTTGGAGAGACATGATGTAGAGGAACATGTGCAAATCCAGATTAATGAGTTTAGAGCCATCGTCAACTCGGTTGGGAGATCAAGGAGCATCATTGTGGATTTGGTATGGAAATCTCTTTGCACCATGACCTCAAATTTCAGTGAAATTATACCGAATTTCTCCGAAATTTGTATTTCTATTATGCCATCGAAATCGAAACATTGCCTTATTTCTTTTTCTAGGATTTCACGAAATATGAGCGAAATGTCAGCGAAATTTCGTCAAAATTACATGTCGATTAGATGAAACAACAAAAATACGGGAATTTATCCTTCGCTTTCATTGAAATATGCATATACTGATGCATTATCACTTATTTATTCACTAATTTGTTGAGTTGTTAGAATGTTTTACATTGTTTGAAAAAATTTCTTTAGTTAGTTTCTAAATTCTAGATGCAAGTTAGTTTCTAAATTCAAAAATTAACTGAAGAGCTTTATTTTTTTGTTCGTTCTTTATTTCAATATGTTGTTTTGAATAGTAATTACTGTATGTGTCACCTTATTCTTATTGACGAGGTAAATATCATGGCTTTTGCTTTCAGATAAGCATACAGTTCTGACTCAAGGGCTACGCGTTGCTCTACATATCAACATGTGTCATAATTATGACATTAATAATACTTCAAAACTTATACTTACAATTCTATTTTACAAATAATTGTGCATTTCTATTTCTATATTGACTTAGGAATATTAAAAACCTTGGTTTTTTGGAAAAAAAGGGTCAAGTTTAGAGTCATTTCCAAGATTTCCAACGATTTCATCAAAATTCTCCGAAATTTCTCTTTTTGGACTTTGGCGAAACAAAACCAAAATCCGAAATTTTTAAGGTTTTACTTTCTTGTGGCTTCTCTCTAGGAGTACGTGCGACTGTGCGAGTGCTAGGTTGTTGGCAACCTTCCAAGTCTTGTGACTGTAAGTATTTTCCTACCATCGGGTTGAATATAAAATGTGCTTGTGAATGTTATACAGTTTCTTGATGTTAATTGATTTGTTTGTATCTTGTATAGCATATACTTTACGATCACAAGTTTTACAATATATCTATTAGACATACATGTTAGAAGGATTTGTGTTTGTGTGTGAATATATGTGTGTCTTATTTTATTTCTAAAATTAAATAATTTTTAAATTTAAACTACTTTAGTTAGTCTCAAGTTCTAAGCTATCATTTCGATTTTTAATTTCTTAAGTAAGACATCATATTGCTATTATTCTTTGTTGATCTATGTTTTTCTCTGTTATTATTGCACGAATCACCATTCTCTTCACGCTAAAGAGGTGAAACTAAGGGCTTCTAATTTCAGTTTCAAATCTGATTACGGATCTGAGCAACATACTATTTTTTTGACGGTTGGAGCGATTAGATGAAAATTTAACATAACATATCATGTTGGTATCTTAGTATTAGCAAAAAACTATATATTTATCTCATTTATTGAGTTTACGAAAATTAAACATTTTAATTTTAAAAAAATGAATTTTCAAGTAATATCTTCTATTTCTGATCACTTCACCGAAATTCCATCGAATTTCTCTTTCCAAGCTTTACCGAAATGAAGCTGAAATCCAACATTTATGGCTTTGCTTTGCACTAGTAGAAGAAGTGATGGATGGCAGATCGTTGTTGATATCCTTGAAGAGGAAGGTAGATGATTTGCTCTTTGCAATTACATGGGATTACGACCCTACATATGTGTTAAGGCATGGTGAGATGTGGGAGGATATGTATGTGGCTTGTGCACGCTACCTATATGTTTCATGGTTAGTGGGCGTTGACTTTTACTTTACCATCTTGGCAAGTGATCGCTCAACGGAAGGAGGGGGTCTGGATGCTAATTCGGAGGACTTCAAATCTCTAGTTAATGACCTCCAACTAGTGATTATGGATCTCGAAGTGCAAACATGTGGAGGAACTCTTTGAGATTTCACATTGATCATTTCTTTCTTTTCCTTAAGACAAAACAACAGTTTCAATTTGCATCGGTGAAATCTCTTTATAGGTCGCAAACGAACCACACGCCACTTGTGTTGTGCTGATGATGCAACCTATGCGTGCAATAACCTAAATGACGAATCGAGCAATGGAACTATTGAAACAAAATGACGAACGAGATAAGTGGCACACAACAAGCCAAAATCAGCAACAATAATTGTCAGGTTACTCGTGATTTAGCACCGATTACTATCCACAAATATAAGGCAATCAAGTATATAAGATCACAGGAATTAAATAGCGATGTTGTAGTCTAGGAATCTTAATAAATCACCAAACCAAACAAGCAATATCGCAGGCCACAATGCTAACTTTATATGGTGGAATAATGATGGAAAAGTACGCTCATACCACAACCGGCACGAAGTTTGGAGCAGCGTTTCAGATCTGATCGGGCGTGGTAGCGGCTTGCTTCCGCGATGTCCGGGGATGCTGGGACAAGCGCAGCCTAGCACGACAACTGGGGGGGTCGCTGGAGGAGGGCTGGGGCGTCGACCAGCAGTCGGAAGGGGGCCACGGGGGTTGAAACTGCAGCTTGAGGGCGAGGCCGAAGGCTGACTGGGGCTGGCGGGGCTACTGCTTGGTGGAGGGCGTCAAGCGGCGCGGGGAAGATGGCCAGGGAGGTGCGGGGAGCCTGGCGGCGTGTGGGAAGGTGAGCAGGTGGCACGGGGCGAGATGGCGGAGGAGGGGTGGGTACCAGGCGGTGTGTAGGAGGAGGGGCGGGCGGCGCTGGGAGGTGTGGAGAGGCAGGGGGAATGCGGGGGCGCCGTGGCAGGAGGCGGTGAGGAGGGCGGCACCGAGGCTCGGTGGGGGGGCGATGGGGGGCGTTGGTTCGCGAGGGAGAGAGAGGCGGGGTCGGGTGGAGAGGTGCAGGGGTTGGCGGATGGAAGAGGGTGGCGGGGAGAAGGCGGGATCGAGAGGGAGAAGAGGAGAGGGGCGGAACCGGGAGGGAGGAGGGGAGAAGAGAGGGAGGCGGCGGGGTTAGGGCACGGGAGAGGAGTATCGGTGAGAGAGAGAGGCGCTGAATTGGGAAAGGAGAGAGAGAGAGAACCGAGAGAAGAGTTAGGGATGGGAGAAATTTCTTAATTCAACTTAATTCAAAACTAATACAAAGGGAGCCCTTTTATAGAGGCTACTCCCCCACAAAAGGAGCAACAAATCCCTAAAATTAGGGAAGAAGAAATCAAAGGAAAAATTATAAAAAGAGGCTTTTTATAATGAGCCTTTTACATGGGAAATAAATAAAACAAAATAAATACTAATTGGACCAAATAAATGTCTACTAAAATTAAGTTGCTATCATGCTGCATCAACTCCCCTCTGCTGAAAAGAATCTCGCTCCGTCGAGATGGCATCGTGGAAGTTCTGAAGTATATCGGGGCGGAGTTGTTGGAGTTCGTCTTCGTCGATCCAGGTGCAATCGGTAAGAGGTCGTCCCTTCCATTTGACTAGATATCGTCGGAAGAGACCACGTCTAGTCGTCATATCGCGGATATCTGCAATATCTTCAATCTGATCGGCATCGGTGGCGGCTGGCGGGTAGCGTGTGTCATCATCAGGAATTGCTGGAGTAGTGGCATCCGTCTGTTCATCTCCATGATATAAAAAGAGATCTGATACGTTGAATACCGGCGATGTCTGGACGTCTGGCGGCAGGTCGAGTAAATAAGCATTGGTCCCAATCCTCTTGAGGACTCGGAATGGACCAATCTTTCGTTCGCTCAATTTTGGTGGACTCTCAGAGGAAATCTCTCTTTTTTCAGGTGGACCATCACTAACTCTCCAACTCTGAACTCGCTCTCTCTTCGGTGTAGGTTGGCTTGGGTCTGGTATTTCTGGGTCATAGATTGGAGTTTGGCTCGGATTTCGGTATGGATGTGGGTTAGATGTTCGACCAGATCCTCAGCAGCTGCACTACTTCTCCCTTGCACGGTTGTGGGTTTTAGGTCAAGGAATTGAGTAAGTGGAAAGCCGTACACACTCTCAAAAGGGGATTTTCCGGTGGACCTATTGGTGGAACTGTTATATGCGAATTCAGCTTGGGGAAGAATTAGATCCCACTTGGACGGAGAGTCCCCTGCAAGACATCGCAACAAATTTCCTAATGACCTGTTAACTACTTCAGTTTGCCCATCTGTTTGTGGATGATAAGCGGTGCTATACTGCAAACGAGTACCAAGACGGGACCAAAGAGTGCGCCAAAAATGACTCAAAAACCGAGTATCGTGATCTGAGGTAAAAGAACGAGGGACACCATGCAAACGGACGACATCACGAAAAAACAAATCGGCGACATGAGATGCATCTGAAGTTTTCCTACATGCAATGAAATGCGCCATTTTAGAGAATCGATCCACAACCACAAAAATGGAGTCAACTTTTCGCACAGTGAGGGGTAACCCTAGCACAAAATCCATGGTGATGTCTTCCCAGGGTCGCAGAGGAATGGGCAGGGGTGTGTATAGTCCAGTGTTCTGTCGGTGGCTCTTGAATCTTTGACATGTTTGGCATTTCTGCACAAATTTTGTCACATCCTTTCGCAACTGCGGCCAGTAAAAACGTTCTTGGAGAAGGATCAAGGTTTTGTCTCGTCCAAAATGCCCAGCTAAACCTCCATTGTGTAGTTCTGAAATTAAGTTCTCTCGAAGGGACGTGGCCGGGATGCATAGTTGGTGGCCTCTGAATAGGAAACCCTCATGAAGAACAAAAGTGGTTGTTGGGTCCTGCCCAGTACCAACACAGTCGGCATGAATTTGACCGAAATCAGGATCAGTGGGGTATAGGTCCTTGAGAGTTTCAAATCCTGTCGTGCTGACGGTCATCGTGGTCAGGGCATGTGCTCGCCGGCTCAAAGCATCGGCCACACGGTTCAGGGTTCCGGCTTTGTGTTTGAGATGGAAGGTGTATTCTTGGAGGAAATTAACCCATTTGGCATGACGCTTGTTAAGAGTTTTCTGGGAGTTCAAATATCTCAGGGCTTCATGATCAGAGTTAAGGATGAATTCACGCTGGATCAGGTAATGTCTCCAATGCTTGAGAGCTTGGACCACGGCATAAAATTCAACATCATAAGTGGAATACCGTGATCTGGCATCGTTCAGTTTCTCGCTGTAGAAGGCGACAGGTCGCCCTTCTTGACTGAGGACAGCGCCAATCCCGACATGTGAGGCGTCACAATCGACCACGAAAATCTTGGTGAAGTCGGGGAGTGCCAAAACAGGAGCATGCGTCAATTGATGTTTTAGGTTTTGAAAGCTCGTTTCTGCTTCGAGAGTCCAGGCGGGTGCGCCTTTCCGCGTACAGTCTACCAACGGTGCTGCACAAGTGCTGAAGTTCCGAATGAAACGTCGGTAGAAAGAAGCTAATCCCAGGAAGCTGCGAATTTCCGTGAGGGTTTTGGGTACGGGCCAGCTCTGAATGGCCTGGATTTTGGAGGGATCAACCTTAAGTCCATCCGTGGTGACAATGTATCCTAGGAAGAGGACCGTGTCAGACATGAAGGAGCATTTCTTGAGGTGGACGTACAGTTTTTGGTCTCTCAGGGTTTCCAGGACTTGTCGCAAGTGAGATAGGTGGTCTTCTTTGGTCAAACTGTAGATCAGGATATCATCGAAGTACACGACCACAAACTTGCCAATAAAGGGTCGCAACACATGATTCATTGTCCGCATGAAGGTGCTTGGGGCATTAGACAAGCCAAAGGGCATGACTGTCCATTCATACAGGCCTTCTTTGGTTTTGAAAGCGGTTTTCCATTCATCTCCAGGTCGCAGGCGGATCTGGTGGTATCCACTGCGGAGATCCATCTTGGAGAACAGTTTGGCACCTGATAACATATCAAGCATATCATCAAGGCGAGGAATGGGGAAACGATATTTGATCGTTATCTTGTTGATAGCTCGACTGTCCACACACATTCTCCATGTGCCGTCTTTCTTCGGGGTCAGCAGAGCAGGAACCGCCACGGGGCTCATACTCTCTCGAACGTACCCACGTCGCAGCAGATCGGTAACCTGCCGGTTCATCTCTTCATGTTCGCTTGGGCTCATTCGGTAATGGGGTAAGTGAGGGAGGCTGGCTCCAGGGACTAGATCAATGTGATGTTGGATGTCCCGCAACGGGGGTAGTCCTTCAGGCAACTCTTCAGGCATGAGGTCAGCAAACTCTTGGATAATGGGCTTTATCTCAGGTGGGACTTCAGGTGGAGTTGACTCTTGGTTGTCCACTTCACGTCCCATTAAGGCATAGATGGTGGAGCACTCCTGAATTTCACGTTGGAATGTTTGGGCTTCCATCAACAACACGGAGCCCGTGGTCGCAGTCTTTGCCGGTGGGGTCTTGTTACCGGTTTGGTGGGTCGCAGCTCGAAGTGTAGCCACTTGGCGAGGGCTAAGGGCTTCACGTTGCGGTCTGAGGGTTACACGAATCTTGTCTATGAGAAAGGTATACGTGTTCGGTTTTCCTCGGTGTTCGGTGTCTCGATCGAATTGCCACGGTCTCCCTAGAAGTATATGACAGACATCCATAGGGGCTACATGGCACCACACCTCGTCCTTATATGTGGGACCAATGGAGAAGCTAACGAGGCTTTGACGGTGGATCGGGATTTGGGTACCACCTCGAAACCATGCCACGCTGTACGGTTTTTCGAGTGGTTGCGTTGGCAGACCTAACTTATCCACCATTTCTTGGGAAACGAAGTTCTCAACGCTTCCTCCGTCAATGATTAGAGAACAGCGTCGTCCTCCTGAGGTGCAGGTGGTTCGGAAGATGCTGCGTCGCAGCCAACTATCAGCATCGTGGACAGCGGGGGTGAGCAGAATGTTTGTGGGTGCGCTGTCGGGAGCGAGAAAGTCTTCGTGTTCAATCACCAGGAACGGACCGGAGTCGTCTCCATCCACTCCTAGAGGTTCATAGTCATCGGTTCCCATGGTGTCGGCGGTCAACGCAGGCGGATCCTCTTCAGGGGATTCTTGTTGGTCAGGGTCGGGGTATTCAGGTTCGTCGGTGGTGCATAGATGGACGGGTCTAGCCTTAGGGTTTGGGCATTCGGCGGCACGATGGCCCTTTTGATAGCATCGGAAGCAAGTATCAGGCCCGACAATAGGTCGGCTTCCCAAGATGCCTTGGCCGGGGTTTCCAGCAAGTGGTCGGGCGACGGCAGGAGTTGTTGGTTTGGCTTGGGTTTTACCCGTCATGACAGCAGAGGAACCCATGGGTTTGGAGTAGGACGTCGTGGTGCTGGTACGAGGAGCAGAGTTCACGGAAAAAGGCATCTTCCTCGTCTGGGCTTTAGCAAGTTTGATCTCAGCTCGTTCAGCCTGCTTGTAGGCTTCATCGACATCGCGGCAATTGTGGAGGTAGAGTTCCTCCTGGATGGCCTGGCGGAGGCCTTGCATGTAGCGGGTGACTTCCTGAATAGGAGTCTCCTGCAAGCGGTTGCGATGGACTAGGGATTGGAACCCTTCGGTGTATTCTCTCACACTCATGGAGCCTTGTCTCCATGATTGTAGTCGTGCGTATAGATCTCGTTTGTAATCTTCCGGCACGAATTTGGTTTTTAGTTTGGCTTTCATCTTACTCCAACTGCGGATCTTGCTCTTTCCCTTTCGTTTGCGTTCAGATTGCAAACGGTCCCACCATAGCAGCGCATGTCCCTTTAATTTTATAGTGACGAATTGAACCTTACGTTCGCTAGGCATGGACTTCCACACAAAGAAGTGTTCGACGGCTTGGAGCCAGTCTAAAAAGACGTCAGGATCTCGTCCTCCGTCAAATTCTGGGACATCGAGACGGATACCTCGATCCCATCCTTCGTCGGACTTGGGTCCATTTCGCGGTGGAAATTGATGTTCACCATTAGTTTGCGGAGTATAGCCAAAGGTGTATGGGTCTGGAGTCTTGGGGAGGAAAGGGGTATATTCTTTGGGTTCTTCTTGTTCACTCTCCTGTGAATGATAATCACTAACATGTCCGTCAGAAGTAGAAGAGCTAGAGTCTCGGGAAGTGCTTTTCCGGGAGTGTGATTTCCGATTAGTGTGTCGACCTTTGTTGGGAGTTTCATCAGCAAGATTGTTGCCTATCATATGACTATTCAAGGTGGCAATTTGTCCACACATCTGGTCAATCATTTTTTGCATGTGTTGCATGTGAGCAGCTAGGGATTCCAGTGATAGTTCAGGGGGTGGGGTGTAGGGGGGTTTTGAGCCACTAGATTTGTCGGCCATGGCTATCCTAGGGTTTTGTTTTGTGGTTTTTTTTTGTGGTTTTGTGTTGTGGTTTTTTTTATATGCAACGAATAAATGAGATGCAGACGAAATGCAGAATCGTGATGCTCTGATACCAAATTGATGCAACCTATGCGTGCAATAACCTAAATGACGAATCGAGCAATGGAACTATTGAAACAAAATGACGAACGAGATAAGTGGCACACAACAAGCCAAAATCAGCAACAATAATTGTCAGGTTACTCGTGATTTAGCACCGATTACTATCCACAAATATAAGGCAATCAAGTATATAAGATCATAGGAATTAAATAGCGATGTTGTAGTCTAGGAATCTTAATAAATCACCAAACCAAACAAGCAATATCGCAGGCCACAATGCTAACTTTATATGGTGGAATAATGATGGAAAAGTACGCTCATACCACAACCGGCACGGAGTTTGGAGTAGCGTTTCAGATCTGATCGGGCGTGGTAGCGGCTTGCTTCCGCGATGTCCGGGGATGCTGGGACAAGCGCAGCCTAGCACGACAACTGGGGGGGTCGCTGGAGGAGGGCTGGGGCGTCGACCAGCAGTCGGAAGGGGGCCACGGGGGTTGAAACTGCAGCTTGAGGGCGAGGCCGAAGGCTGACTGGGGCTGGCGGGGCTACTGCTTGGTGGAGGGCGTCAAGCGGCGCGGGGAAGATGGCCAGGGAGGTGCGGGGAGCCTGGCGGCGTGTGGGAAGGTGAGCAGGTGGCGCGGGGCGAGATGGCGGAGGAGGGGTGGGTACCAGGCGGCGTGTAGGAGGAGGGGCGGGCGGCGCTGGGAGGTGTGGAGAGGCAGGGGGAATGCGGGGGCGCCGTGGCAGGAGGCGGTGAGGAGGGCGGCACCGAGGCTCGGTGGGGGGCGATGGGGGGCGTTGGTTCGCGAGGGAGAGAGAGGCGGGGTCGGGTGGAGAGGTGCAGGGGTTGGCGGATGGAAGAGGGTGGCGGGGAGAAGGCGGGATCGAGAGGGAGAAGAGGAGAGGGGCGGAACCGGGAGGGAGGAGGGGAGAAGAGAGGGAGGCGGCGGGGTTAGGGCACGGGAGAGGAGTATCGGTGAGAGAGAGAGGCGCTGAATTGGGAAAGGAGAGAGAGAGAACCGAGAGAAGAGTTAGGGATGGGAGAAATTTTCTTAATTCAACTTAATTCAAAACTAACACAAAGGGAGCCCTTTTATAGAGGCTACTCCCCCACAAAAGGAGCAACAAATCCCTAAAATTAGGGAAGAAGAAATCAAAGGAAAAATTATAAAAGAGGCCTTTTATAATGAGCCTTTTACATGGGAAATAAATAAAACAAAATAAATACTAATTGGACCAAATAAATGTCTACTAAAATTAAGTTGCTATCATGCTGCATCAGCCGAGTAAGGATAACATCCCTCATACTCCAGATTTGAATGTTGATGGTTGTTAAAGGAAGGGTACAAGGAGTTGGTGGTAGATATTTAGGGCAACAGTCATGCTGAGGGAACTAAAACTTACACATGCTTTTAGGCTAGCACGTGGAGGCAGGAACAATCGATGTTCAGAAGGAACACAAACTTGAAGAGAGCACATTGTTGTAAGGATGATACCGAGAAGATTGATAAATTTAATCATGTGGACAACTACAAGGCTTTGAGGAGTAAGGAGTTGGAAGACCGAAGTGTGAAACTGAAAGTCATGGCAGAAGATAAGAAGTGAGAGGGGAAGTAGAAGCCTCGTTCGGAGGAAAATGTGTGACATCAATGAGATGTCCACCCATAAACTTGTGTATATTCACATTATCAAAAAATTATAATTACAAGGACCAAAAGGTCCGGAGGCTTTTTGTAGGGCTTTTTGCAACTACAGGGCTTCTTGCAAATATACATTCTCTCCATGAAATATGGACACTTTTTGTACGAGCCACATGGTTTTTTGCAAATATACATTCTCTCCATGAAATATGGACCCTTTTTGTACGAGCCACATACACCATAGGATAGTTGCCACCTAACTCTTGGAGGGATTGCTTCAATGTCCTGGCTCGGCCAAATACTCCCACAACCCAATTAGAAGTTGACACTGACTCAACATGTGAAGCCGCCCAGATCTCCTTCACAATAGAGTGACCAAAAAAGAGATGTTCAACATTCCCCTTCCATTGTCATACAGTGCTAACATGTACTACTAGTTCTGGAGAAAAATCTAACTCTTCATTCTCCAATCATCAAACAGTCACTTCTTAGCAACCAGATGAGAATCCAAGCCCGCAATGAACACAGCTTATTCCTATGTAATGATGAGCAGCAAACGAACATCAGTCAAGACAAATTTGGTTGGAATATATAGGAACATGACTTATTATTGTGACGGTGAGCAAGAAGAGAGGAATGCCCTCCATTGTATTCAAGGTATGATAGAAAGGTATGCATAGCAACTGTGAAGTACTTTCGAAGTTCCGATTTTTAACATAGAGGTAGGGCGTGGAGATGGCTAGAGTAAGGCACCGACAGACTGAAGCTTGAACACATGAATGGGTTAATGCGGGATTTCACGATTCTTGAAGTTAAAGATGCGATGGACAAGATAAATGTCCATGGCTCACCCATTCTCACGGTTTCCTTATCCTCTTCTTCCATGAGGTTGGGAAGTTGTGGAGGATGAATTGATTAATGTTATTACGGAATTCAACGTTGTCAATGTTATATTTAAGAGGGTGAACATGGTCGTGATCTTCTCTTGCCAAAGAAAGAGGTCTTACAATGGGTGGAGGATTTCATGCACATTGCTTTGTCCAATGCAATGTATCTTATTGCTGTGTAACTACATGCTTACAAATTGTCTGCAGTTGTAAATGACCTTGCGTACAACCTTTGTATCGAACAAACTCATGATGGATAGTGTGGTCATGGTGACTGAGATTGTAACAGATTAAAAAGTGGTGCCACGTAAAGGGTTTGGTGTGGAAAGTGATTTTTTCCAAAGCATATATAATTTTGATGAAAAGCATATAAATATTTTTTATGAAAAGCGTATAAATATGTAGACTAGACGTTATTGTGCCCTTCCCTACACACACATGGGTTCCTCGAAGCATCAACTGGGCCTCAGGCTGTTGGGGATTAAAAAAGAGGAAAAAAGGAAGGGTGCAGCTGAGAAGAAGGGGAAAAACTGTGAGCAGAATGAAATTAGTCCAAAATAAATAGAATGAGTTGCTGAGAAAAGTGAGAAGAAAAAGGGGATGGGGAGAATTTGAGTATTATTTGTTTGTATCACTTACATGGATATGGAAAATAGGGGGATTATCCATGAATACCTCGTTTTGTTAGAGACACACATATGTGATCAATTATTTGAGAGGTCCCCATGTCTCGATTTGTACGCAGGGTTTTCAAGTGAACCACATGACAAAGATCTACGATAGAGGCTCGATACAAAGACATCCATAGGACTCCAAAGTAAAAATCTTATTCTCTGAGCCAGTGTGGAAGAGGCTTGCTTCGAGGCTCTCTTGTGAGAGACCCATTGCAACAACTTCATGGTTGAAGTTTTTTTTCATATCATCATATGGTGTCAGTGCTCACAGTGATCCTTGTTGAAGATATCCTTTTTTTAAAGATCCTTGTTGAAGATATCCATGTTTAGTCCAGTATTTAGAGCATTCAAGAGATCAACAACAATATTTGTGGTTTCTCCAAATTGCAAGCGTGAGAAGATGCAATTGATATGTGTACTTGGCTTGTATGTGTTGTATTGTTGAAGCTGAGCTTTTCGAGGGGGTATTGAGATATTTGTGTAATTAAACCTCTATGACTGAGAGTTGTTTAGCGCCACATGGATGAGTATTAGGACTTGTTAAGTTGGTGGGTCTATAAATAGAGTGTCACACCCCTTGTATTCGATGAGAAACTTAATGCGATAGCTAGCCCTAGAGGCTTTCTCCCGTGGTTCCATCTGGCTCCTTAGGGGAGTAGGGTTCTACATAAAATCGAGATGTTTATGTTTTTGATTTCGTATTTCTGATTCCACTTCATCATTCTTATTTTCTCATTACCCAATAAGTACAAGAGGTGTGAAACTCTATATATAGTCACACTAACTCAAGTAACTCTCACGATTCATCCATGTAAGACTAAACAACTCCCACTAAATTTGCTCCATTTCAAATCCTCTTAACACTTCCTCGCAAGCTGAAGCATGGAATGCACAGTTAGGAAAATATATAACTCAAGGCATACGTACATATTTCAAATACAACTCAAGATTGAAACTGCATCTTCTTGTGTTTGTGATCCAATGAATATGTATCAATGTTGTTGAGCTTTTGGATGATATGGACACAAAATACTGAACTGGGTTTCTCCAACGAGGACCTCCATAAGTATTGCCAGCATATGATGATCTGAACAAGGGGCTTCTTTCATGAAGCCAATGTAAGGGTCTCTTAATCAAGAGCATCAAACTTGAGGCTCTCCCATACAGGCTCAGAGAATGGGATCTTTACTATGGAGTCCATATGGATCTAACCGTACAAAATTTCTCCCATCCATCTATGTCATATATAGTCCACATTCAGACTCGAAGCTCAATTCATGAGTATGAGAACCTCTTCAACAAAAGATAACATACATGCCCTCGTACAAAACTACGTCTCTCTAGGAAGCTCTCCATTGTGTATCTTTGGCATTTGCAATTTGGTCATCTCTTATTTCAGAAACTTCGATGTGTTCTTTCTATTAATTGTCACAACTGCCCCCTACTGGTGAGAATATTATGAGATAGGAAAACAACACCATTTATCCTTTCCTACCAGGTCTACCGAGTGTAAAATCTTCTCTTTGACATGATGTATTTGATGTATGGGATCCTAGTCATGATCCTGATCTGTTGCTTGATATCCTATTTTAATTTCATCAAAATGGCAGTATCTCCCATTGATTTTGTATGGAATCTTGTTGAAATATATGTCATATCACCAACATTTCACCAATAAATCAACAATACGAGTGCTACAATGAAGATTCCTGTCGATTTTTCTATGCATTATATGATCTTCACCATTTGATTTTCGTGAGCCGAATGTTCATAGAGTGTCTAGTATCTATTCCTTCATTTCTCTACTATTAATCTGTTTGTTATCTTTGAGTTTAAAATTATCCATCTTAAAAATTTTGTTGAATATTTGCATGTATGCAACATTATATGTGTAAAATAAAGCTCTCTATGTCAAAATCCAATTTTCGTAGGTTAAAGTTAGATCTGAATTTGTTAGTTAGACTTAGACCTTTAGAAGATCTAAGTAAAATTAGATCTCTAAAAGTCACATGGAGATGTGACTTGTTTTAAAAATTATTGTTTTCTTCTTCTGTTTGGGGAAGGATGGTATCTTCATTTAAATGTTTCATAAAATAACTTTTTTGATTTCTTGCTTCGTTGTTGTCATGGATGCATGTCCCCCCCCCCCCCAATTCTGCTTCCAATTCTCACTCCGAGCATTCATCTGGTGTAAAGATTGGATGGAAGTATACAACTACTCCTGAAAGTCAGAAGTTGAAGCCTTATGCTACTTGTAGAAGTCATTTGATTTATTATCTTCTCTTTATTAGTTGAGTCCTAGTGCTTTTCGGTAACCCTTTGTGATTTATTATGTAATTATTACCACTTGTACTCTAGGGTTTCACGCTATATAAGAAACCTCGTACCCTTGAATAAACTATGCAATTCATTTTTAACTTCTTCCACATGGTATTGGATCAACGATCCTAGACCGGAGCCATTAACCATCTCTCCATGGCGCTAACTCCAACCAATCTCCTCCTCATGCGACATCCCCTTCACTGATGTTAGGCCCGTAAGGCCCATCTGGACCTTCCTCCGATGCCACCAGCAACCTACAAGGCATGTCCCACTGTAGTAGTACACCCAACGCGACTCCCCATCACCGACATGCCTTAAGGCTCTCTTTCCGATGCCGTCAACAACCTACGTGGGTACCTCTCGCAACCACTATGGCACCCACAAACACCCATTGCACCCCCAGGCCCATAGGGCCCCTCTCAACACCAACGATTGTCATTGCCACCACCAAGCCCTAGGCCTCCTCTCTAGTACTATAGTGGCCGGCATAGGTACCTCCCATCGTCGCTAGGGTACTCTCAGGAGCACAACAACCTATCCGAGCTCATGTGCCCTTTCATCACCCTATATAGGCCTTGGAAACCACCATACTCATCTTCCATGAAGTGTGATTAGACAATTTCAGTACATGTCTATTCCTTCCTCCGACCGCAATGGCCACAACTCCTACCGAGACCAAACCCTTGTTCTCAACATTATCTATGATCATTCATGGAACTTCTATCAAACTCAAGGGCGCTGATAACTATGTGCTATGGCCTTCAAGGTGTTCATCGGTGGTCAGAGGAAGATATATATTTCACTCAAAAAAAAGAAAAGAAATCTATCTATTCTTACAAAGGAAACCCCACAAGGAGACATATAAAGACTACGAGACTTGGACTCCTATCTTGGGGACAACTATCAGGTCATGACATGGATGACCAACAACGTTGAGTCCCACATTGCCTGCGGTTAGGACTGTCAGAAGATTCTTAAGTTCGATATTCGCTCAAATTTGTCTCGCTAAAAGTTGATTCAGATTCAATCCGAACATGAATACAAGTTTCGACTTAATTAAATAAACAAATGACTTAAAAATTGTAGGTTCGATCATGTTCAATTCTCTAAAAGTTTGATACACACATATACAAATATTTACAAATCCTTACCATCGAAAAGTGGGCTTTATTTCAATATAAGTGGATTTTGTCTCACGATAAGTGGACTTTGTTTGGAGATAAATGAATATTTACAAGATAAGTAGACTTCATCTCAATATAAACTATCTCAAGATAAATGGTCATATTGTGGTTACAACATCCATTATATCTATGTCTAGCAGCTCTCCCTTCTTTATCCCTCAAATCGACAGAAAAAAGCATAAACCTCATTTATACCTTATTCTATTTTTTCATCCGAACTGATATAAAATAGATTACCTTATTATTATTATTTTCAACAAGAAAAATCCTTATCAATCTAATATTTTCAAAATATGAAGAATTCGATAAAAAAAGAATGAATATTTATTCGAATCATATATATTTCCATTTCATTTCACTCCCTCTTATTAGTAAATTCTCAAGTTCAATATTCACTTAGATTTGATGCATTTAAATAGAGGTTTGGTTCAGATTCACTTCAGAAACAAAAGAATCGAAGCTGAACGCAAGTTTAAACTCGATTAAATAAACGAACCAAACCTGAAAATTGTAGGTTCACTCATGTTCAATCTGTTTACCCGTCTAATTGCGGCAAACCTCCTGTATAAGGACACCGCAAAGGACATATCAGACGAATTAGCACAAACCTACTCTTAGCAGACTACCAAGTCTTGCCTTGCCAATATCTACACGTGGATTTGGTCTGCTTCTCAAAGAGAATCTACCTTGTGGAATACTATCGACACTTCAACAGTTTCTATGAGTAATTTTCCATCTTTCAGTTCGCTTATTGTTTCAAATAGGTGATAGAAAGATCTGAGTGACAAGTCTACAGATTTCTTCCTGACCTCCGTCCTCGCTATCAGACTGTGAAGGGCTAGTTCCTCACATCTGACACTTTATCACCCATCAAGGTCATTTTTGGTTGACTACAAAAGCTTGAGACTTCAAGTGGTCGTACTCCTTCACCACAACCAGTGGAGAACTTTGTCTTTTTTGCTTCCCCTAGACACGGAGGCCATTATAGCTTTCGAGGAGGCCCAAGGTTATGACCCTAGCCGTGGTCGTGGCCACATGCCATGTATACACTATCACAAGACCAATCACCCATCTAGGAGGTGTTGGATAAAGTTTGTCATGCCACCAACGGCCAACATTGCATCTGCATCTGATTAGGATGTGTATGTGACCGACACACCATCTGATCAGGACGCTAGTGGACAAACAACCCAACTTTTCACCACAAATTACTCCTTCCTGATGCAACTTGTTGCAACTTTGCTTCTACCATAACATACACATGGATTATTGATTCCGGTGCTTTTATTCATTTGAATGGAGAAGATAGTTTGTTGACCTCTCCAATCCTCTTCCACTGTGCCAATAATGCACATGTCTCCTATTACCATTGTTGGAGGCCATGAATTTTCCTCTAAACTAATGTTCTCTAATATTTTCTGCGCACTGACTTTCCTTTGAGCCTTTATCAATTCATAAATTGTGTTGAGTTAAACTGTAAATTGATCTTTTACAAGCTTTACTTTCAGGACATCAAGACGATGCAGGTCTTTGGTGAGGACACGAGAAGAATTGCTTATTCTATCTTGATATCTCTGTTGATTCCACTTTTGCTAGTTCTGCCTCTGTCTTTGCTGACATGTTCATATGTTATCTTCGGCTTGGTCATCCATTTGCTATGGTCCTTTCTCAGATGTTACTCAAACTGTCATCACTGAAGCCTTTTGAGCGTGACGCCTGATAGTTTGGTAAACATCAATGAGCCTTCTTTCCTTCAAGGACTGGAGCATCATCATTCATTGACATTTTCTTTAGTCAATTGTGACATTTAAGGACCTTGTCCAGTCCATACTTAAGATGCTATATAATTTTTGCTATTTTTGTGGATGGTTTTAGTAGATCTTCTTGGGTCCATCTAATAAAGGAATGATCAAATATAATACAATTATCAAGTCGTTCTTTCAATTTATCCAGACAATTTCTCCACATGTACTCAGACTTTCAAAACTAACAGTGCTCTTGAATTCACACAACACGATTTGATCATTTTCTTCGCTACTCAAGGAACCCTTCACTCAAGGCGGTATTTATAAATACTATTGGGTAGGTTAAACCATATTTACTTTATTACATAAATAAGTATGACACTTTTGTGATTCTATTAAAATAGGTATATTTACCAGGCAAACCCTATAATCTTTTCAAATTACCTCTACGACCTTTGAAATAACTTAATTCCCCCTCGACCTCGTAAACTTGCTCCGTCTTACCTACCCCACGGACCTTGCCGTTAGTTGTACTTTTACTTGAGTCAATAGGGTGGGTTAATCTAACCAGAGGTGAAAACTAACGGTGGATCTTCCAACTCCTTTCTCTTCTTCCCAGACTTCAAAGCTCTCTCTTCTTCCATCTCTCGTCTACGGTGACAATGGCCTGGATGAAGAAACCAAGATGCTCTGAGCGTGGATCAAGCTCGGACTGCCAAGGTAGTCAAGCACGCTCTCGTTGAAGATCTGGGAGCTGACCTTGAACCACACGGCCTCGCCGAACTTCACGCCATTGCAGGCAAGAAGCTCGAGGAAGACACAACCGAGGGCACTGAGCATGGCCCACCTGGCGCGGACTGCTGGAAGGATGAAGGGAGGCTCCATGCCATTGCAGGAGGAGATAGGAGTTTAACGCGGCTGCTACGAGGAGGGATGGGTTCACGCCAGGAAAGATGGATATACAACAACGTGACTTTCACCCTCAACACAACCAGCAGGAAGAGGTATGCGTGCTTCAGACCCGAATCTAGGAGCAGCGGAGATATCGCAGGAAACCGATGGTGGCGAGTGGGCAGCAGGCCTTTGTGTTGGCGGCGGAGTTGGGAGGGCAACAGGGGTCGACGATGGTGGATGTTGGGAAGAGGAAGCCTGTGGGGGAAGGGGAGAGGGTCGGCGGAGGGGAGATGACAGTGAAGAGGAAAAGGGTAAGATTCTGATGGGAATTCCAGCAAGCGGGGCATTCATCCAATGGTCAAGTGTTGGCCTGGAGAGGTTGCATTTGATTTTGCATATTATGCTAAGAACATCAATCCTTCTATGGCATCCCTTCATCTCAAGGGTCCCAATTGCTTTGTTTCTCTGCATCTAAGTTGCTTAGACGTTATTCTTGGAGCTTTTGACGTGTGCCTGGAATTGGGATCTGGAGGAGGCAACGGAGGTCGGGGAGGAGGAGGGCGAGGGTGGCAGATGTCGAGGAGGTGGGTGGTTGTTGGGTGGGGAAAGGGAGATGAGGAGTAGGGTGAGAGGTAGTGGCAAACAATGTAAATTTGATAAACAAAATGGGTATAATGTAAAGGCAAATAACGGAATCTGGTTAGTTTTAATGGGTAAATGGATGTGGGTTAACCACTGGGTCTGTAGGGTAAGGGTTAGCAAGTTTACGAGGTCGAGTGGGGAATTAGATTGTTTTAAAGGTCGTAAAGGTAATTTGAAAAGATTATAGGGTCTGCCAAGTAAAAATCCCATAAAAATAATACATTATAGTTCCATATCGAAAGATATTTCATGCTAACGATACTTATCATGGCTATTGTTTATATTTTTGAATATATTATCAGATATAATTTTAAAGACATGGATACATAGAAACGGATGATTACAAAGACATACATAAGTCCTCAATAGTTGAAGTAAGTTGCTTTAGTTGAAGTAAGTTGCTTTATTTGTAATTTCTCTATATCATTGATAGAGACATAGATATCGACCATCGAAACTTTCCTTATTTTTAATTTCTCGATATAAACAAATATTACAAATTTAATTTAGTTTTGTATATGTAAAATTTAAGGAATGTAAGTTGTGCTCAATGTTAGAAAATATAATGCGGAAACGTATTAGAAATAAAAGATAAAGAACATTGAGGAACACAAGATTTTTACGTGGAATCCTACTCCCTAAGGAGGGGGATGAAACCACGGGAGAACGCCTCAAAGGGCTGATTTGTCTATTAACTTTCTCACTAAATACAGGAGGTTTGTGGCTTCTTATATAGCCTCCACAGACCCTCAAAGTCCCATCACTGGTAGATGTGGGACTAAACACTGGGATGTGGTAAATGGATCTTTGAATGATCTATTTAGCCATCTTACATATGACGCATATACTCCAACACTCCCCCTCAAACTGGAGCATGTAATGCTCAGCTTGGACAAACAGAAAGAAATCTCAACTCACAATACAAGACACTGCAGACAATATCAACCCAACGTGCACAACTGTCGGCTATTGTCGAGGACGTTACCTCTTATGCCGTGCTGATGAGGAGGAACAAACTGGCTGGAGTGTGAGTCAAACTGAATCTTCTCGTCGGAGAGCATGCACTCTGTACAGTGTTTGTCAGAGTCACTGCAACTGAAATGAATCTCCATTTGGAGAACTCTAACCCACTACAATAGTGTGGACAACTGCTCTATCTCTGAAAGGGATGAACTGAAAAGCCGTTGAGACATCCTCGTCAAAGTCCACGGTCATTGAAGAATGGAGTCTGAAAAGTCTCCTCGTCAAATAACTGTGTTTCTCCCATACTAGGTCAGAGAATGGGATCTCTACTCTGAAGTCCATATGAAACCACATGAAAACCCTAGCCCACATGGCATAGGAAATATAATCTTTACTCTGGAGTACCTATGGAATACATGAAAACTCTGACCAAAATAAAAGATGGGAACCACACAAAAGATGGAAAACATGTGTATATCTAAAAGGAGTCTCTCTCTGAAGAACTCGAAGAAAATGGGCCACTTAAAGATGGAGTGCCTCGAATGAACGTGCACTCTGAACCAATCCGCAAAGTCTGAAACTGAACTGTAGAGTCTGAACATCTGGTTGGTCTGAAATCTAACATCTGAATCTAGAACAGACCTGTAACTCTACACAATACCCCCCACCCCATTTCTCACATACTTGTTGGAAAACAATGACATCGACAAAGTTGGGAGAAGACAAGAAAATGAGGAAAGAAAACATGAATCACACAAGCTGATCATATAATTTTTTCTCAGCCTTTTTTTTCAAAAGCATTTTTTCTCTTGACTATACCATTTTATAAAATAGACGTATCTCTTTTTGAAATAAAGCGTTCACATTTTTCGATTTTTTTGCGTGCGTTTTTTGTTCGCACCTCTTCTTCTCTCTTTTTTTGAAACATGACAGACCCAAGCCATTTAGGCCTCTTTTCTTTTCCTTTTTTTAAATAACAAATACACGGCATGACCCATTGGTCTCATTGCAACAGCAGCCCACGTTTCTTTTTTTTTAAATACTTGCATTCCCCTTTGGGGCTAACCCTATTTAGGATTCCCAATCTGTGAACCCTCTCTTGAAGGATCGCCTCCCTCTGCTGGAGGATGTCACCCATCTCTTAGAACTGACATGGAGCTCGATTGGAGATGGAACCTACGCCTGGGAGGTCTGCTGCTACATGGGCGATGCGACATTTGCCGCTTGGAGAGGACTCGCAGAGCTCACTTCGCATGCACGACAAAAGAAAGGAGGAAGGCGGATGAGAGCCGAGATACGTCGATGCACGATGCCTGCGAAATAAAGGGCCATCATGGAAGAGGGGTGATCGTCTGGAAGGTCGCCGCCTGGAACCTCTCTGGACAGAGGTACGGGAGCTCCGTCAGATCTATACGTACGACTGGGGCTCCTGGGAGGAATGTGCGATCGGAAGGGGGCGGCTAGGGAACTTGCATCCTGTCAGAATGGCTATGAAGATGCAGAAATATCCAGTGGAAACATAAGCCATGTCAAGATTTGCTGTGGGAATTGATCGAATAACATAGGACATGCCAAGAAAGCTCGCAGGGCTCGTGGCCATCGCCTCCAGTCTTTAGTGTTGCCGCCTACTGGTGTCGCATGCTAGAAGAGCCTTTAAATGCAAGATTGTCCTGGAAACAGTCTTAGGGATTCTTTCAAAACCGTAGAATGACGCTATCTGGAAGGGCGGACTGATGCCTTGCCTGGAACCTCAAGATTCTTCGGAACTTCAAAGGCATAAATTAGGGTTTTGAAAACTCTAGACAAATCTCAATCATGAACAGATAATAATCTTTACAAACAAAACATCAAAATCGAATCTCGAACAAATGATGAAAATAACACCTCGAGAATCGAACCCGCTCTGATACCATGTTAGAAAATATAATGTGGACGCGTATTAGAAATAAAAGATAAAGAACATTGAGGAACACGGGATTTTAACATGGAACCCTACTCCCTAAGGAGCAGAATGAAACTACAGGAGAACACTTCGAAGGGTTGATTTGTCTATTGACTTTCTCACTGAATACAAGAGGTCTGAGGCTTCTTATATAGCCTCCACAGACCCTCCAAGTCCCACCATTGGTAGATGTGGGACTAAACACTGAGATGTGATAAATAGATTTTGGAATGATCCATTTACCCATCTTAGATATGACGCATATACTCCAACACTTGACAACTTTGTTTCCTATTTTTGCTCTTGAATATCTGTTTTGGAAGTGGTTTTGGTAAGTATTAGTAGTTTTTACCACAACCTTCAATTGAAATATAAACGCCCACGTTGATGACCTATCGTGATAATGGCAGGACCCCGCCTCATTTGAAGTCTCTCATGTATATGTATATTATATATCGCTTCCTGAATTTTAATTTTAGCTCCATCATTATGATGGAATCCAAATGTGTTTTTTCCAAAGTTTGAGATATCAATATCAATATCAGGTTGGTGCAGATACGATCGATGTTATCCGCTATCCCTATTTTCTTCCTGTCGATCAGGCTCCTGCCCGTGGGAGTGAGGAAGAGGGCTTGAGAGCATAATGTATCATTTCTTCTAGTCGTCCTCTGGGCGGTCAACCAGAACGTTGTTGATAGATTGGGAGTCAATCTCTCGATCGAAGGATGGCGACTTTGGTGTGCGTAGCTTGGAGGAGATGAGAAAGGCCTTGCTCAGCAAGTGGATCGCTCGAATTTGAGGCAATTGTGGCAGTTTGAATTGTTGTCTAATCAGGAAGATCTACGGATTCGGTTCATCCTTGCTGGCCCGATGATCTTGGGCATGTTTCTTCTTACTTCTGATGAGGGGTTTGCGATGTTACACAGAAGATTTGCCCTTTTTTAAGCTTGTGGTTGGGGACAGTGCAGGTTTAAGGGTCTGGTCTAACGACTGGAGTGAGTGCAGGGCGATGGGAGTGAGGTTCCCACGTTTGACGGTGCTGGTAGTTGAACCCAATTGTTCATTGAATGTTGCGTGGGATGAGCACTCTTTCTTCCCTCGAATTAGGTCTGAGCTTTCGGACCAACGGCTGGAGGAGCTTTTGGATATGCTTGCGGAACTAGACGACATGCCTCGACCAACTGAGGGGCGGGACTACTAGAGCTAGAATGATGCTGTTTTTTTTGTTCGTAAGGCTTACAGGGCATTGAAGGGCTCGATGACTTTTGACCATGAGGGGAGCGTTGCGGATTGCAGACGAATTTGGAAGTGGAAGTTCCGACGCGGGTGAAGGTATTCATGTGGATTTTCAAGAGGGGAAGACTATTGATTGGGAAGATTTACTCGGTTTGTCTAGGGTGTTGACTTTGTTTGCTCTTCGTGCCAGGAGGTGGAGGAGGAGGAGGAAGCGTATCAACTTTTTTCAGATGTGGGAGCTCGTTGGAGGTTTGGGATCTGTTCAGGAACCAGGAGGTGCGTACAAATGTTGTCTGGTTTCTAGAACTACACCGTGGGGACTGGAGTGGCACGGAGATTGAGAGATCTATATACGTAGCGATGATTTGAGCAATTTGGTTGGCCAGAAAGGATGGTATTTCATCACGATAGATTTTATGGTGAGAATGTTGTAGCACATGATTATAAATATCTTTATCCCATGATAAAGGCCCGGTATCTCATCCAAACAAGACCTTAACCCAGCCGGTTCTGGTTAAATTAGTGTTTAATTAGTGTTTATTAACTTCGGAAAATGATAAATAGCAAATCATCCACTTCAACTCCCATCACGATCTCCGAATCAACTCGACAACAAGATAAACTTAAAGTAAATTCAGAGACCAGTCCTTACTAGAGATCAAGCTGCTCTTATCGCGATCGTCGAACACGATGGCGGCCTGGAACCCCGCTTCCTGCGCGTTCAGCACCTTCTTCGAGAAGCTGCACGTACCCCTCATCGCAAGCACGAACCTCACCCGCGGCGCCTCTCCCGTCGCCGCTACCGCCGAGAAATTTCCATTCCGGAGGGGCGAGCACGCGTCGACGGGATTGATGTAGGGATCCGCAGATTCCAGAACCATCGATCGGGACGGCTGCAACAGGATCAAAAGGCCGTGAATTCGTCTAAAATCGCATTGCTTTGGAGGATTCGAGTTCGCAGAGGGAAGGATTACCGAATCGGGCGGGGACGTCGAGAAAGGTGAAGGGAGAAGGAGTCCCCGCGGAGGTGGACGAGGGCGGGGCTGAGGGGAGGAAGGAGGAGAGGAGGATTATAGTTTGGAGAGGCGGAGGGCGGCGAGAGGAGACAGCGGCTGCTCATCTCCGCAACCGCATCTCCGTGTGGCGCCGACTGCCGGCGAAGGTGGTCGTGCTGGTGGGTCCGGTTCTGGGGTGAAGGTGTGGGAGAGGGAGGGGTATTGATGTAATTATATTATTATTATTCCTGGTTACACATTGTCGGCTATAGACTTAGGACTGCCGCATGTTAGTTGTGTGTTGTATATTCGGATGGTGTGAACAACTAATTTATAATTTAAGGAAGCCTTTGGGTCCGAGAATAAGAGGAATAAAAGTGGAATAAGTACTATTCTTGTTCTGTTGAAAGAATAAGAACAATGAGAATAAGGTAAAATAAGGGTAAGTAAGTGATATTTCTCCGTTTGGTTGACACATTAAGGACAATAAATAGATTGATGGTATTGGCAGTGAACTTGGATTGTTCTATGGCGAATGTGTAGAATGGGACAATCCTTTTTCCATGGATTTCGATACGAACTCTTGGATTAGAAATTAGAGGAGTTACTGGTGATGCTGGTAGAGTAGATAATGTTGCAGGGCCCTCTGAGGGACAAGACTACTGGAGCTGGTGTGATGGGACGTTCTCTGTTGGCAAGGCATACAAGGTGTTGAAAGGATCAGTGGTTTTTGACCCAGGAGGATGGCTAGCGGATTGTAGAAGGATCTGAAATGGAAGGTTCCGTTGCGCGTGAAGGTTTTTTTATGTCTTTTCAGAAGGGGTAGACTTTTAATAGTGTACAGTCAGCTGACCCCGCGTGCTCGCTTGCTTGTCTGAGGTGGAAGATGCAGACCACCTTTTCTTCGGGTGTGAAAGCTCAAAAGAAGGCATGAGAGTTATTTGGGAATCATGCGATTTGTGTTGATGGTGTTCTTGATTTACAGGAGTCCATTGGAGCGAACTGGATTGACACGAAAGGGAGAGATCAGGCGCGTCGGATTGATTTGGGTGATGTGACTTGTCAGGAATGATGTGATATTCCGTCAGGAGTGATGTAATGGAGAGAACATTACCGTGCATGATCGAGCATTAGTGGAGCGTTGGCACTTGTAATTCCTTTATGTATCTAACTTATTTACAGGCGTGTATTTTTGGTGATTAATTGTGAAGTTTTTGGACGCTCGTCTATACGGTAGGGGCCCTTTTTCTTTCAAAAAAAAGGATAATGAATAGAGGTTATAAGTTAGTGGAGTGGATAAGGATGAATAAAGGAGTAAATAAGGGAAAGAGGGGAATGAGGGAAGGGAAATGAAGGAGTGGATAAGAATGAATAAAGGAAGAATGGAATAAAGGCTTATTTTGAACCCTATTCCCCTACTGAACATATCGCAAGGCCCCATTCGAGTAGGGGGTTAAACCTCCCGTTAGGGGTTTACCCTCCTTAAACTATTCTTTCTCTATCCCATGTCGGCTCTACTTTTTCTCTTTTAATACATTAAATAAATTAATTATCTTTCATCAATTCTATGAAAAAATAATATATTATACCATCATATCATATAAAAATTATAAACTACTCCACTTCTACTCATTTTCCAAACTTTAATTACAATCACAACATAATAACTGCTCAAATTTCCAAACTTCAATACAACCCATATCACACCAAACCCACATTCAGTTTAACACTCTATCCAAATACCAAAAACACAAAATAGGCTATCCTCTACCAGTTTAACCAACCTTAACTCGTGTACCAAATGCACCCTGAGATTTTCTACTCCCTTTCTTCATTGATAAGGCCTTCGATATGTTTTTTAGAATGAGTGAAGACTAATTTTATGTAGAAAAAGAAATGATAAAGTTTGAGCTACAACTATGTTAATGGTTAACGATTAATTAACTTTGATCACATGATATGATGATCATAAAAATGGAATTACTTTATCAATTGTAATTATAACGTCGAGAATTGTTAAAAATACATTACATCTTTCTTTCCAGCAAATTCACAAAGGTGTATGAGATATTTTATTTTGGAAGAAAAACTTTGGGATCTCCCAACCTCTGTGTATATAATATAACAGCTAAAAAATAATATGATAGTCCAATTTAACTATGAAGATGCTATAAGCAATAAATTACGATTAATAGGTTAATTACCAATGTTATTTGCCATTTCTTTTATAAAACGATCATCTATTGGCTAGAGACTATTTCGCATTTTTTAAAAGATCAATTGTATCATATTATTTCAAGGAAAATAAGAGAAATCCCGAGCCACTCGTTATTAACAAGATCTAAGGCCCCGTTCCACTCCCCATCTCTCTAACGTGGGTCCCACATTTCTCTTTTTAAAAAATAAATAAATCAATTTTACATCATCAATCCTATAATAAAATAATATATTATACCATCATATCATATAAAAATTATAAACTGCTCCACTTCTACTCACTTTTCCGAACTTCAATACAATCACATCACAATAACTACTCACTTTTTCAAACTTCAATACAATCATATCACCCCAAACCCACTTCTAACCCACCCCCAGTTTAAACCTCTATCCAAACACCAAAATCCAAAAACGGGTTACCCTCTACCAGTTTAACCCGCCTTAACCCGCCAGTTTAACCCGCCTTAACCCGCCCTTAAGGCGGGTTAAACTGGTAGAGGGTAACCCGTTTTTGGATTTTGGTGTTTGGATAGAGGGTTAAATTGGGGGTGTGTAGAAGTGGGTTTGGGGTGATATGATTGTATTGAAGTTTGAAAAAGTGAGTAGTTATTGTGATGTGATTGTATTGAAGTTCGGAAAAGTGAGTAGAAGTGGAGTAGTTTATAAATTTTATATGATATGATGGTATAATATATTATTTTTTGATAGGATTGATGATGTAAAATTGATTTATTTGATTTTTAAAAAAGAATAAAGTGGGTCCATGGGGAGAGAGGGGGATGTGGATTAAGGGGGGTAAACTCCCCTAACCCGCAGATAACCCGTCATCCTAACGGTACCTAAGGGGGTGTTTGGATAGTGGGTTTAGGTGGGTTAAACTGGTTGCAGGTAACCCCATTTTTGGGTTTTGGTGTTTGGATAGAGGGTTAAACTGGGGGTGGGTTAGAAGTGGGTTTATTATGATATGATTGTATTGGAGTTTGAAAAAGTGAGTAGTTATTGTGATGTAATTGTATTGGAGTTTGAAAAAGTGAGTAGAAGTGGAGTAGTTTATATTTTTTAGATGAGATGATGGTATAATATATTATTTTTTGATAAGATTGATGATGTAAAATTTATTTTTTTAATTTTTAAAAAGGGAATAAAGTGGGGCCCAGAGGAGGGAGAAAACATGGGTTAGGGGAGTTAAACCACCCCGGGGGGTGGTTTAACACCTTGTAGCCGAACACACCCTAAGGTAGCGTTTGGTTCGCGGGTTACCTGCGGGTTAGGGGGTTTACCCTCCTTAACTTACATCTCCCTCTCTCCCCGTGACCCCACTTTATTCCTTTTTTAAAAAATTAAATAAATCAATTTTACATCATCAATCCTATCAAAATTAATATATTATACCATCATATCATATAAAAATTATAAACTACTCCACTTCTACTCCTTTTTCCAAACTTCAATACAATCACATCACAATAACTACTCACTTTTTCAAACTCCCAATACAATCATATCACCCCAAACTCACTTCTAACCCACCCCAGTTTAACCCTCTATCAAATACCAAACACAAAAATGGGTTACCCTCTACCAGTTTAACCCGCCTTAACCCACCAACCAAACGCACCCTAAGGGTTTACATGCGTGCACACACAGGTAGGAATTTTCCAATGAGCAAAGGATCCGTTAGAAAATTGATAAGCATGCGATATGTATATAGATTGGCTTTAAGATATGTATATAGATATCTTACATATCTATATACATAAACATGTAAGATATACATATCTTAATATTTTTTACGTAAAAATTAATACCCGTCACATGACTTGACGGGCTTTAAGATATGCATATAGATTGGCTTTAAACCCATCTTTTCTAAAACTGGTTATTCTAACATCTATTACAATAGGTGGATCATTTGTTTCAAATTTTCCTCTCACCATTATGGAAAAGAGTATATGGTAGATCCTCTTCTCTCAATATCTCTCTCATTTTCTCTCCATCTCCATCAAACATCTCTCCTCTCATGTCCCCCCCCCCCCTCCACACCCGACCTCGCTGCCATATGTTGCCTCCCCCTTTCCCACTAAGACGTCGAGGAGAGGGTCATACCTCATCCCAACGAGCATGTACACCGCATGACTGACGAAACACGCCACCATGAGGTTTCCACCCCTATCCCCAGAAATCCCATGTGGAGGAGCTAGGGGTGCGACGATCGAAATGGCTGCTTCATTCGACAAAGATGTCATTCCTAATGAGGCACCATGAAGATGGAGGAGGCACGTGGGCAATAGAGAGAGCGTAAGAGACTTCTACCTGAGTCCACGACTTGGAAGGGAAGGTGTGGGGCGTGCGCGAGAATGGAAGTCAATGAAAAGATGGGTTCAAAGGAAGGGATCTTGATTTACTTGTGTATTTTATGCAAAAATAAGTACAATTAAAGAAGAGAGTTCTAATCTTGATTCACTAGGCATTGAATAATAACACAACATTTGTGACTTCTATATTTCACTTGTAATGTAGAAAAGTTATAATAATAAAGAAATGATTTGTAATCTTGATTCATTTAGTAGTAAATAACAACGCAGTTTATGTAGCTTCTATATTATTCAACAATGTATTATATATGCGAAAATTTGCAATAATAAGAAGAGAGTTGTAATTTAAATTCATTAGTAGTGACTAATAACATAGCATAGGTAACTTTTGCACTTTTCACTAATACATTATTTATGCAAAAAAAAACTGTAATAACAAAAAAAGAGTTGTAACTTTGATTCAAGTTGTAAAATATATATATATATATATATTCTGAATAGAAAAAATGAACCTAAAATTGAAAATTTTGACATTATAGTTGTAAATCATGAAATTATAATAAATAATTTACGTAATTATAAAGGTATATACAAAGGGATATTTACCCAGCAGACCCTAAAATCTTTCGAAATTACCTCTACGACCTTTGAAACATCATAATTCCTCCCACGACCCCGTAATCTTGCTAACCCTTACCCTACAAACCCTGCGGTTAAGTCCTGTTAATTTACCCGTTAAAGTTGACCGGATTCCGTTATGTTCCTTTATACTATACCCATCTTGTTTATTAAATTTACATTGAGTGCCACTTCTTCATCCCACATCCTTTGGACGATGGAGGCCCTGCTGCCCGCTGGCGTTGTTGCTTGGCTCCCCCTCCCCGCGGCCCCGGCGATGCTGCTCCCCCCCCCCCCCCCCGACCGCCACTACTGCATCATCCACGTCAGCCCCTCCACCTCCCCGTCGTCGCATCCCCTGCTGGAAACCCCCCTCCCCGCCCACCGCCTCTCCCTGCCTGAAGCCCCTCTCCCCTTCGCCGCGTGACGCCCCGCTCGAAGCCCCTCCCCTGCACGCTTCCTCCACCAGCTCGAAGCCCCCTTCCCCGCCGATCGTACGGTGCCCGACCCACCGCCACAACTCGAAGCCCCCTCCCTGCGGGTCACGCGAGTTCCCCCAACCCCGCACCGCACTGCGCTTCCCTCCCCTCCCTCACCCGCAAGCGCCCCCCCGCATGCCCCAGGCGCCCTTCTTCCTCCTACCCCCGATCGCCTGCAGGAGACCCAAGAGCGCCTCGCCCCCTCCCCCCCCGGTTGCCCCCACACTGCCCGACCTGAAAGCCCCGCCCACACCCCCACCACCCACCGCGTGCCCTAGCCGCACCAGACCTGCAGGGCGTCCTTACCTGGAGCCCCACCTCGGCCCAGCTCGAAGCGGCGGAAAGGCCCCTTCCTTCTTCCTCCCCCCCCCGCACCCGACCTGCAGGGCGCCCTGACCTGGGAGCACCCCACCTCGGCCCAACGTCGTGCGAGACCCCCACCTCGGCCCAGCTCGAAGCGGGCGGGAAAGGCCCCCTCCGGTCGGTCGCTCGAGACCTCCTTCTCTGCCCAGCCCCATCCTCGGACAGTGCCCCTCCCTGACCGCCACCACTCCCCCCCCCTCCCCGGCCGCTGCTGCTTCCCCCCTCCCCCCGACTGCGGAAGCGTCGCACCTTGCGCCGACGATGGTGGCCCTCCCCCTCCCGCTGCTGCTTCCCTGCCGCCCAAGCTTCTGCACCCTCACGTCTAACTTGCACGTTTTCTTTTTTTTCCTCATTGTAACCGTTCGATGGTTAGTTGGTTAGATTAACTCACGACAAACCCAAGTAACTGACTCAAATGTAGTTAAAATTGACGGGAGGGTCTGTAGGGTAAGACGGAGCAAGATTACGGGGTCGTGGGAGGAATTATGATGTTTCAAAGGTCGTAGAGGTAATTTCGAAAGATTTTAGGATCTGCTGGGTAAATATCCCATATACAAAATACTCTTAAAAAGGTATAGATCAAGATACATATTTTGCTAACACGTTAAAATGAGAACAAGTGAAATTACCATTTTTATAAAATCACGAGTGGTTTTTGTTTAATTAATGCTAATTAAAGATCGAAACTGGAAGGTTGATTTAGTCTGCTTATTAATATGCTAATGGGTCAAGGTTCTTTGTAAAGGCTCTATATGTATAAACATGTATGTGTCTCTGTGTGTATTGTACACGCTCGTGTATATAATACATATACATGTGTGTGTACATGAGAAACTTCAAATAAGATGAGATCTTTCCTTATTTGCGAAAAGTCTTACATCATGTTCATTTTATTTTAATCTGATGGTTTAAATAAAAGAAATAATTAGGTTAACTATTTTATTGATCGAAATCATATTTAAGTCATTTTTACACACTCTAGATATAGGATGCAACAATTATACAATCGAAATCATCTCCAACAATCTCTCACTTCTCTTTTCATTTATAAATCCAAATGCAAACCTTACAGCTCGTTTGGTTGCCATGTTATACCGAGGTAACCTGACATACCCTCAATTCTACCCATGTATTCCTAGTTGGAATTAGTTATATGGAACCCACAATTTCTTTGTTATAATTTCTTTTAACCAGCATCATGTTCTTTCTTTTCATATGTATTTTTTTAATAGTAGGGTCAGCGGTCTGGAGCGTCTCCATTGGGATTCGAACTCGAGTCCTTTAAAGTGGAGGCACACTCCTCTACCACCAGATCACTCCTTGGGTTCTCTTTTCATATGTATTTCTAGTGTCACAATAGTCATAGGGTTAACATGGTTGTCATTTATCTTTTGCAACAAGTCTTATTTAATTTGTAGAAAATCAAAAAATGTAACTCCATATCTTCAACTTGACTGTATGATGGTACCTTCGGTTGAGTTCTAAAAATGTGGCCTAAAATATGAAAAATAACAAGTATATTGCAAAGATGTTATTCATTTTACGAAGAACCTGCAATCTTACAAAGAGAAAATGCATTTTACTTAAAATTAATGATTGAGAATGTAGAAATAAACCAAACATTACTAATTAGGTTTTCTATTTGAAAAATATCATTCAAATCGACAGAATGAATACAAACTTTAGAAAAGATTTCTTGTTCTGCAAAGTACTACATTGCTCTTACGTTAGCTGAAAACCCCATTATATATATTGATGAAAGAATAAAAATATATCAACAAAAAGATGTTGAATTAGAAGCACCAGAATCTTAACATATCTTAAGCACCGTGGATATGGCACTGTAGCATGTACTGTAGCTACAGTGCCTTGAATCGTAATTGTTATTTTTTTGGGGCGAAGTCTGGTTCGAGTTACGTCTTCTGCTCACGCAACACGTATTCTCCCCTGCTCGAGCCGCGTGTTATTCACATCGACAACACGTTAGGCCTATCTTCCTTCCAAGAGACTCCTTTTCCCTCAAGTCTATCACCATCCTTCGCATCTTCAACTTCACCGTTCTGCGTCTGACTTCGTCGATCTGTGTCCTCTGCTACTGCGCCGGTGAGGGGACGACGATTGAAGGAAGTTTACCGGCGTCGACTGATCGATTTGGTACATTGCATCTCTTATCTCCTGTTCTTCTGTTACGGTCGTGTACGATAACGAAAGTGCTTTCCGTTGATCCATGGCGAGGGTGTCCATGGTGCTGGGATGTGTGAAAAGAGCCGGACGTCCGTGCAGGTGAGGTCGACCTCGTCGGCGATGGACTCAATGTGCTGAACGTAGGGGCGGAGGACTCTGCGGTGGTCCTTCTTGCGGAGGCGTAGAAGGAGGAGATTGGGGGCGAGATGGGTCCACGAAATCTTGGCCCTAAGGAAGACGTCTTGGGCGGTCTGGTTGGGAGCGACCTGGAGGAAGACGTCGGAGGGGGAGTGAGAGGAGGAGAAGAGGAGAGCGTCGGTGGAGTCGTGGAGGGAAGGGAGGGTGTAGATGAAGGTTATAGCCTTGCGGTACAATGGGTTCTCGTGGAGGCTATTTTCTTGATGGTTGCCGAGTAGAATATACTCATTTTTTGAAATTTTTTTGTATATAAATAATATTAAAGATATCGATTGGGTGTTATTTGACTATTTTTTGCTGCAGATTAGATAGAGGCATAAAAGTTGCATATTTTTTAAGCATTTACTGTGCATATGATTTCATATGGAGATTGCAGTTGTTCTGAAAATTTGATTATGGTCGCCTTGATTCGAATAGCTATTGGTTTCTGATTTGACCGAATCTATATTACTTACATGCTGAAATATTTTAATTCTTTTCGTGGGAGTCTAGATGTCGGTTAGGTTTTATTTGATTTTGTTTGCTGAAGATTATGCAAGCATTTCCTGTGCTTATGATTTGATGTGGCAACTGTAGTTGTTCTGAAACTTTGCTTATGTTCGTGTTGGTTCGCATAGCTAACTCATAGCACTGACTTGCATGCAGCGTCAAACAATGGATTCTGATATGACGAAACATCTTGCAGAGAGTCATGATTTCGATGATCATGCTTCTCATGGTAACTTTCAACATAGTTTCATAAAGAATTAGTTTCTATTAAGTTGTGCCCTGTTCACTATATAATATCGACTTTTAGGATAAAGGTATAGCGAAGTTGATTATTTTTAAATATAGTTTGTTTTCTATCCAGGCTCAAGTTCTCGTGCTCGAAAGAGATTGAAAACATGTGCTCGATCAGGTATTGGTGACATTTGTTCTCCTTCGACATGCTGTACACGTACTCGATGCTTTTAGATTTCTTTCGTGATATTGTATGGAGTTGTTATTGTTAACTGTACATATATATAACTCCTGAATTTTTTACTAAAACTTTTCCAGAATAATTTTGTTTGTTGTATGAACAACTGTTTCTTTGTTTGGTACTATTTTTTTATATGAAATTTTTTTTGCATTGTTATCACTAGCTACTTATTATTTACAGATGATATGCTTATGTTTACATTCGGCAAACTGTCCATGTACTCGATGCTTTCAGATTTATTTAATAATGTTGTATGGAGTTGTTATTGTTTGCTGTACATGTAACTTCTGGATGTTTTAATAAAACTTTCTTAAGAGTAATTTTGTTTGTTGTGTGAACAATTGTTTCTTTGTTTGGTACTATTTTTGTATATGAATTTTTTTTAGCATTGTTATCACTACCTAATTAGTATTTACATATGATATGCTTATGCTTAAAACACTGCTTTTAAACCATTACTTATTTTGAATGAAAATTTTCTTCATATCAATATTTGTGAAATATTAGACGTTATGTTCTTTATTCACTACTCGATGTTATGTCTTCACACTCAAAGAGGTTACTTTGTTGTAATGTTGTAATATTCAATCCATTGACAATTTAATTTCTCTTTGTTATGTTGTTTTAAAGTTTAAATTTGTGGTTGCATATTTTTCAAATACAATTGAGATTTGTTTCATTTGATTCATTCAGTGTGATAGTATCTCATTAAAAATTTGATGTCTTTGGTTACAATGCATGATTCTGTATTATTCTTATTTGCAGGAAGCCATGCAGTAATTGTGGAACAACGGCCTTTAGATGTGGAACATCCTCGGAATGAAGGTAACATCATTATGGATTTTTTCCAATGTTGTTTTTTCTAAGTCCTTGCTCTGTGAATGTTGATGCTGCATGTATATATATATATATATATATATATTAGGTGTTAAATAAGAAAAGTATCTTCCTTTGATGCAATATTAAAAACATCACTACTAATTCACCGTTAAATATAGCATATTTATCTTTATGCTTTTCCATAGGAAATCATGCATTGAGTGTTTGGGTACAATGTGTGTCTCTATATTGTTCGTATTTACAGGAAGCGATGCAGTCAGTGTGGAGCAACAAGCATTAGATTTTGATCATCCTGGGACTGAAGGTAACATCATTATAGATTTTATATATTCATGTTACTCTTTCCAATTCATTTCCTTGTCAATGTTGATGATGCATTGGATATAATACAGTGTAATTTCCACTATATCATTGATACGAAAAGTACCTTTCTTTGACACATGAAAAATATCACTTCTAAAGTGTGATATTCAAACCATTAACAATTTAATTCCTCTTTATTATGTTGTTTTAAAGTTTAAATTTGCGGTTGTATATTTTCCCAAATACAATTGAGATTCATTTTATTTGCTTCATTTAGTTGCCTGGTATCTCATTATAAAATTTGATGTCTTTGGATACAATGCATGATTCTATATTATTCTTATTTATAGGAAGTCGTGCAGTAAGTGTGGAACAACGAGCTTTAGATGTTGAACATCCTCGGAATGAAGGTAACATCATTATGGATATTTTTCTAATGTTATTCTTTCCAAGTCGTTGATCTGTGAATGCTGATACTGCATGTATATATATACCATGTAGTTTCTATTTCTGTCTTAAATAAGAAAAGTATCTTCCTTTGATGCAATATTGAAAACATTATTAATAATCCACCGTTAACTATAGCATATTCATGTTTATGCTTATCCATAGGAAATCAGTTGAGTTTTCGGCTCAATGTATGACTCTATATTGTTCGCATTTGCAGGAAGCCATGCAGTAAGCGTGGAGCAACAAGCATTAGATTTTGATCATCTTGGGACTGAAGGTAACAACGTTATACAATTTTTATATTCATGTTACTCTTTTCAGTTCATTGACTTGTCGATGTTGATGATGCATTGGATATAATACAGTGTAATTTCTATTATATCTTTTATACAAAAAGTAGCTTCCTTTGACACATATGAAAAAAATCACCAATAATCTACTGTAAGTTTCTGTTTTTGCTTTAAACAATTATAAATGTACTTTATGTTCTTTACGTCTATATTATATGTGGGAAGCCATTCAGTAAATGTGAATCCACTTGCATTACATAGTCAACAAGTTGAGACTGAAGGTAACATCTGCTAATCTTTTTTTACTATGTTACTAATTACACATTCTTGATACATCAATTTCTATTTAGAATTCATTTATTCACATATAAATTATTTTTCTGGCAAATTTTCATCAAATTTTATATTACAGAAGTTATGTTCTTGATATCGATTAGTAGGGTTGATATTTCATGAAAATCAGAATTCTTTATATACAATATAAGGATCCATATTATATGTAGGAAGCCATCCAGTAAGTGTGGAGCAACATACATTGGCTCTTGAAGATACTCAAAATGAAGGTAACATCATCTAAATTTTTTCTATATTACTATTTACAGGTTCTTGACATAATATCTTTTTAGAGTTCATAGATTTCTCATATAATTACACTGTCCAACACATTGAAACGATATATGTTATTGTTTGCATTTCCACCATATTGACACAACATATGTATTTTTCCATCTACTACTTGTATCAACTAAATATTTCAAGCTTAATTATCCTTTGATATTTTAATAATTTTTAATAGGAAAGTTCCTGGACCGATGGAACTTCGGCCCACCTGATTGTTGTTGCTCAAAATGCGGTGCAATCTTGTGGTTTGAGGAAAGGGTTTTAAGATCTGGAGCCAGATCTCCAAAATTCAAACTTTGCTGCTTAGATGGAAGAGTTAACATACCATTTCTTAAAAATGTGCCCCTATTCCTTGAATCACTTTTATCTGATCAACATCCACACTCTAAACATTTTAGAAAACATATTCGACAATACAATAATTGTTTTAGCTTTACATCTGTTGGAGCTTCTATAGATTCCAACATAGCTTCAACACAAGGTCCATATTGCTATCGGATACATGGCCAAATGTATCATAGGATTGGTTCTTTGCTACCAATAGATGGTAATGCTCCAGCTTTTGCTCAAATTTATGTATACGATGCTCAGAGCGAGTTTGATAGTCGATGCCAAATGTTTTGTGTAGGATCTAATGGATTGATAGCTAACGAAAGTCTTATGAAGTCTATACAATCCATGTTAGATGAAAACAACCCATGTGTTTCAGTTTTTAGGCATGCTAGAGATTGGATTTATGCGAATAGTGAATGCAATGTCAAATTACACATTTTGGACTCAAAAAAGGGAGATTCCGCTGCCCCAACTGTTGACGAGGTCGCGATGTTAGTTGTGGAAAATAGTGACCAAGCTGAAAACACACGTGATATAGTTCTGTCTAAATACGGCCATGAATTTCAACGGATAAGTGAACTGCATAGATCATACATGCCTTTACAATATCCACTTCTCTTTCCATATGGTGAGGATAGTTGGGGAATTGGCATTAACTACTCGACCTTAGACGGGCATGGCCAACTTGATGGAAGAAGTATATCCATGATGAACTTCTACGCCTTTCGTTTACAAAATCGAGTGATTGAATCCGGAAGTGCTCTCATGCGTGGTGGTCGATTACTACAACAATTTATTGTTGATGCATATACGTGTATTGAACATAGTAGACTAAATTGGTTTCGTAGAAATCAAGATAAACTACGCCTTGATAGCTTCAAAAATATCTCGGATGCCGTTTGTGATGGTGAAAACATAGGTGCTTCTCTTGGTAAAAGAATTATCTTACCGTCTTCTTTCACCGGAGGTCCACGATATATGCTACAAAATTACTATGATGCCATGGCTTTGTGTTCATGGGCAGGACCGCCTGACTTATTTCTAACATTTACTTGCAATCCTAATTGGCCGGAGATTAGATATCTTCTCGATATATCTGGTTGTAAATCACCCGAAGATCGTCCAGACATTATTGCAAGAGTTTTTAACATAAAGCAAAAGGAATTGCGAGAGGAAATAGTCAAACGAAAATTTTTTGGAGTTGTTAAATCAGGTTTGTACTTTGTCAAAAAAATCTAATAGTATTTTCCTTTGTTTAAAGTTCACTTTATAAACTATTTTTTATTTCCCCAGATCTATCTGTTATTGAGTTTCAAAAACGTGGCTTACCACATATGCACATGTTGATCACATTAGATCAAGGATCAAAGCTTAGAACTATAGAAGATATAGATAAATTTATTTCGGCCGAAATTCCGGATCCTTCTCGGAAATTGGCTTATGAAACCGTTTGTAAAAGTATGGTGCATGGGCCTTGTGGGACACTTAATCCAAATTGTCCTTGTATGAAAGAAAAAAAATGCTCAAAACATTATCCAAAGAAATTTGTAAATGAGACATATTTTGATAATCAGGGTTATCCTATTTATAGACGACGTGATGATGGAAAAACACTAAAAGTGCATCAAATATTTTTGGACAATAGATGGATTGTTCCTTACAATATTGATTTGCTAACAAAATTTGATGCACACTTAAATGTAGAAGTTTGCAACCAAATGCAAGCTATAAAATATTTATTCAAGTATGTGCACAAAGGATTTGATAAGTTAACATTCACCTTAACCAAGGATGCCGAAGAAAGTTTTGACGAAATTAGTCGGTACGTAAATGCTAGATATATTTCTGCCTCTGAGGCATCTTGGAGAATATTTGACTTCAAGCTACATGATAGGCATCCGGCTGTTCAACGTTTATGTTACCACTTACCTGATGAACAAAATATTGTCTTTGAAAATAATGATGACCTTGGGCTTATTTTGAACAATCCATCATCTCAGAAAACTATGTTGACAGAATGGTTTGTTGCTAATAGAAACTATTCTGATGCAAGGAGATATACTTATGTTGAATGAGAAAAAGGAATGGCGACCAAGAGTGCGTGGTAAATGTATTGGACGCCTTCCCTCAACCAAAATGTTATCTGGAGAGCTTTATTACTTGAGAATATTACTACACAAAGTACGTGGACCAACCAGCTATAACAATCTCTTATTGGTAAATGGTGTTTCTTCTGATACATTTAAGGCTGCATGTGCTGCACTTGGTCTTTTAGATGACGATAATGAGTGGACGTATGCAATTGAGGACTCAATGACTTGGGCAACTGGATGGCAATTACGTCATCTTTTTGCCTCAATCCTATTGACAGTATCGCTTAACAATCCTAAGAGAATTTGGGATACATATTGGAAAGAATTTACCGATGATTTACAAATACGGTGTGCAGAAGACTCGAGCGAAATAATTCAAACTTTTTCAGATGATGTGTTGCAACTAAAGGGTTTACAACACTTAGAAATGATTCTGAACAAAAATGGAAAATCCCTTGCAGATTACCCACCCCTTCCAAATCTTACATTAAGTAATGAAGTTCATGATATTGAAACTTCACTAGCGAATGAAATGACGTATAACATCATGAGTGAAAGATTGGAATTTAATCGCTTATATT
The DNA here is from genome assembly GCA_037367405.1 of Ottelia alismoides. Classification (NCBI taxonomy): domain Eukaryota; kingdom Viridiplantae; phylum Streptophyta; class Magnoliopsida; order Alismatales; family Hydrocharitaceae; genus Ottelia; species Ottelia alismoides. Next base: position 372,622 of record JAZKJV010010803.1, on the reverse strand, counting down.
CATGCTTAAATAGTGAACAACTACGTATATATAATGACATTATGATGTCATGTAATGCTGATGTTGGTTCTTTCTTCTTCGTTTCTGGTAGTGGGGGTGTAGGTAAAACATTCTTGTGGAAAACACTAATTGCAAAACTTCGTTCTGAAAACAAAATCGTAATTCCAGTTGCTTCTTCTGGAATTGCATCATTGTTGTTACCGAGTGGTCGAACTGCACACTCTAGATTCAAAATACCGTTAGAACTTGATGAGTCATCCACATGTAATATTAAGAAAAATACATCTCTTAGCAAATTATTATGTCTAACAAAATTGATTATATGGGATGAAGCACCAATGATAAATAAAAATGCATTTCATGCTCTTGATAGAACACTGAGAGATATCTTAAAAGACATTAGATTAGATGCTGCAAAATTACCATTCGGTGGTATGACTGTTGTGTTAAGTGGCGATTTTAGACAAATTCTTCCGGTTGTTATCAATGGTGCTCGTGCTGATATTGTAAGTGCGTCTCTTCCTAAATCTCCTCTTTGGAAGGATTGCAAGTTATTGGTTCTCAAGAGAAACATGCGTTTAGAATTTTCCAATCAACCTGTTACTGCTAATGCTGTTGATATATCTGACTTCGCAGAATGGTTGCTTGCCATTGGTGATGGAAAGATTTCAGATCTTCCTTTCAAGGAATCGAGTAAATGGTCTTGGATTAGTATGCCTTCTGATATCTTGATTGAGCCAAACAAAGGTTTGGAAGGTTTAGTCTGTGAGGTGTTTCCGGATATTTCGCAAAATTATCTTAACAAGGATTATTTGAAGGGATATTTACCCAGCAGACCCTAAAATCTTTTGAAATTACCTCTACGACCTTCGAAACATCCTAATTCCTCCCTCGACCTCGTAATCTTGGTCCGTCTTACCCAACAAACCTTGCCGTCAAGTTTAACTATATTTGAGTCAACTACATGAGTTAGTCTTGAGTTAATCTAACCAATTTACAAAAGAACGGTTAGGATTAACCAAAATAAAAAAATAGAAAAATAATCCTGTGGGAGAGTTGGTCCGTGGTTGGGAGGGGCATCGCGGGGGCTCCATCGCCAGAGGGCTCCATAGCTGGGAGCGGCGGCGCGCGTTGGGAGGGGCGGCGCGGGGACTGGGGGCTCCATAGCTGGGAGGTTGGGAGGGGCGGCGCGCGCCAGCGGGGGAGAGGGAAGGGGCGGCGCACTGGGGGCTCCATCACTAGAGGGCTCCATCGCCAGCGAGGAAGGGCGGCGCGCGTTGGGAGGGGCGGCGCGGGGACTGGGGGCTCCATAGCTGGGAGGTTGGGAGGGGCGGCGCGCGCTGGCGGGGGAGAGGGGAGGGGCGGCGCGCTGGGGGCTCCATCGCTGGGAGCTTGGGAGGGGCGTCCCGGGAGGAGGGAGGGGGGTGGGGGGCGCCTGGGGGCTCCATCGCCGGGAGCTTGGGAGGGGCGCCGCCTGGGGGCTCCATCGCCAATGCAGCGAGCCCGTGCGTCGCGACGATGAAACCGGCGACGGCAATCCCTACAGTGGCAGCGATGAGGCACACGGCGGATACCTCCGTGACGCGGCGGAGGAGTTGGCGCTTCCTACGGGCATTGTCGAGGAGGGACTGGAGCTGCGGGCGGAGGACCGCGAAGAAGCGGCGGACGTCGTCGAAGTCGGAGGTCGGGAAAGGGTTGTCGGAGGCATGGAATTGGTGGAGGGCGTCGAAGACGGCGGAGGAGTGGTCGGGGGAGAGGGGATCGGGGAGGACGTCGAGGAGAGAGTGGAGGGGGTCGTAGAGGAGGCGGGCGTGGTGGACGGAGTGCTGGAGGGAGAGGCAGAGGCGGGAAGTACGCTCGCTGTAGTCGAAGAGGGCGGAGGCCTGGGGGGTGAGGGCGGAAGGGCACTAAATGTAAATTTCATAGATAAATTGGGTAAAATATAAATGAACATAACGGAATCGGGTTAATTTTAACGGGTAAATGAACGGGGGTTAACCACAGGGTCTGTAGGGTAAGGGTTAGCAAGATTACGAGGTCGAGGGAGGAATTAGGATGTTTCGAAGGTCGTAGAGGTAATTTCAAAAGATTTTAGGGTCTGCTGGGTAAATATCCCTTATTTGAAAGATCGTGCAATTTTGGCACCCAGAAATGATGAAGTTGATAAAATAAATAACACTATATTAGACAAGATAAATGCAGAAGACATGGTTTATCATAGCTATGACAAGGCTATATCTTTAGATGAATCGGGCACGGTGATCAATGATTATCCAATGGAATACCTTAACTCGATAAATCTGCCCGGAATGCCAACAAGTCTATTAAAGATGAAAATAGGTGTCCCTCTTATGTTACTCAGAAATATAGATCAGTCAATTGGCCTATGTAATGGCACACGTGTTATTGTTAAATCGTTTCAACCAAGATTGCTTGATGTTGAGATCATAACAGGAGATCATGCAGGTAGACGTGTCTACATCCCACGCATAGAATTAACTGCTTTAAAAACTGGAGGTCCTTTTGCTTTAAAAAGAAGACAATTTCCGGTTAGGATAGCATTTGCAATGACGATCAATAAAAGCCAAGGACAAACATTAAAATCAATTGGATTATATTTAAAAACACATGTTTTTACTCATGGTCAATTATATGTTGCTTTATCAAGAGTTACATCAAAAAAAGGCTTAAAAATTTTATTGTCAGATACATATGAACATTCGCAGACCTTCACAAAAAATATAGTGTACAAAGAGATTTTCGATGAAATTGGTCTTTAATCTTTCCTTATCAATGTCTATTCTTGAGGATATACATTTATCCTATATAAACACTTCATTTCGAAAAGAAGGTATCTTCTCTTAACTTGTCTTACTTTTGCAATAATAATCACATCTTTGCATTAACAATAATGTCATGCCTACTTGGTAATATTTGATTTCTTTAACTTTCCAACTTACATTTTTATGCATTATACTTTCAAAATAATAAACTATTACTTGTGATTTCATGCTTCAATACCGTCATCTGTCAATATTGTAAACTTTAATATAATCAACCAATGGCAAAGCAATACAATCTTTATTATGTTAACATAGCATGCTTTCACATAACTTCCCGATAACAATAACTACAATGTTTTTTTAGATAAATACAAGGTTTTTATGGTTGGTTCGTCTTCAAAGTCAACACTAGAAGGTACTCATATTTGAAAATTCAGTTTCGCTCCGTACATTTTATATTTTCATAAAAATAATCAAAATTTCATATCATTTGTATTAGAGAAATTGAACAGAATAAGAAATGCCACTGAAGGATGTGAATCAACAAAAAAACAGCTTATACAGGAAAATCAAAAGATTGTTGCGACCCGAAAAATTTCCTTGTCTTCAGCTCAACCTATTTTTCGCAATGTATTTTACCATGTTAGAGTGGGAAGAATTTGGTTTGGTGATATCTTAGGACCAAGGAATGGAAAATTGATGGCGTTCATTGTTATAGATGAACAGGTTCAACCTCCTTTTTATTTGTACATTTACTTTTCTTGTGCATATCATCTTTATTACCTGATTTACTATTACATTTTGAAATTCTGATTAGGGTGATCAAATGGAAGGTTCTGTGAATGATGTCTGCTTGGAACATTGGAAAGATAAGTTACAAATAGGATCTGTTTATTTCTTCAGAAATGTTCAGATATGTGATGCAAAGAAGTGGCATGTGATCATCGATCGTCGTTATCGCATGCTGCTTAACTGTCGGTCAGTAGTCGAATTACAGGATGATGACGGTTGCATACCACAATTTGCACACAATTTAATATCTTTGAAAAATTTACACACTATAAAGCAAAAAGGTGAATCACTGATAGGTATTATTATTGTTTAAGGTTGTTACATTCCATAGATAAAATCTTATATTCGATTTTCTTTGTGTTGCAGAGGTAAAACTAACAATATCCTTCTTCCTGTATAGATGTTTTGGGAATAGGTATAAATTTCACATCCATTACTAATATCACAACAAAGAATGGAAGACTGCAAAAAAAATCCAATATTGATATCATTGATCAAAGGTGCTTTTATTATTGCTTTTTTCCATATCATATAACCACTTTATACATCTGTCTATTTCGTAAAAAATCTGATTGATTTCTCAATAACTCAGTGGATCAACTGCGAGAATTACAATTTGGGGAGACTTGGCAATTAAATACAACACTATTCTTGAAGAAGCTTTTAGAAACACTGGTGTTGTTCTTGTTGCTCATTTATCTGTATCCATGTATCAAGGTTCTGATACTCCATACGTGTTAACAATTTACAGTTTCGTTTTTTATTTACATAGTTTTATCATGTCTTTTTAGATAACTGTATAATATATTTTAGGTTCATACACCCTTTCAACAACTGGTTTTTCTACAATACAATCTGATAGATTAACCTTTAACAAGGCTATCGATCTGCTCAGTTGGTATGTTTAGTTTATTTTGTTACTTATAAATCTATAATAAGTATTACTTATATGTATTGTTTTTCAGGTTTGCAAAGCAGGATAATCTGAAAAATCAGATTCATTCGCTATCTTTGACCCAAAATACCATCCTTGACTTTGCTGAATTACCTTCCATCACAATTTCTGAACTCATTGACACTACCCAGAATTTTCCAGCAGAGGTAACATCAATTTATTTCATATTCTACATTCTGTATGTATTGTTATTGGAATACAAGTTCAAATTATTCTACTTACTAAATATTTTTAGGCAACCACATATCAAGTGAAAGCTACTGTGTCCGTTATCTTTACAAATATGCAAATGTGGTATGAATGCTGCAAAAATTGTTTGTCCACGTATAAACTCTCTTCCAACAACTATTGCTTGAATTGTTCCACTACAAACCCCATATGTATATCCAGGTACTCCTTCAACATATTCTAAATCCACTTTCTACAAGGTTTCTGTAAATCACAGTATAAATTTACAATATATTTTTTACGTGATATTGTACATTTATTGCTCTTTTTTTATGTATGAAGAATGAAGCTTAGGATTGCTGTATCTGATAAGACAGAAGAGATTTATATCACAACTTTCGGAGATGTGGCGGAAAAAATCTTGGATATAACAATGGCTCAACTACAAGAATTACTTAGCCAGGTAAACATAAAGTTCTTACTTATATTTAAATAACCAATTTACATATAGTTGAATTTATTTTTATGATCATTAATTTCTTCTTTAATATATATAGGAAGATGCATTGGATCTATTGGGACATCTTATCAATACACGTTTATGGAAAAGATATCTCTTCCATCTTAGGGTAACAAAAAAAAATCATAGATTTGTTTGCCAAAAGGATTTCACAGCTACTTCAGTTCAGGAGATCGATGTCTTACCTGATTTAGAAAAATCTTTGTAATATTGTGGTATGTATCGCTATGTTAGTTCAAATATTCAAATGGTCAACTGCTTACTTTATCTCATGTTACCGTATATGTTTCTTGCTTATCTCAATCTTACAACTTGCAGGACTTCCCATGCGTGCCTCAACGATATACACCAGTTTCTTGCTTCTTAACAGAAAATGGAATTGCATAGCATGACCTAAAAGTTTTTGTAATTATATGGAAAGAACATATGTAAATATATTTTGTTCACATATGTACTCTGTCCATCCTGACCTCCATTTTGCATTGTATAAGTAAACATAATATTTTTTTGTATAAAGTTGTGTTTTTTTAAGTTTCTCAAGACGATCAGTTTGTTATTATTACAAAACCATAACACTAGAATTGGATTTTTGAAAATTGTTGTTTGTTTGGATGTTGATGTCAGTCTATATTTCTTAAATTGCGATGGATTTTTAACTACTTTTAAGTGATCCTCAATATAAAATGCAATGTTCTGCTCTATATTCTTGAATTTGGGATGTGAATATATTTTGTTGTGTATATTACTACTTCAAAGCTAGATTCTGAAGACATTAATTGGTTACATGTGTATAATATTATTGTTATTAACATAGTGTCATCCCCTGTTGTTTGTTTGGCATAATGATGTTTCCTAATAGGACGATCACATGATTTGTGAGAAGTTATTGTATTGTATGCGTCATATTGGTTGCCACAGTGTCGGAATACATCACATACAGATTGTAATCTTCCCATCCTCCAACTGAGGAATATATTACTATATTTAATAAGAAAAGCAAACTCCCCTTATATCAAAAATTGCAGCACACCCTACTAATCATTGTCTCAGACATGTCTTTATATAATTATTTTCTGTCATTGTTTTTTATTTTACCTTCAATTCTGCTTATAACAATTTACACTTCATCCAGATATTTATTCAAAAGAAGAAAATCCGTACTAATCATTGTCTCAGACATGTCTTTATGTAATTATTTTCTGTCATTGTTTTTTATTTTACCTTCAATTCTGCTTATAACAGTTTACACTTCATCCAGATATTTATTCAAAAGAAGAAAATATCACCAGCGTTTGCATAATATAAAAGCAAGCAAATAAATAAACTGTATATTTGCTTAATAAGCTGTTGTACTCAGCCAACACAAGAAGTTGAGTCATTGATGTTATGTACAGTTTGTTTATACTTTTTTTTCACTCACAATCCATTTGACACAAGCATCAACACTTCCCGATGCAACGCACGGGCATGTCACTAGTTAGACTATGTTTCAAAACAATAGATATATTTCAATTGTACACTTCACTGTATAAAAAGGATCGTACAAACTTTACAAAAGAAAATACTTGTTTTACTTAAAAATACTTACTGAGAACTTAAAAAAGTTTATTAATGAATTTAAAAGGCTGAATACATATTCTATGTCAAATCATAGTTTGTTGAAACGTAGTTGAACATTGATAAATAAATGTATTAAACCAACAATGATAAATCTAGACAAGAAGCCTAAAATAGGAAAGTGAAATTATTAAATAAAAATCAAGTTTAATAAAGCAGGATGATGATAGAAATATCCTTATATAGAGGAGTGGTCCTATGAGAGCAAAAACTTGTGAGAGCATGAGAGGGGTGATTCTGGACCACATGATTCACCCAGGAGAGAGAAGACTAGGAGAGAAAAAACATAATCATGTGGTTCAGAATCATTCCTCTCATTCTCTCACAACTTTTTGCTTTCATAGGATCACTCCTCTCCTTATATATATACATATGCATGTGTATATAGATACATACACGCGCACAGAAGAGTGATCCTATGAGAGCCAAAATTTGTGAGAGCATGAGAGTATGCATTGTGGACCACATGATCCTGTCTTCTTTCTCCTGGTCTTCTCTCTCCTGGTTGAATCATGTGGTCCAGAATGCATGCTCTCATGCTCTCACAAATTTTGGCTCTCATAGGATCACTCCTCCACACGCACATATACATATAGAGATAAGTATGTGCGTACACGCACACACATATAGACACGTACACATGTACATACGCATAGAGGAGTGATCCTACGAGCGGTAGAGTTTTTAATAGCATGAAAGCATTCTCTCACAATTATTTCTCTCTCTAAAGTATGAGTGGCTGAGATTAAAAGTCAAAACTCCTCTCTCCAATGCCAACTACCTTTTTTTTGGTAAGTAAGCCAACTACCTTTTTATTAAATCATTACGGTTGCCATTCTCTCTCTTCTTGATATGATTATAAATGTGTGCATTGCGATAATATATAATTGAGTTACTTTGTTATCATTGGATTATTCCTGCGGATTATTTTATGTCCCATAGCATTGACTAATAGTTGGCAATCATTTCATGAAATCCTAACTCCTAAGTCTGTCGTCATTATTTTCAAATACATAATTTCTCACATCATGAAAGACACAATGAAAAAAATAGAGTTTGTATTATTATGCATGTTTAGTTTCCTCATGTCGAGAAGGGAGCTTTGTCAACTAATGCCAAAAAGATTGATGTTCTACATCCGTGCTATTGACTTGATTCATTACTCATCATTTGATATTTTATTAATCCATTGTTGATATTAAGGGAGGTTTTCCTTATTGGAATAATTATTCATCAATTGATGTACTAGTAATCAATTATTTTTGCTGATCATGGGTGCTAATTTCTTGAGGAAATTAACTTAAATGTAGAATATATAAAAGATTAGACCTCCTCGACGTTGATAACCATATATGTCCACTAGCTCAGGCCAAAATGTAAGCTGGGCCGACCCATGGATCGGGTCGAACGGGCCGAGGTTCAAAAACCTATGTCCAAAGCCTGCCCTGGACAAGCACATAGCCCATTTCGATTTTTGTCCAATGAATTTTTATATGGTATTTAATATGTATAAATATTTTTATTAATACCATTTATATTTATATAACTAATATAAACAGTTTACATGTTACTTGACATGTAAACTATTAATTTTTATTTTAAACTAGTGTCACATACGAAAATTTTGAAGTGTATCATATAAATACATGTATTATCCGGCTTATAGTTATATATATTTTTTATTTTTTGCGAGCCAGATCAAGTCAGCACATTCCCAAATCTTCTAGCCCAAGCTTGACCCATGAACGGACTGGGCAGATGAGCCCCAGCCCGTTGGCCAAATCTAATGTCTACTTTATGGAAAATCAATATTTGCATATCAAATCAAGCTCAAAATTTTAACTCTCAATTTTCATGGATGTCTCGATCAAGTCTAAGTCATGATTTTTACATTGAATGCAATATTTTAATTAAAATGAATATAAAATAGTTCTTTGAGAATTTTGCGGCCAATGTCATTAGCAATACTAAAGCCGCAAACAGAATCAAATTTATTTCATTACAGATATAGATCTGAATTAACATGGAGATAATATCATGCATGTCGAATAACCAAAGGTAGAATAGAATTAAAACATGAGCACTTCTTCTTTAGCTATGGAATATGCCTTTGAGGTTGCCATGATAGGAGAATAAATAAGAAGATTTTCTCTCGATCTAGTTATAATATATTTCCCTGAACCACATATTGAGAAAGTGCATTATCACTTGAGAAGTATTTTCCGCAACAACAATAAAGCCCTTTCACACAATTAAGGCACTTGAGAAATACTTTAATCAATAAAAATAAAACATTAATGGCCTTTCTAGGATAATTATCGCCTTCACAAAACCAATGTGACAGGTCTAGCAAGGCTTCCCCACAACTAGGGTTGGCTATTGAGTCACAAGTAGATGAGCTAAGCTCGAGCTCAGCTCGACAAGGGCTCATGAGCTTGACTCATTAGGTTATTGAGTCGAGTCCGAACCAGATTTTTGAGCTCAATAGCTTAACAAGTCAAGTCCGAGCGGAGCCCTGCTCAGCTCAATAACAAAATAAGAGGCTCAATAAGGATTATATTTATATATATTCTATTTGTGAAATTGTAATGATATTTATTTTTATTTGCATTAGTTTTACAATATTGTCAATGGTGGATTATGTGTCTATGTAGTTAATGTAACGACAATGTTGGGTAGATTATGTTGTAAACTTGGACTTTCTACACTTATCTATGTCAATATAGGTTATAATTAGATAGATAGTATTTTATCCTTTTTTATTAGCAAATAGATGTTATAATATGTAGTATAATTTAACTTTTATATACAACTCGGATAGTATCATACTAATAAGGAAGACAATCTTCAAAGAGGATGTTGCGAGTTCGAGTCCAGATAACAACACTTTTCCACCAAAAATGCATATTTTCCTTAATGAGCCTGACTAGGCTCGAATCCAGACCAGGCTCGATAAGGGGCTCAAGCTCGATAATGAGCTCAAGCTCACCGGGCCCAAGCCCAGCTCAGCTTATCAAGCTCAAGCCAGGGCTTGGCTCGACTCGTTGGGCTCGATAGCCAAGCCTACCCACAACATTTCACAAACTCTCGAGCTCTTGACCATCTGTGGTCGGAACGACTCGATGAATCGTCACTTAAAGCGATATAAAGATATGCCAAGGTGAACTCACTTATACGATATGATAATTGAACAATATGCTTTCCACTCCAAAGACCAGGGTTCAAACTTGACCAAATACTCTTATACTCATACAAAAAAGATATGCCTGGTTTAACTCTCTTCATTGGGATGCATCAACACGCATGATGACATCGCATTGAAGGAAAACCAAGTGGCCCGTAGAAGATTTGTTTAGTCTATTTTGTGCGGAAAAGTGAATACAAAAATGATCGGTTCCAAAATCGAAAATAAATGACTTAATGGATGGCATCTCATAAATCAACATTGTGGAAACAATGTATATAACGACTATGAAACTCACGAGGGCAGATTACTGTTCAACTCCATCTGAATCAGATTGAACCTGCTTAAACTGAACATGTTGTGCAGCTGACCTTGGCCCACAAAAGCACATCAACCCTTAAAAAAACGAAATGATGCCAAAGAATCCGTTAGAAATGACCTAATCTGAGATTTTTATAATAATATGGTGATGTAATAAACATGGAACATTACATACATAACTTGGAACTTCATCCCAAACTTGGGTTGTGAACAGATGAAAGTAAATTCAGAGGTTTTACCATCTGGGCAGTAGGAATTAACTTGATGATCAAGAAAAACAGTGCTAAAAGAATGACCCAGGGACTCTAAGATGATGCACTAGAAAAATATAATAGTGAATCGGTTGCACCAGACCAGAATAGAAACAAAACTGAGTCCCTGTGAAATGTCATTCCCGGTGTTAACACGTTAGATGATAATCATCTGAAGAAATTAAGCCCATGGCAGAAGGATACACCAGCCCAATTCATTACTTCACAGCTGAATCAAAGAATATCGCTAGTTCAATCCGCTTTAGCTACACTATTGAGCCGGAAGCAATAGGACTTTTTGCAGATTTCCCCAGAATATGTCATGGTCATTTTGAAGTTGTACCAGATAGGATGATTTATGCAGCATAACTACTGGCCATTCTGCAAAACAGAACCCTGAGATCAAACATATGAAAATAAGATCCAATAAACAAGAATTGAGAGACACTGAAATGCCATTCATCATCGTTATCAAAACAAGTTTATAGTATGTAATGTTGAGAAATCTAGCTTATATTTTGATAGTGACAATTATCATATATAGTTTTGAATACATTGTCGAGAGACTCCAGACCAATATTTCAGCGACCATACAAAAATATATCAAAGTTCAAGGACCTTTAATTCCCAGAAATTCAGGGGTCAAGCTGCAATTGAGGGCTAAGCAATGAATTAAGTTGTGAATTAAAGTTGTAGACTAGTTTTTCCTTCCCTCGAAAATTGTTAAAGATCCTCGTAAATTTAGGTATTGATTAAAAATAACCCTTATTCCTTAGTATCCTTTGAACTCACACCTATTACTCTTACAAAATCAGTGTCTGGGACTCCATACCAACTGATTAACACTCTGATAGACATCTACTTTATGTTATGACTGTCGATGGTACTTCTATTTTTTAACTCTGAAGTCTTCAAAACTCTCTCCCTGGTGTCGCTTCGGTGTAAATATCACAAAAACAATTGCCAGCCGCTGATTTATCTCAGTCGACTAATTTGTTTTGAATGGCATCTTGCTTTATGTCTAGTCAAATGTAATAACCTCAAACATAGTTCTACATCTAAAACTCATAAAGTGTAAGAATAGGTTATGAGTGGGGGATTACTCATTGTCAACTTGGACTTAAGCATCTTGAGTGGTTGCCAATGGGTCCATTTGAGTCCTTGCCGAATAAGTTGTTAGGGCAATTTTCCTCGATAATGGTCCAGAGACCCAAGTCCAAGACGTTACATCAAATATCGTACCACTTCCCCAAAAAACTCCACGAGGATGGAGCCTAACTGAAGTCCCCTCCTTTCACTTGATTATTTTCAGGCTCAGTCGACTAGTATCTTTAAATCATCCAACTATGCCATCAATTCAGTCAACTATGATAAAATCGAAGTGATGGAGGATATTTGTTTCAATAGATAAATGTACTCACTGCTGTGTCATTTCACATAAACAAGATACCAAGGTTGCAGGGTACTCGGTCGGCGGGGTCACCTACTAAGGCTTAATCGGCAATCGGGCGATTAATCGGATTTAGTCGGTCATTAGTCAGTTTTGAATTTTTTTTTAAATTATTTTAAATATATAAATCAATTTTATGCATATATTCTTATATATATATATATATTTGTACATTTTACATGTCATCATAATGAAGCAAAAGAAGTAATTGACTTTAAATATAAAATTAAGCATATTACGTCCTCAAGGATGCACTTGCTTAATCTACATGCTTATAAGCAAATGATTTTCCTTACTAATGGCATAAGGTGTAGGTTATCATAACAACTGATAACCATGCATTGTGCGTAATTTATTTCAGGTGCTTTTTGTTTCTCATCTACCGTACACGACCTAGGGTTGGCTTATTATAGGAAGGTCTTTTGACAATCCTACAGTATGTAGCTTCTATTCAAAGTTACCCTTAACCTACAAGAGCCCATTCCGTAATTAGTCTTCAGATTCATTTATAAGCATGTCATTTTATTATTATACGGATACTAGCATCACAACTCCTTTAGAGAAATTTTTAACTATCTAGATTTAATCTTTCATATTTCCAGCTCGCACGGACAACGGACTTTTTTTTAATGAAATAAGATTACCATCAGTGATAAATAGCCATCCAGCTCTTACTACAAAAGAGCATAAACAGACTACCAAACTCCAGAATAACAACAGATACACTTCCCATGACAATATTTTCCCCCAAAAGTAGCACGATTCCACTGTTTCGAAATTTCCAAAGCATTGATGATATCTTCGTCGGTCATCCTTTTCAAGTTATTAAATCTCCTAAACCACTTCCAGAACATCACAAGTGATAGTGTTCCCATTACGTCATCAATAGTCTTCCAACTCCTCTAAAAATGGCACAGGTGAAAATAACAAACTAAAAAAATAAAAAAGGTTGATGTAAAAGTCATCCGATTGGTCGGCCGACTAGGCCGACTAGTCGGGTGGACCGACTAACGGCCGACTATGCCTAGTCGAGTCGGCTACCTCCCCAACTCAACTAGAGTTTGCAAGATACTGTCCATTTTATAACCCGAATGTAATCATTTGGTGGAAAATACATGATATTCACGTTAAAGCCTCAAACCAAAAAAATGAGCAACCGTCCATTAAAAGGGTACCTTTTCCAGCCACTAATCCTTTGCAATGCAAATGATCATTTGAAGTTGTGTATCCTTTTTGCTGAAGCAAGTGTATTGGAGAGAAGCATCGCAATTGTCATAGGACCCACTCCCCCAGGAACAGGGGTAATAGCTGAAGCAATCTTACTGACCTCATCAAAGCAGACATCACCTACAAGCTTGTATCCACGTGGACTTTCTGGATCCTGTCATATTAATAGCATCATTTATCAAATATAATTTCAAATTTAGCAGCCACATGCTTGCCAGGAAATAATATTTTTATATTAAAAAGGGGATGAAAGCAAGTTGAAAATTGGAATACAATCAATTCATTCTAAAAAAGACATTTCATGTAAATGAATATTTCAGCATGCTGGAGAAATATTGACAAAGCTGATACACATTGAACTACTGCAAGTTGATTGAAATTGAGAATAGTCTATGCAGCGCTCCATGACAAGAAGCTACAAATAAAACTTAAAGCCCAACATGACAAAGCAGCAACAAGACTAGTAATGCTTTATGGCTGTGTTTAGCTATCAATCAGTAACAAGTTAAGGATATATGTAGCAGAAATTAAGATGCTAATATGTGTATCCAAATAAACAATGCACCAGATCCATAAAAAAGAGAAAGTGTAATGTGGAGCCAATAAAAAGAAAATTAAAAGTATCACATTTAAAGTGACTACATGATGTAGATGTTCGAGTAATGTCGATTGAAAAGTGAAAGAAGTTTGTTGATAGGCCTTGAGAAAGAAATCCGAAAGAATAAAAAACATCATGAATGAGACTATAACAGATGGTCATGAATACTTGGATCTACATCTGATGAACCCAGCTAGATATGTTTAGAGGGAACAAAATCCATTTAGCTGACAAACTAATGTGACAAGAAGTTTCACTAAGTTTGGTTGGCATATATCTGAACAAAAATGATAGGACAACGTAAGGATAAGCCCATTTGCAACCAACAACCAAGAACGTACCTTGTCTAAACAGGGCAGAACACAAGAAACTACACCCTTTACTCATCCCACACTTCTAGCATTCATAACTTCTGACATTGTTCTAGCCTAAAAGATAAATCTAGCAATTGTCAGACAAAATGCCCCAAACAGTGATCTTAAGCAAGCAATCACAAGAAAACTAGACGTTCTTAAGAGTTTTATGTTGGATCATCAACATTTACAATTCTATGCACCAAAAGACATCATCAAAATTTACAATCTATGCAGCAAAAGACGAATTGTGTATAGAAATATGTTTGCCCATTTGGTCTTATCTTAGTTCTCAAAAGCAAGAAAATATCTCATGCATGTCTAAATTTTCAGCTGTGAATACTATCAATTTAAAGTAGAAGTAGCTGACCAAAATATCAAATTAACATAAGATAGCTTCTTACATCAACAGGGTTTATTCCGACATCGATAACAACAGCCCCAGGCTTTATCCAGTTTCCTCGAACCATATTTGCAACACCTGCTGCAGAAACCACAATATCTGCTTGCCTTGTGATTTCCTCGGGATTTTTTGTATAAGAATGTACAATACTGACAGTAGCATTTTCTCGCTGACCAATATGGACAAAAGATACATTAGATGATACATAGATAAAAGATAGCAGGATTGAAACTTTACTTGAGATTATTCAACAGTATACAGATGTAACTGATTTTTGAAAGGTATTTGCATGCATTACTATGCAATGGTTTAATTCCAGTTCATTTGACCGTTAAATCAAAATCATGCTTTAAAACAAACTAATTTTTAAATGAGATGAGCTCATATATTGCCAAACATTTAAATATTTTGGAGGTACTCAATGTTATAAATAAAAGATGAGCTCATATGACACAAAACATTTTTGAATTTGGAGGTGGACAATTGCCTCCACAAACAATATCCGGTGTCAAATTCCAGATATATTATCGCCCTAGTCCTTGCATAGCTACATCCAACAGTTCCTCCAACACGGACCAAACAAGATAAACAAATACCTGGAGTAAAAGTGTTGCAGGCATCCCAACAATATTACTCCTACCAATTACAACAGCTCTCTTTCCTTTAATTTCCACACCGCATCTGTGCAACAACTCCAAGCAACCTTTAGGAGTGCACGGAACAAAAAGGGGCTCTCTGCCTTGCATGGCAAGTCGTCCAATATTGAGTGGATGAAAACCATCCACATCCTTCCTGATATCCACAGAGTTTAAAATGTGCTCCGAATTCAAATGCTGCCATTTGAGAAATTGTTTCAGAACACAAGCATACTTATCTGATAAAATAAAATAAAAATATGTAATCAGAGTGGATATAAAAAGCCAATAGCATGGTACGCTTTTCAGAGAAGTATACAATGATTATGACAAACATGAGCGCAATATATTTGCTAATCTATAAAAAGCATTGGCAATGATCTTTCTATTCATCAACTCCTATAATTCATATAACGCACCCTTACCCTTGTTTTACTTATGCACCAAGGTTTATAGACAATGATATTACAGCACATCCCCATATATTTGTATAGATTACATGGCAGAATTTCAGTTAAGATCCGTTGGTTACCTTTGATGATCACCTAAAAAAGGCACTGGCATTGATCCAAAATTACCTAATCTGACATTCGACATCCCCTCCCCACTGTCCCTATATCTATCTTCACCACACCAGTCTCTACCCACCACCACATTTCCATCTCCACCACTCATAAAGTCCATCACCACCATCACCGCGTAATAGCAGGTGCAAGATACATGATATTGAACCCTATGGATGTTCTATTGAAAGCGTTATATGACATTCATCCCTATCCAACAACCATCATTATTGCATCCACAATCACCAAAACGGCAAATGACCCTGACTCGGCTACAGCTTGAATTTGGGATTGCCTCAGGAAAAGAAACCTTGTACGCTGGAACTATTCTCTTTGTGCATCATAACATCAGGACATTGAACATTTTGTTTCTACTTCCCACTCTATAAACCCAATGGGTTGGCACCAAATATTCCACCCCCAAAAACTATATTTGGATTGGCCCTCAACTATATCACATGTACTTTAATTATAAGACAATCACAGTCGTTAACAACATTATTGTTCCCATTGCTACTCCAGAATCGTACGAGACCTCAGCTTCATAGGGCTCATCGATGGTCACCAATAAATGTAAGGACTACTTCAATAATATTGTTAATTTCAATATCCATACATTGGGTAGGATGGATATAATAAAGACATATAAAAGAATCCCAAATTAGACCAACAGAATTCTGTCCGTTAGAATAACAAATAAAAAGTGCTTATGAAATGATCTCATCCTTTTTAATTTATTAATAATTAAATATAGTCATAATAATAATAAAAATATTTTTTCCTTTTTTCAGTAACAACCCAACCTATTCCTTTAATTAAATATCTGTTGTATCAACAGATATTCCAGTTCATGGTGCAACCCAGTACTTATTTTGGAGATATCTTATTCGATAAAGATGGTATGGGAGGAGGTTGGGCTTCCCATGAGAAGATCCCCCATCATGGCAAGCCTTTTGGTGCTCCATTAGAGAAGGTGGGACCATGAGCGATGCTGGTATTTCTCAGCGAGGAAGAAAAAGTGAAGCCATTCATAGGTGTATGTGCAATCAATGTTATTAAAACCCTGCTTCCAAGCTGTTTAAAGGGAAACTAGCATTGAGGCTATAGCCTCAAACTCATTTGTTCGACTTCGAGGCAATACAAAGACGGTAAGGTGGTACCGACTACCGAGGGATCGCTCATTAGTTTGGGAATGTTGAGAGCGATAAGAGAATGAAAGAGGATGCTTTGTTCTAGAGGTCTAGGGGTCTTAGTTTGGGAATGTTGAGAGCGATAAGAGAATGAAAGAGGATGCTTTGTTCTAGAGGCCTAGGGGTCCTTATATAGGACAAAACCCTAGAGAGCTCGAAAAGGGAAAAATACATAAGGGCCCCTAGTGGGGTTACAATGATAAAAAAACTAACAATTACTAACACTCTCCCTCACGTTGGAGCATATTTATCAATTATGCTCAACTTGGAAACTATCCATAGAAGGCGCTTCTTGGGTAAGGCCTTAGTGAAAACGCCTGCAAGCTGAAGATCGGTGGTAATGCAAGAAGTAGTAATGTTCCCGGTTCTGACAACATACCGAACAAAATGGCAGCCAATTTCTATGTGCTTGGTTCTTTCATAGAACACAGATTCGTGGCAATGTAAGTAGCGGCTTTGTTGTCACAATGTAGTGGGATAGGCATGGTGACCTCAATGCCAAGTTATTGTAGAAAAGTTAATAGCCACGTGATTTCACAAGCTACTTGAGCCATTGCCCTATATTCTCCTTCTGCACTAGACCTGGATACAACGGCTTGTTTCTTGCTTCTCCAAGTGACAAGATTTCCACCAACCATCATAGCATATCTTGTGGTGGAGCACCGATCCTCTGGTGAACTTGCATAATCAGCATCAGCATATGCAACAATGTCAATGTATCTGTTTGCCTTGTAAAAAAACCACATCCTGGAGATTCCTTCAAGTATCGTAGTATCTGAAGAATGTCTTGCCAGTGACTGTAACAAGGTTGCTCCATGTGTTGGCTGGCTCTACTTACTGCATAAGAGATATCTGGTCTGGTAACAGTGAAGTAGAGAAGTTTGCCAACCAGGCTCCTATAACGAGTGACATCTTCAAAGATAGGATCAAAGGACGTGGAGTGTTTCTTCAGGTCTGTCGGAATGCTTGAAGGCTTACATCCAAGTAGCCCAACTTCAGTAAGAATGTCCAGGCAGTATTTTCTCTGAAAGAGATGAAGACCTTCTTTAGTGTGTAGTACTTCTATAGTTTTATGCCCAATAAATAGTGTAATGACCAAGGTCCTTAGTGACAAACACTTTCTGGAGAAAAGTCTTGGTCTCTAGAATCTCTTTATCATCATCACTTGTAACAACCATATTATCTACGTAGACAGCCATTATAATTGTACCGCTCGTTTGTCTTATAAACACTTTGAAGGATCTAGACCATAACACATAGTTCTCGGAGCCCTTGAGTTTGATAGAGGTGCCATGTATCATCAAAGGAGTATGGTACAGGGCCTTGGATTCCGTAGATGCCATGATGGTCGCAAAAGTCAGGAAAAGATGACCTAGATAGTCCTTGTAGTCTTACGTGTCATGTAGTCCTAGCAAGACATTGGTTCAATAATCCAGCAAAAATAGATAAGAGTGCACGACTGATATGGTGCAGCAGAAAGAGAAAAGGCGGTATCCATGATGCGCGTAGACAGGACGACAGGACCTGCAGGGTTGCTGGGGCGGTAGAGCCTGGGCTATGGCAGCCAGGCCGCTGGGGTCGTTGGGGTCACGTGGTTATGATATATTGCCGCATGCGGGAGACCGTTGGTTCCTGTGCCGACAGACTAGGGTGATGCTTATGTTGCTAGGGCGATGCATGTGCGGCACAACCCGCTAGGCAGAAGGCCTCACGCACGGTCGAGGCGACGTGCAAGGCACCAGGGCTGGAGAGACTCCACTCACGATCGGAGGGGGAGAGGCTTTCACGCGCAAGACATCAAGGCTTCACACACAATCGAGGCTTTACGATCAGAGTGCTAGGGCCTCACGCGCTAAGGCACCCAGGGAGGAGAAGCAGGGACTCACGTTGTTGGAGAGGCGCGGGAGAAACAGAGTTTCATGCGCTAACGCACGCGTGATGGAGACGAATCACATGCAAGGGCCTTACGCCAAGGTTCAGGAAAGCAGTATGCATATACTTTCGAACAGGCCATTGAATAGCACTTAAGCGGTATGCAGGGGCAAAAGCGGGGTATATGCGGTTCTACGTGGTTTTCTAATTTTTTATTAAGAAATAATAAAATATATATACAAAAGTGACTACAACAGAATTAAATTGATGTATAATTGTGGTCCAACAGAAAATATAAGAAAAATAACTTTCATATAGAGTTCAAAACAATCTCTATCAATCAAATATCAATACTTCAATAGAACGGTTAGCACACAAAATAATTGACAACAATCAACAAAATAGAAAAGTTAGGACACAAAATACCTCTATTATTTAATATAATGTCATTTATCTCTATCGTTATATTTATATCTGATCCTCCAACAAAAGTACCAATCTTTTCATATAATATATTGCATTCATAATAACTATTAGTTGACTAAATTAGCTTGCTAAATTATTGGTACATTATTCTTTTTCTTCCTCGCATGTTTACTCCAATCTCGCAGTACAACTACTTTGACGATGGATTTAAATGATCATGGAATGCTTGGTTGGCATACATGTAAAAGTAAGGAAAAACGCGGCACAAATAACACAATAAAAACGTGGCATAAATTAAAAATAAAAAAATGTGTATGCGGCCGCACAAGCTGCATATGCGGCCGCACAACCCGCATATGTGGCCCGCATAAGCGCACAGGGCGCATAATGGGGGACTTCATGAAAGCGGTACACATATGCAGTCGCATATGCGGCCGCACGGGCCGCTTTCGTGAACACTCCCTTACGCGACGGAGCCTCGCACGCGGGAGGAAGCACCCAGGGAGGAGAAGGGCTTCATACGCATGGGGAGAGGCGAGAGATTCACGAGCGGCGGCACAGAGGATGGTTGGTGGGGATGAAAGCTAATTAGGTCATAACACCAATCTATGACTGCTGCTCTGATACCATGTTGAGAGCG
The DNA here is from genome assembly GCA_037367405.1 of Ottelia alismoides. Taxonomy (NCBI): domain Eukaryota; kingdom Viridiplantae; phylum Streptophyta; class Magnoliopsida; order Alismatales; family Hydrocharitaceae; genus Ottelia; species Ottelia alismoides. The sequence goes on along the minus strand of JAZKJV010010803.1, from coordinate 352,674 downwards.
ATAAGAGAATGAAAGAGGATGCTTTATTCTAGAGGTCTAGGGGTCCTTGTATAAGACAACCCTAGAGAGCTCGAAAAAAGAAAAATACATAAGTGCCTTAGGTTTACAATGATAAAATAACTAACAATTACTAACAGGGAATATGACAATATTCTAAAGAAATTAAGCTTTTATATTTTCTTTTTATGTTATATTTAAAAAATTATGAAAAATAACTTTTTTCAAGAATATTGAATGCCAAACAAATCTTTGGAATATTAATAACACTTTATAGTCCATCGACTTCTTTCATCAATTATTTGTTAGGATTTGATTTTTTCATGATTTTCTTGTAATTATTGTGGTCCTTAATGAACACCCTTGTCTTTTGCGCCTTCTATGTTAAAGACAAAATACTATCCAATTGATATTTTCTTTCGCCAGAGTGTAAGATACTTCAAGAATCCTTTTTGTTGGTAATTTTTATAGCTATGAACTTTATCCAAAATCTACTAATTAAAGCATCATTACTTTATAATATAAAGTACCTTCTTGAGGGAAAAAAGGAGGAACCTCCATAAAAGGTCCGTCCATACGCTGCATTTTTATAAAGAACCATAAACAAAATTACTATTGCCACATTTCACAAAGAGCTTTATTGTATGAAGTACTTAATCCTCTAATTTAATAGTGAACTTTACCATATGTGCAACCCGAATCATGTATAATGCTAGAAATGTATGATATAAATGTGATTTCTTAAACTTTCAATTCAAAGCCTCTTATAATTTAAGAACAACTATTACTTCAAAATGATTAAAGAATGACTAGATTAACAAAAATAGTTACTTAATATATTGAAAATGCATGGAAATGTGTTTTTTATATTTTCTAGCTTTATCAATTCAATTTCTCTTCATGAAAACCAAAGCTTGTGCCTTAACCGCTTCAAGGCTTATGCCTCGCCTCACAAAAAACTGGCTCAATGCGCTTCTTTTGAAAAATATGGGTGCAATATGGATACAATGCAATGACAACTTGAGGGGGAGGGAGGGGCATTAAATATGAAACACATGGACTGCAATGGGTTGGGAGAAAATGTCTTAGGTTTCCTCGTGTGAAGATTAATTTGTACCGTATATGCAAAGACTAATTAGATTTTTAATGTAGAAGGAATATATGGTAATTTCACATAACCTGGTAACTCTAACATTGCAGTAAGTATACATTTTACGGGCAACTACCCATTGCAACTCCTACATATTTTCGTGAAAGAGAAAAAGAGTTTGTTGTGTGTAATGGAGTTAGGCACATTAATGGACCACTCAATCTCCTTGTGTTTTGAGATTGTGCATTTTTTTCTTTTGGAACACTTCATGCTTGTATGATGATTTATCAGATCCATTCCCAACGAGATGATTGTTACAACTTACAAGGACAACACTCCTCCGTATAAATCATGGACTGAAATATCGCGAAATTTCGCTGAAATTTCGACGAAATTTCGGTTTCAATGGGTATCGGGTCTCAAAACTACACTGTATATCGATTTCCCCGGTTTCGGTCGAAATATCGCGAGATATCGCCGATATCTCGGCTCGTCTCGATATCTGGGCCGACATATGGAATCTTTGAATAGAAAATTCAGGCAAAGGTCGAAATATACCGAAATATCGGCCGAAACCTCTCCATTTCGCCCGACTTCGTGCAGAGGCTGCTCTCCTTCATCTTCCAAGACCTTCTTCCTATGAGGTAAGCCAAATTATGATAAATCTTCATCAAATTTATTAATTTTTTTAGGGATTTCACTGTTAGGATGTTGATATAGCTTACCACGGTGTTTAATTTGAGAGATTTCCCAAAAATAGGTATAAATTTGGAGAAGAAAATTGGGGCTTTTGTGTTTTTTTTGCACAATAGTGCTAGCTATGATCATTGTATCGCAGATCTGAAGTTAACATGAAGTAAAACATTGTTGGAGAATATTTTCTTGGATCTATGTTAGAGGAAATTGGGGCTTTTGAGGTTTAATGTGGAACGATAATGAGTTGTGATATTATATATTCGGATCTTGAGTTTTGGAAGTAGAAATCATAGTCAGGAAATTTTTTTAGATTAATAAAATTTAAAAATATAGAAAATCCGAAAATCATTTGTTAAATATTTATGTTTTTGTTCATATTTTGTGTCTATTACGTAGTCTTTCTTGAAAATGGTCCCCTAATTTGTAGATCTAAATCCTAATGTATAGATCTAAGGTCTTTTTTCTGTAAATCGGAAAAGTAGGTGTTGGAAAAATTAAAGGGATATTTACCCAACAGACCCTGGAATCTTTCGAAATTACCTCTACGACCTTTGAAATATCGTAATTCCTCCCACGACCCCGTAATCTTGCTAACTCTTACTCTACAGACCCTGTGGTTAACTCTCATCCATTTAGCCGTTAAAGTTAACCCGATTCTGTTATCTTCTTGTACATTATGCCTATTTTATCTATCAAATTTACCATTAGTGCCACTCCCTCTCCCTCCCCCTCCCCCTGCTTAGCCTCCATTGCTCCCCCCTCCGTCTAACTTTGCTGCAGATAGTAATACCAAAAACCCTAATCAATTATGTATATTTCCATGCATGTTTGAGATCACAGCCTGCTAACAGAAGGGGTCTGGGAGGCATCTCTTTCTCCACCACCAACAACAACAAGAACAGTTGCTGCAACAAGAAGAACGGGCCCAAGTTGAAATTAGTGGATGTTGATAGCGATCCTGGAGATAGAAACGTTCAGAGTCTGTTGCGTTCCTCTGATGAGATGCTCAAGCAGAAGAACGTGGAGTCGGTGCTGTTCGGGGGTATGAAGCGAGTAGGGGAGCACACCAATGCTGAGATTCTGGAGTGGTTGGCCGGTCGTCTCGTCACCGAGCACCAAACGAGGAGCTCTCGCATCGCCCCTACAGTCGCGTTCAAGCAGCTCGTAGCACCGCCGACATCACCCAACACGACACCGACAAATTCCTCTGCATCGACATCCACGGACTCCAAGTCGAATTGATACAAATGCGTGCAATATAAGTTGAGGATATCAGATATAGAAACATCCAACCCAGCACCCCCCTACCCCCGCGATGCCTCCCCGCGAAGCCGCCGACATCCGCGTCGAGGATGGACCCAACCAAGCACCTCCCACCCCCGCGATGCCTCCCCCGCCTCCCCTGCGAAACCCCAACCCAGCTCCCCCTTCTGCGGAACCCCCCCCCTCCCGCGATGCCTTTCCCGCGATGCCTCCCCGCGATGCCCAGCACATGCCCCGGGCACATGCCTACCCCCGCGATGCCTCCCCCAACCCAGCACATGCCTACCCCCACGATGCCCCCCCGCGAAGCCTACCCCCGCGATGCCACCCAACCCAGCACATGCCTACCCCCGCGATGCCTCCCCGCGAAGCCGCCGGCAGCCGCGTCGAGGATGGACCCAACCCAGCACTCCCCACCCCCGCGATGCCTCCCCCGCCTCCCCTGCGAAACCCCAACCCAGTTCCCCATCCTGCGGAACCCCCCCGCGATGCCTCCCATGCCCCGGGCACTGGTTTGAAGCTCCTCCTCATCTCTGTCGTTCAGGTGGAACGCCACCCCCGCACCTCCTCGGGTCAGGTCGGGACTCGTGAGGAGGGAGGAATTTTTTTCTTCTCTTGCTTGATTCTAGCCGTGGGATCGCGGATTGGTTAGATTAACTCGCCTCTAACTTAAGGAAGTTAACTCTGGATGTATCAATTTAACGGTAGGGTTCGTAGGGTAAGACGGAGCAAGATTACGGGGTCGTGGGAGGAATTACGATGTTTCAAAGGTCGTAGAGGTAATTTCGAAAGATTCCAGGGTCTGCTGGGTAAATATCCCAAAATTAAATATATAATAATTCCGAAATTAAAAAAATAAAATAATTTACATATTCATAAGCAGTTGCATTGTATGCCAACTTAATGTTTGTTCTTGATTTTCCTCGCAGATTTCGACGTTCATATTCTCCATGGCACATTCTGCCACATTCTGGTTTCGGTTCTGGTTCTTAATTTGGATATTCACCATGGCACATTCTGCTTCCGGTTCTGGATCTGACAGTTCTGATGATCAGATGGAAGAATTCAGTGGGGACATTGGCTGGAGGTATGCGTCCGCTCCTGATGGAAATAAGGCGAAGCCGCAATGCAATTTCTGTGGGAAGAAGTTGGGAGGAGGTGGGATCACAAGGATGAAGCAACATCTTGTTGGCAACAACAAGAATGTTGCCAAGTGCACGCGTTGTCCCAAAGATGTGAGGGACAAGGTCAAGGCGAGCTTGGACGGAAAGAAGGAAAAGGAGACGGAGAGAGTAAGAAGGGAAGAACAAATGAAGGAGTTCATATTCGAGAAAGAATTCAATGTCATTTCTGATTCAGACGACGATGATTTTGTGTACCCCGTCGACATTCAGACTGCATCAGAGAGGAGGGCATACAGAAGGGCATACAGAACAAATATGCATGTTCTTAATAATTTTAACTTGTTGTAAGTTGTATTGTATTTGTAAGACTAGACTATTACTCTTTTTATTATGTATTAACAATGTTACTACCATGGTTTCAACTTTTATATATTAACTGTCTTATGAGATTTTGGTCGAGATAGGTTGTATAGAGGGGTGGAGATCCTCAATTGCAATGATATGGATAAAATATGGGTCATTTCGACCACATATCGATCGAGACATGTTGCTTGGGTTCCAACAATATGACCATCGATATGACCGATATGACCGATATGTCTATATATAGGGTATAGATGACCAATATGTGTGAAATAATTGTGTATTTGTATGTTATTTATTGTTCTAATAACTTGGAATATCGAAATTTTCAATAAAATTGGAAAAAGAATCGGATTTTTTTAGCCTTTTCCGACTTTTCCACCGAAATCGTCAAAATTTCCCGAAATTTCGGTATTACACCTTACCGAAACGAGATCGAAATCGAAATTTCGAACCTTGGTATAAATGCCTTCCAATATTCCTTTACAAATTTTCCTAGGGAATTGGATTGCTACTAACGTCTGGTTCTGGTGGCAATTCCACTAGCAAGGAAGCCAGAATTACACTGAATATGGCTAGGTTCACGATCCAAACTAACCAACGGTTCACCATGTATAATCAAGCAATTCCTATAGTTGTGGTGTAAATGTAATACCAAGGTGCTTAGATCTTGGTACATATTTAATAAGTATAGTATCTATATAGGGACAGGTGCATAAAAAACCTTTTCATTAGAGTCCATTTCTGCAGCGCAGTAACGTAAAAAAACCTTTCATAATATTTCCATCGCTTCCTCTACGGACCCCTAAATGGCATAGCCAATCTAGTAATGCAAAAGAAAACCTAAAAATACAAAAAGATAGGATGAAAGATAATTAAATTGGCAGATTAAGAGAAGAACCAAGGAAAGTTGCATTCGATATTATGTTTTAATACCCCCTGCTCTCAAATAACCAATTACAGTAGTATATCGACGTGGCAAAAAGAATATTCTCTGGGGCCTTGAATTTTTTTAAATTTAATAATTAAGCAAAGTAAGTTTATAGAATTAAAAAGACCAAGTACGAATGCGCCTTTAAAATTGAAAGAAAGCAAGGGCATTATTTTAGAAGAACGCATAAATGACCCCTATATCCATAAGGAGAGCACGTGGAATTAAAGAAGCGAAAAAATATCCAAAATAAGGCATTGTGGTGCATAAGCGATTGACTTATACCCGTGGTAATGGCAATTGGACCAAGATCCCATGAACCGAAGGATCATTGTTAAATTCTGAAATACTGTGTACAACATCCTCTTCTGAGCAATCTTCAGCCAGATTAACCTCATAAGAAGTAATGCCAACCCCCTCACAAGCCTTCTTTTTGTTCCTCACATAAGTTTGAGAATCTTTTCTGGTCCCCACCAAGACAACTGCCAGACCTGGAACCACTCCAATAGATTCTTTCATTCTGGATATCTCCCCTGCAATCTCCTCACGTATTTGCTTGGCAATTAGCTTTCCATCAATAATCTTTGCAGTAGTCACCTCGGGACTCGTTGATACTGTTCAAAAGACAGTTAGAAAAGGAGATAAATTTTCCTTCATAAAAGGAGGTTAAGTTATTAACAAAAGTAGACGTGCAAGAAAGGAAAGAAAAATTCATCAGAATCCTTCTGCCTTCAAGGCTTCTTCAATGAGAATTACAGGCAAAAGTATACAGAAAAAATTTAAAGCCGTTTCTGCACGGGTGTTGCTTTAAACTTCCCGTGTTTCAGGAGTTCAATTTCCAGGAGTTATTTGTTCAATTCCTAAACTCTAGGGCCTAGAAAGACAAGGGAGGTAAATCCCCAAAAAAGGATCATCCCAAGTTGGAAGGTGTTTAAACTTTAAACTTCGCCCCCTCGTTGACAATACCAATACTACCAACAACAAGGCCAACACCATTTTACACAACGCACCAGCTCTTACAGGGGGGAGTTAATCCAGGTTATCATTAACGCCTGATCAGATGATAATCCAAATGCCTTTTGTGTCAAATCCCCACCTTCACTGTCAACTGGACTATTCCTTGATAAGTCTCGCAGCCATGACCTTAAATGTCAATTTCAGTGTTATGGCTCATTTCCCCAACCAAGAAACCGGCATGACATGTCACCGAAGTGTCACCAGAATAGCCAAAACCATGAAATTGGCTATAAATTTTTAATTTTTTTTTCAGAAAATTAAGCATTTCAATGTTCTTTAATCAATAAAAAAATATAGATATACATATTTATTTCGTAACATATAGATCTTAGTACAAGTTTTATACTGTATCGACACCATAACTATCGAACAAGCTGGTACGTAGCACTATATCAGAGACGCAATTAGAAGTTCCGCCATAAAGATGCCAATTCGAGGATACGTTATGATGCAGCGTGAATCGGATAAATAGGACCTCATTTTCCTATTTATATCCGTTAATTAGGGTCTAATTTTATTTATGTTTATTCGAGTCGTCGCATTTTTTATTTAAATAAAAGAGATCGCTTGTGATCTCAAATTAGTAGTCGGTTTTCAATTTGAATTTTAAATTTCAAATTAGAGTCAATTTATGATAAGGTAGATTTGAATTTTGATTCAACTCAATTAGAGTCAATTTGAAATTTTATTCTTTGTAACCCCACCCCTCTTATATAAAGGGGATGGTAGTCTATTGTTTTAAATAAGTCAGATTACAATTAAAATTGAGATTTTTATCTCTCTTGTCTCTCTCCCTCTCACACGCGATCTTCGCGATTCTCTTCTCCAAAATCCCTCGTCCTCCGACGAGTTTTCTCCTCTTAACCACTCCATTTTCTTCTCCACCGAAAAATCCACAATCAAAATAATTTTTCATTGCCGTGCAAAAATCCTATTTGCATCAATTGGTATCAGAGTATGACCTACAGATCGTTCTCATGATCTGACGATCCGTCCAGATGTTCGCGCTGACATGCGACGAAAGACCATCATTCGTCGGAGCGTAAACGGCGAGCCGAAGAAGCCTACGACAAGGAGATGATGGGCGTACTATTTGATTTCCAATCAAAGCTACGAGATTTGATGGCTAATTTCGAGACTCTATGCGTCGTCGAATCAAAATCTTCGATCATAGAAGCCGTTGTCCAGACCCACGATGAAGAAAATCACGAAAATCTCGCCGTCAATGACGATTTGCTCGCAGTCCAGACCGTGGCAGGAGAAAAAAGTGTCGATCTGCTCGCTGTCCAGGTAATTTCAGACTTGCAAACGCCGCAGAAACCGATCTACGGCCCATCCGCGGCCCTCTCACAGACCTCTTCCACCACCCTCGCACCTCCAAGCCCCCCTCTCGCTACACCCGCAACCCCAAGCCCCCCTCCCACTGCACCTGCAACCCCAAGCCCCCTCTCGCTGCACCCGCATCCCCATCCCCTCCCGTTACCCCCACACCCCTTACAGTGAGTCCCATTGCCCTCCCCGCCATCCCGCCAACCCCCCTCCCCGTCATCCCCGCAACCCTAGCGAAATCCCCGACCTCATCGCCGTCACCCCCTCCCGCTGCTACCCCCACAGGTCGGTCACCCCCTCCCATCGTCACTCTCGCAACCCCAGCCTCAGCCTCCGCCCCACCATCACCACCACTCCCATTCGCTACATGTGCACCCCCGGCAAACCACCCCAGCCCCACCGACCTTTCTTCCCCCTTCGTTCGGTGCCTCCCCCGAGACCCGCACCACCGCCACCCATCTTGTACCCCCTCCTCCCGCAAACCCAGCGACCCCACCAGCCCCGTTGTCGCTTTCTCCCGCCACCCCCATACATTCTGCGGGTTCCCTTGGCCTCACCACCTCCCCACTCGTGTCGTCGCTGCCACTGCATCCTCCCCTCCTTCCCTAGTCTCCACCCGCCACCTTGATGCATGTTGCCACGCGTGCGATCGCTGCCTTCAAAACAAAACATGGCGCCGCCGAAGCTCTGGAGAAGATAAAACCCTAGTAGGGGTTGGGATCCCCTTACGATGGAAAGAAATCAATCCATGTAGGGATCGGAAACAAAGTTGGAGAAGTTGCAGAGATATCCAACCCCCTAAAATCTTTTATATAAAGGTTAAAGATAATGGGTATTTAAGAAGAGATAACTTGAGTAAAGGGGTACGAAACTTACGTTCCAAACCCCTGAAGCAGGAATATTTGAAAAGCATGGCTGAAATAAAGAAATTTGGGTGACCACCTTACCCAATTAGGATTAGGATCATGGGTTTCACCTATTTAAAGGCCACATGGCTTAATTCATTAGCCAAATCTCCTCCTCTACTATACTTGTGTTATTGCTTTGCTATGTAATCTCCAAAGGCCGAGTTGTCCGACATGAAGATGCCACATCAGTTTTTCAAGCACCATATCAAGGGGACAGAAACCAGATGGGCGCCCGCAGTTCGCACCACACATGTTATTCCGTCTTGAAGCTAATGGTTCAAACCTTCGCACCACACACGCTTGGATTCCGCCATTTCCTCCACATCAGTTCTTCCATAGGATGATCGATAACGCTAAATTAAATTTATCAACCTTTAAGCCTGCAGATCCAGCAATTCATTGCGAGCCGAATTTTTCGAGCGGAGGAAAACTGATGCAGCGTAAATCGGATAAATAGGGCATCATTTTCCTATTTTTATCCGTTAATTAGGGTCTAATTTTATTTACGTTTATTCGAGTCGTCGCATTTTTTACTTAAATAAAAGAGATCGCTTGTGATCACAAATTAGTAGTCGATTTTCAATTTGAATTCCGAATTTCAAATTAGAGTCAAATTAGGATAAGGTAGATTTGAATTTTGATTCAAATCAATTAGAGTCAATTTGAAATTTTATTATATCTTTGTAACCCCAATCTAGTCCAACCTCATTCTCAAGCATTGTAACGAATGTTCCCACGAAATTTTATTCTATCATTGTAACTGGACTAGGTTGGGGTGTACTTCCCTCTCGTTCTCAAGCATCCGCGTCTCCCAATCCAGCGCACTCGCCCGGCAGCACCTTCATGAGAAGAGAAGCAAGTTTTTCAACAAAAAAAAGCCCTGCCCAGCCAGGGTGGCATTGTTTACAGACCCCTGATCAGATTAGGAAAGACAACAGTAGCCCTCAGGATTAGTCGACGATGAGCAACAATCTCTCACTTCATGATGTTCACCCACAAGCACGACCCGAACTCCACGTGGTCATGCCCTTCCATGCCACAAGCATCTAGGACCCTTCCACCACCCAAGGCCTTAAATGTCGGTTTCGGTCATCATTTTGGTATTGACCAAAACAGAATTTCGATGGAATTTCGGTGGAATTTTGACCGAAATTTCGGTCATTTCGGTCATTTTTTGTACTAGGACCCCCATATTTCGGTCATTCCGGTCATTTCGGTCGAATTTCGATTTCGACTGGATATCGATATTCGACAGAAATTCGACCGAATTTCGCTGAAATTTGAGGCCATGTCACCACCTCCCCCGCCAATTAAGATGTATCCACCGTTGATGACGACGCAGCCTCGACAACCCTCCCCCCCAATCGAAGAGCTGACCTTCCCGTCACATGTGCTTCAGAGGGTAAGTCGAGCTCCCCATACCACGAGATGTTGCAAGCCTCGTAGAGAAGCAACCAAAGAAGCCATATCCATGCTCTCTCTAGAAGACAAATCCCCCAGCTACCTTCCAAAAGAGGAGCCCGCAATAGGGTCATGAATCGAACCAGCGAACGACATTGTTCCACTCGGTATTGGAGAGCCCAAGAAGAACCTAACCGGAGTAGCAATCGAATGACCCAAACCTATATCATAGATCGAAACTCGGGTCATGTCTACCGGAGGATCTGATTCCGTACTTGCGCTACCAACAAAAAGAAGGGTAGCCTCGAAACCCTTGTGATAGGGGTTTCCCGAAACAGACTTTTCACCTTCCCCTCTACCGATTACGGTGAATTCCATGTTTACATGATGTGATTTCACTCCTAGGGCTTCTGTCGAAACTGTTCTAGCAACCATCGGAGGTGTCACCGTCACCTCCCCATCATAAACGGCCAACCAAAGCGCCACCGACTTCCGTCCGATCCTCAGCACCTGCATGCAAGGGGGATGGTGGCTTCATGCCTCGCATCACCATCACTACCTCTAAGCCCTCACCCGGTCATAATTTGGAGATGCAGAGATCCATTACGTCCTCGAATTGGATAGGAGCGTCCAGCAGGATCTCCACCCTCCTGCACCTCAATGGAACACCTGACACCAAGACCCTTCTAAACAGGGCCATGTACTCCTATCCCTCCGTACATAAACCAAGGTCTCTGACACTTCATGACACCCTGCGAATTCGGTGTAAGATCATTCTCCAGAACATCGGAGATCACCTCCTTCATGCCTGTCGATGAAAGCCGTCAATGCACAAGAGGCCTCTGTATAGCCAGATCACGTCAACAGCTACACCATCTTTCCTCGCCAGAAGGATCCTTCCACTAAGCCTCATGAGCACTCATGTTACCCGACCACACCGTAAGGCCTCCCATCACTTCCTCCCTATCAACCTTACTCTAGAGCTAAACGATAACGTTAGCCAAGTCCCCTTCTGACAAAAGCGCATTCGGTGAAGCTTCTACCGAAACAGAGTCGCACTCCCGAGCAAGATCTCTCTTCGACCACGTTCCTCTGGCCCTGCAATCCCTACAAATATGCTCAGGACATCTACATCTGAAACATAGAGGCCCGAATGCTGCACATGCCTTAGAGAGGTGTTCCATCGAACCGCACCTGAAGCACCACTTTAGGCCTCCGCTTAGAGATTTATAAGGCCGCTTTTTGGGTTTTGATGTGTTCCAAGGACTATCCCCTGCTAGCTCTTCCATCTTGACATCCTCTCTCACCTTGCCGTCCTCCTCCAATTTGACGGTAACCCTTTGTTCGTCAATCAAAACACCCTTCTCCTTCCCAATGTCATTGATCCCACTCTCGCTCTCCGATATCACTGCTAAGGCCCTCAGAAGGTGACTTGAACGATGCAGTTTATGAATTTCACACGAGGCCACAGAAAGAAGTGTATTCTGATGTAGGAAGAACCGACAGACAAGACTGGGACCAATGCCTTGTGATGGTGGTAGACAGATGATGCCTATGCAAAAGTATGACTACCTGATGCTGAATATATGGAAATGACCAGTGACATTTTAAGCCAACCCACAGCGAAGGCAATGTGGGACATTCTCGTTGCTACATATCTCAATCAAAGAATGACTTAAAGATCTTGCAGGTCCAACATGATATTTTTACGACCAAGCATAGTGGTTGTAGCACCCCGAACATAGTACCACATTTAGTAATCACAAAGTGTGGTAGTAGCTTATAAGTAGTTGGTGCACTACAAGATAGCATGGGCTTAAGTATTTTGAGTTGTGGTCAAGGGCTCCAGTTGGATCCTAACCCAACAAGTTCTCTGAGTCAGTAATCCTCGATAATGGATCTTAAGGCCTGAGACGTTACAATGAACGTCCTCTCCACACCCTATACACATCTCTTAGGGGTATGTTTAAAAACTTCATAGCTACATACCCGATACCTCTGATGACTACACCCAAGGTTCAGAAAGTCGGTATGTGGTACATTCAGTCAGGCGGTCTGGAGCGAGTAAGCAGGTAGGCGGAAGTATATGCGGAAGTATATGCGGCTTATGTGGTTTCTATTATCTTGATTAATATACATATATATAATAATGTTAAATAATAGATATTTGTGTTTAAAAAATATAACATGGAAGAAATATGAAGTGAAGACTTTTTTGTACAATGTGATATCAACCAAAGCATTTCCAAAAGTCATCCTTTTCAAAAAGATAAAGATGTTAAGTTAACAGTGGAGAGAGTAAAAATGTTGTAAATTTATTGAAGATAGAAAAAAATTGTAGATATCCGTATCCAAATTGGGAGGTAACCTTTTTTTAAAAGTGTAACTTGGTAAGTAAAGTTGTATTTGCATATAAAATTTATTAGAAGCACAAAAATGTAAAGTACCAATTACTCAATTATTTTATGTTTTATTTGAAGAAACAGAATGAATTTCATTAGATAGAAAATTCAAAAGGAAGTAAACGGTTCATTAATATATGTTAAGAACAATGTAAAGATATGGAAATGAGAAAAATACCTTAGATTATATTCACAAATGCGACATATATGAGAATAATGAAAAAGATGCATCAATGTAAATGATGATAAAAGAGTTGCTCGAAAAAAAATCGAGTTAATGTGTCATCAACATGTTATGGATTAAACAAAAAGACACATGAATCATATATGCATGTCTCTTGTAGCATTTTGGCCAAACTCCAAGATTCAATCTTCAATCTATGCCAATCTTCAATCTATGCCAAACTCCAAGATTCAATCTTCAATCTATGCCAAACTCCAAGATTCAATCTTCAATCTATGCCAAACTCCAAGATTCAATCTTCAATCTATGCCTCTATGCCAATCTTCAATCAATAGCTCTTCCAGCATTTTGGCCAAACTCCAAGATTCGCTCATTCAAGAGATTTGAACCAAGTAGTGATAGCCACAAGCCGCAAACTAAACATGAAGGTGAACAACAATCTGTGATTAATGCTTCGTTATTTATAGTCAACTCGAGAACTTAAAAAACGACCTTTTAAGGCCTCCATCTTAGTCAACTCATCTACCCAAAAACAAAAAGACTTTTTATAACTTACTACTTAATAATTCAAGACGGACTCATATACTACCCAGTAGGTCCCTCTCATTAAGTTTTAAGCCACTCTTCTTATAATATTTTTCATATCCATATTAGTGTTAAGGCTTTAAATGTTTTTAAAACAATAAACATAGCATGTTGTGTTGTCAAAGGCACTAAAGGCGCTTGCCTAAACACCAAGGTAAGTCCTAGGCATGGATTGAAATATCTCGATATATCTTTGATATATCAATGATAAATCCATATTGACAAGTCACAAGTTAGGGATATCGATATTACATTGGATATCATTTTCCTCGATATATACTGGATATATCACTGATATCAAGCGATAATATCAGTGATGTGTCATCTTGTATCATTGATATTGATGAAATTTAAGTATTTAACGTGAACCTTTCACTATTTCAAGTGATATCATCGGTACCATGTCAATATCGATGATCCATCACTGATATCAACCATGTTAGTCGGCTTGCTTATTTTACAAGGAAAGAAGTTTGGAAGGTATTTTTATTTTTTTTAAGCTTTAGAAATGGAGTTGTTGAGAATTATCTTGCGACTCCAAGTATTATCACATTCGGAAACAAATATTACAAGAATAAATAACCAAATTTATGATTTGCTTGCTTTATTAATCTATCGATATGTATCCAAGTCAGGCTCCGTTGGTATATATTACCTTTACTTCATGTAGAAAATATAGTCTCTAATCTACTATATTGGATCCTCTTTTTTTCAAATTTGTGATTATCATGAATGATGCATTTATAATTGGATAAGTTATTATAGTCATTCGTTTGTTTGATTTTAGATATCACTCATGCTTTTGACTATACAAAGTACGTGACATAACATACTGTTAATATGCTAAATACACCTTCTTCATGTTTATATAAGTGTAATCCTATGTTTTTTAAAGGGTAAAGGGTGAGCACCTGAGATGAGACTCACCGCGATAAAACTTTATTAAAACTCAGGATCATGTGTTATTTATTGCCATAGGAACCTAATTTATTTCATTCGAGGACAAAATTACTAGCCTAAGCTATTTTTGAAATTTCTGTAATTATCTATGGTATATCCCGATATATCCTTTGTGTATCTATATTCAGACCTACTAATACGATGTGATATCAATATATCAAATCATGGGCTTAGGTGCATCGCCTTACCTCAGACGTTGCCCGAGTGAGGTGCCAGAATCTTGAGGCGAGAGCCTGAAGCAAAATCAGGGCTTTATGCCCCATTTTTTAATTTTTATTCTTTTTTAAAACTTTTAAGCTGAATATATATATATTTTTGTTTTGCACATGAATGTATACATATGCAAACAAATATATGCATCAATTATATACACACGTACAATACATGCATATGCATATTAGGTCTAGGTTCTACATATGCACGTACATATGCGTATTAATTTTCAGAATTACAAATACAAACATAATATATACATACAAACACATATACGTATACATCGGCATATTCGTGTAAACAATAAGCATATGTGTATGTATTCATATCCATGCATATGTATATATACGTGAACATATGTATACATGTACATATATTTACATGTATTGGACATATACACACATACATAGACATATTCATATATAAATATATGTACTTACTCAAATAATATACACATATGCATTAGTCCTTACATAAACATACATAAATTTACACGTGTATATATATATATGAATATACAGTTCCAAGTTCTAGATAGTATATATATATATATATATATATATATATTTAAATTCACACGTACATGTTAGTTTTAAGTACTATAATTCCAGACATGATATAGATGTATATACATATTAGATTTAGGGGTTTTATCACTTGTGCCCTTCTTAATTTTTGCAATATCAATTATGCCCCTCCCTTTTTGTGACTAATATCAGTTTTGTACCCCTGATTTCTTATAAAATTCATGGTTCTACCCTTCTGTTAAGGCAAAGTAGGGACATAGTTGATATCCCAATAGGGCAGAACTATGAATTATGTAAGAAGTTAAGGGCACGACTGATATTACAAAAAAGGGAAGGGCATAAATGATATTGCTGAAGGCTGCTCTCGTACCCTTCTCGGGGCCCGTCGTCGCTCCCTTGGTATCGGTGACCCATCGATCGCCAAAACCTCCCTCCTTCGCTCCTCTCTCTCCTCGCACCCCCACTCGCGATCATCTTGTACGTTGTTTGCTCGTCGTTCTAATACTATGTGGAAGAATAATTTGAAACTTGGGTTCTCATTTTTATCCAATAGAGTTTCCACGTTTAAATACTAGTTTCTTGTGGTTACATTTGTTTGGTGGATTGATTGTTTTTATCGTTATTGTTATTTGTGGTAAATACTATCTATGATAACATTCTTTGAACAAACAATTGTTTAGCGATCCAAAAGTTAGTTAAACGTGCTATCTATTGTGAGGTTTATACCCATATAGGAGTGCTTGTACTTGTATTTCATGATGTTTACTACATAAAAATGTTCCTGATACTACATAAAAATGTTCCTGATTAATTTTCTGATTGTCAAATAGATTATCGGTTTGATTCAATGACCTTAAATGCATGATTTTGATGCTTCTTGAAAAAATAAAATCAATACTTGATTACACAAAAAAGAGGCAACGATCAACTAATATGTGCTACCCAATAATTGCATATACTAAGAGACTCTTGTGATAATGAATAGAATACAATGCCTAGGGTCCGAAGAGTTTTTTCGAGAGGTCCGAAGAGTTACTGTTGCATAAATATGTTGTATTCCAATAGAATTCATGAACCCACTATAACCTACGTAAACAGTTAACTGTTCATGGTCTCAACGAGTGATTAACATATGCATGCCAACTGAGGCTAGGATGTGGGAGAGTTTAATGAGTCCCTTAGCGGCGAAGGAGTTGCATGAGGATTCACTAAACCCATTGGTTTGTATTGAAAGTTAAAACTTCTCCTAACTTATTTTAGAAGAGTACCGATGGTTGATGCAGATGTCACAAGCCCTCATTGGAAGAGAAAGTAAAATCAAATTCTTTTGATGAATAAAAATCCCATTAAGAAATCAAACGAGATGGTGAGTGAGGCAACTCAAGTGGGACACCACAAGGGATGGCTTAAGCATTGATAAAAAATGAAGAACATGATCGATAGTCAATGTCTTAAGTTGTAGCGGTTACCAAGTACGTGTTGCCCGCGGTGGACAAAATCGATAACTAGTAAAGGGCTAAAGTATGCATAAGTAGCAGCATGAGT
The DNA here is from genome assembly GCA_037367405.1 of Ottelia alismoides. Taxonomy (NCBI): domain Eukaryota; kingdom Viridiplantae; phylum Streptophyta; class Magnoliopsida; order Alismatales; family Hydrocharitaceae; genus Ottelia; species Ottelia alismoides. Next base: position 336,139 of record JAZKJV010010803.1, on the reverse strand, counting down.
GAAATGTGCACCAACTGTGGCGTCAATGGTAAACATCTAACAAGGGAGGTCAGCACCAAAGTGGTCAGAGGAGTTCGAGACACAAGTTGATTGAAATGTCTTTAGAAGGGCTAGAGACAAGGCCACCAACCAGCTGAGTAGGTAGTGATGAGGATCATGTTTAGGAATGAGGTGAGAATTGGTGTCTAATTGGGCGAAAAGAAGAAGTGGGAAATAAATGATGCATCCCATAATATATGTTTTATTTTAAAGGTCTTGTTGCATTTTATTTGCTTTTTTTAAAAAAGAACCCATTTTATTTCCTTGCAATTTCCCATTATTTTAAAATACGCTGAAAGACACCTTGAAGGTAATGCACATTAAGGTCGAGACAACCACCATAAGCTATGGAAAAAAATCCGATCCTCATATAAAGGACTAGAAGATGGTTGCATTGGAGTAGAGGGTAAAACACTAACAAAGGCTTCTAATTCTTCACATCCACGACGAGGAGAATAAGGACATTGATCATTTGTTCTTCCGATGTGATAGCGCTAAGTATGGAGGTTGGCTTTTCAAAAAAAAAATATGGAGGTTTGGTAGAGGTGGATTGGCTTGACGTTACCGGTTAGGACCTGTTTTTCAAGAACTGTTAATCCTCAACCTACCACTCACGTGAGGAGAGGGCCAAGCCTTAGGCATTTATGTGGGTCATTGGTTGGCCATGAATGCTCTGATATTTCGGAACGAAAGGCATTCTCTTAGAAGGTATACTCGCACGGTTGTTTTCTTTTGAATATTGGTTTAAAAACACGTGATTTTCTACTCGTCCACAAATGGACCTTCTAGATGAGCACAGACAAAGGTGAACACCCGTCTTTTACTTTTTTTTAAGCTTCTAATTCGTGATTATGTGAGTGTTGCACTACTACCAACTACAAGCCACCAGACGAAATGGCACCTAACATTAATAATCATTTCGCAGATGATGGACTAAAATGGATGATACGACAACCCATAACATCGAAATCGATCGATCGACAATCAAAGTAAATGAGCGAAAAAGGGCGTCTTTTTTAATATATGGAAATCCGTACCTGAGGCCACGTCGGAGATGCCCAAGCGCGGAGGCGAGGCGGAGCGGAGGGTGGGGGTGGGCGGGGGGAGGCGCCAGCGGGGGCAGGAGAGGCGGAAGGAGTGGAGGGCGTAGGCTCGGGCATTGCGGAAGGGGAGATGGCGAGCCGTGACGGGCGGCGAGCGGTCGGAGACTATAGCCGGTGACATCCGCGCGGTCTATGGCGAAGATTGAGGAGGGGAGAGGGCGGACTGGTTTGGACCCCGGGGTCGCTAGGGCTCCAGTGGATGTCAATGCTTTTGAGGAAACGGTAATTTGCGAGGGCTTGGACGCAAGTTTCCCACAAGCTCCGGTTGTAATGGAGTTAAGATTTCCAAAGAGGGCTCTCATAGCCGACCTCTTATGAGGGTCATCTGATCCCTATCGGACGGCTCGCTGTGTTACAACACCTGTTGTAACATAGCAAAAGATCCGTGCTTTAAAATTTCTACTTGTATTTTGTTTCATGTATTTGTGACTTTCTAAATGTGTTCAAAATATTCCAAATGAAAAACACTACCTCCATCCATAACATACCAGCGACGACAAAAATAGTAACGGTTATATGTTGTCTTGATCATCATAATGAAATTTGTTTATGTATAGTATATATTGTGATAACAAAGTACAAATTATCGTGAGTATGTCATTTATCTCGAATATCAAGCATAACTAATGATTTTATAAAAGATAATTATATGTGTTGTTATATATAATGATGGATTCTAGAGCGACGGATTAAAATTGATGTCACTACGTACTCTTTTCTAGTGGAGCATTATTTGTTTATATATTATATTTCAAATGGTGTGTTTAAAAATATGTCAGTCTAAAGGGACGAAGCTAGACTTTTATACTCGAAGGAGGGGGGCTACACTAATACTAAATTAAACCAGGATACATGTTATATAAATATCATTTTTTGTATTTTCTTAACGTAACTTAGAAAATATATGATGAAGTTATTGGATAATGAATAAATTAAACATCATAAGATAGGACAAATATTTTTTATTATTTGACTTGAAAAATAAATTTGAACAAAAAATTCATTGACTGTATTTCTAAAATTACCTAAATCGCGCTCTTTGCAAGTCATGACTTCAAACGAAATCCATTAATAATTTATCATATATATATATGTATCCAAAATATGATTTTTATTTATATGTATAGTGCATTTTTCTTATTTACAAATAACAATATTTTTAATTAGATGCAAAAAAGATAAGCATGACTATACGAGTAATATTTTGAATGACGAATACAACCACATAATGATGATATCACCATACTTTAGCGATTTAAATTAGATTCATGAAATCTAATAATAAAAAAATCAAGTATAATATAGAAAGAATTTCATATGAACAAATATATAATTTTTTAGGTTATAAGTGAATATTAACATAGTTTAAATGAAAGGAGGAAGCCGAGTTAGTTTGACGAGCATGGCATCTTGGAAGTAGAATATCAAAAATATAACAATTAGGGGTGTAAACAAACCGAACGTAATCAGATTCGGGTTATTTACATTTTTAAAGACTCGGGTTTGATTCGATAAGATGAAAATATTGTTCAGGTTCGGTTCGACTCGCCCTTGATTCATGAAGGTTCGGTTCGATTCATTTATGATTCAGTTAGTAGTGAATCTCCTTGGAATCTAAGTATTTTGAGAATGTAGAACGATCACAGCCCTTCGGTATGTCTTGATCAAGGATCGTCAACTTTTATGCATATACCTTATTTTGAAACATTGTGCAAACTCATCATATAAATTTTTGAGAAAAAAATGCATGCATGCATACATACATACATATATATATTATCGTGCATCGAACTTTTAGCGAACCAAACCTGAGAGAACCTACCATTTCAATGTTTGATTCATTTAAATAAACGAGCTGAGCCTATATCAAGGTTCATCTCATTTATTTTCAAACCGAATGTAGATCTAACCTTTAAGGAATCGAGCCCGAGCGAATATTGAATTCGAGAATTTTCTACACCCCTAACAGGAATGATGTTGTAGGTTGTGATTGTATCAAGTGTAGCATATATATTGCATATATTACTAGAAATGGAATTATAAAGATCAATCATAGTAATTAGGAAGGTTCAAAGTGAAAAACGATTCTATTTTGATTTTATCTTAATCACGTACTCCCATCGATCAAATAAAACACGTGATTATTTCAATTACATCTACACCTCCCTCCTCTTAGCTAATCACACATGCTCCTTTTTCTAGCGCCGCCCACCCCTAATTTCCTTACTTTTTGGGGATTCGGATTGAATCCTTAAATTTATCGTAGTCTTTTTTACCTCTATTTTTTCCTTTTTTACATGGATGAAAAAAATACATCTTTCTTAAAAGATTTACGGAATTAACAAAAGACTGGGAGCTTAGCACTCACCCTTCCCTCCGTCACTGAGTCTAACAAATCGAATTCATGACTATCTCCTACATACGACATGATAGAAGTCAACAATGTCGTTTAACATGAAACCGTCAATCACATTCAGTCGCATGTTTCAATCTACCAAAGAATGCAAGATTTATTACCTTGTATTTGCGTAAAATTGTTTTTCTTCAAACGTAAAAAAATGCAAAGAACTGTAGATATAAGTTCTACACTACAATAAAATTGACATATAGTGACGGTTTTTTAAAAATCCGTCACTAAATTAGTCGTTGTTAAATATATAACGACGATATTATTCATTGCGAAATGATTTTTCGTATTTGAAATTAGCGACAAATATCATATATGTTGTTATATCATTAGTAACGGTCCAGATAGCAACGCTTATCTGTTCCTATTTTTCAAACTTCTAATCAATCGTCGCTAAATTTTGAACTAAAAAAATTAACGACGATTAGTTGATATTTTGAAAAATAGCAACAGATGAGCGTCGCTATATGGACCGTTGTTGATGATATAACGGCAAATATGATATTTGTTGCTAATTTCGAGTACGGAAACTCATTTCGCAATGAATAATATCGCCGTTATATATTTAATAAAGGCTAATTTTGTGACAGGTTTTGAAATAACCGTCACTATAGCTAATTTTGTTGTAGTGCTATGAAATCCAAACATTCATTTTAATATATATATACACACACAGATCCATATCTGAAAATTATAAATATCTAAAGCATGTTACCATGCCATTAAATTAGACATAGATAAAAATATTATGTATTTGTCACAAAAGCTACAAATAATTTATAAATATAGCTCAAATCTATTTATTTGATGGCAAATCAAAAGTAATTTTTCTACCATAACCATATCAAGTACTCTCATGCGGGTCTATGAAACAACTTCGGAAATCCTTTTCGAAATCCTTTTCTCCTCTGGAGGATAAAGGAGCGAAACAACCGACCTATTTATATTAGAAGACCAAAAAGATTCTTCCAGTGTCTCATTTTTTAGTCTAATTGAATTTATATGTATGGAAAGAAGAGCCATCAAATAGATATTCTCCAGCTATTGCTGGAAACTGGCAATTAGTTAACCATAGACATATTTCAGTTAATGGTCTTGTAGTTCTGGTGTATCGACGAAGAGGAGGACAAGGACGACGGTAGTGTCGGCGTGTCGATGAACCACTGGTGTGTTGATGAGGACGATGGTATCGCTGGTGTATCTCCTTCATTAATATGTCGACGACAACGAGCGAGAGGAGGAGGATGAGGTCTGACACTCCCTTAGACATATCCTCCTACACCATCATGCACCTTGTCAGGGACGTCGTCGTACTTATCGACGTCCTCCACGAGGAGGGTGTGCATTTGATGGGTCACGACTAGGGGCACAAGTTTCAAGTTCTTCGATGAGGACAATGCATGGTTGTCGGGGGCTGACACCACGACTTTCTGGGAAATTCTTCACGCAGACGACGACAATGTGTAGATCAGATGAAGACGTGTGTACCATGGTAGTGATTGTGCGAGGAGACCACACAACCATTATATCTTACATATTTCATGTATTTTTATGCAATTTTGATGTTTATTATTACAATTTGATATTTACTATACACACTCGATGTGTATTTTTACATATGAATTAGACGGGAGTGAAATTTGTATGTTTTATGTGTATTACACATTTAGATGTGAATTGCATATTTTAGATGTGTATTATACATATTAAAACCATGTATTATACATTTTTATAAAAAAAGATATCATATTTCACATAAATCATGAAAATGTAATAATAACTAATGTTTTGCTAATATGAATTGTATCCTATAAATAATCATACAATTTTTACAAATGACTGATGAAATTTGAACGAATCGCACAGATTTACAAAAAACATACGATCATTACAAAAGGAACCATGGATTATTAAAAAAACGTATGAGACTACAAACACTTGACCCACGTTATGTCGCTCAGTGTTATGTCGCTCAGTATAAAACTGGACATTATTTAAAAATGATGTTACGAAAAAATACCAAAATTAGATATACATAAAGTTAGTATTTCCAAATATTAAATATTATGCATAATTAATGCAAAACATAATGATGCCGTTAGATTTGAATCTAATGGCTATGATCGTATGTATATATATATATATGAGTAAAATGGGGCTGCTCCCTCGGAGGAGCCAAGGAACAGCTCCCACTCTCATTTTTTCCTTATTTTTTTGTTTTGGAAAATAAAAATGTGTATGTTTATCAATATATCCCTCTAACATTCTATTAAAATTTTGTTAGAAACAGAGACTCCTATGTCCTCATCCAGAACAGGTCAATTACAACAATTCTAAGACTGTTAAAATTTCATGTTCTGAATGAAGGGTATAAGAGTCTTTGTTTCTGACGAAATTTTAATGGAATGTTATAGGGATATAGTGATGAATATACATATTTTTAATTTCCAAAAGAATAAAAAAAGTGGGAAAATGAGGGTGGGAGCAACTCGTTGGCTCCTCCCAAGGAGCAGTCCCATTTTACTATATATATGAGGAGCGATCCTTCGAGAGCAAAAACTGTGATGAGAGGGATGATTTTGGACCACCAGATTCAACCAGGAGAGAGAAGACAGAATCTAGTGGTTCGGAATCACTCCTCTCATGCTCTCACAATTTTTTGCTCTCACAAGATCACTCATATATATATATATAGAGAGAGAGAGAGAGGATATGGAGTATGCACCTAGGTGCATGTAATTTTACATATACTCGGACCTATAACTTCCACTTTTTTATTTTTTTTAAAAATACCATCATGTTTATTCATCTATATATCATGTCATTCCAATTTCGTCAGAAACAGAGACTCTTACGCCCTTCATCCAGAACAACTCGATTACATCAATTATAATATCGTTAAATTACATGTTCTAGATGGATAGCATACGAGTCTCTATTTCTGACGAAATTGGAATGACATATTAGAGGGATATAGTGACGAATATACATGGTAGTATTTTTCAAAAAAGTAAGAAAAAGTAGAAGTTATAGGTCCGGGTGGATGTAAAATTACATGTACCTGTGTGTATACTCCTTATCCTCATATATATATATATAGAGAGAGAGAGAGAGAGAAAGAGAGAGAGAGGAGCGATCCTGTGAGAGCCAAAACCTGTGAGAGCATGAGAGCATGCATTCTGGACCACGTGATCCAACCAGGAGAGAGAAAACAGAATCATGTGGTCCACAATGCATTCTCTCATGCTCTCACATTTTTTTTGCTCTCATAGGATCACTCATATATATATATATATATATATATATATCTGTGTGTGTGTGTGTGCGTGCGTGCGTGCGTGCGTGTGTGTGTGTGGAAAGGGAAGTTGTTCTGTGTAACAGCCAAGTTGGTTGTTACACGGAGCAGTTTCCCCCATTTTTTTATTTTTTTCATGTATATTCATCTATATACCCCTCCTACATGTCATTCAAATTTTGCGAGAAACAAAGACTTCTAAGCCCTCCATCTAGACTGGGTAATTTTTAACGGTATGAAATTTTGTTGTAATCCACCCCTTCTAGATGGAGGGCTTAGGAGTCTTTGTTTCTCACAGAAATTGAATGACATGTAGGAGGGATAAATGAATATACATGAAAAAAATTTGAAAAAAATAAAAAAAAATGGGAGAAACTGCTCCGTGTAACAGCCTCTCCGGCCTCTCTCTCTCTGTCTCTCCGTCTCTCTCTATATACATATAGGATTTAATGGGGTTACCCCCTGGGGCAGCCAACATGGCTGCCCCAACCCCCTATTTCAGTGTTTTTTTATTTTTTTGAAAATAAAATCATGTATATTCATCAATATATCCCTCCTATATGCCATTCGAATTTCGTCAGAAACAGAGACTCCTACGACCTCCATCGAGATGGTATCGATTTAACAAATCCTATTACCGTTAAAAAATGACTGTCTGGATGGAGGTCGTAGGAGTTTCTGTTTCTGACGAAATTCGAATGACATATAGGAGGGATATATGGATGAATATACATGATGATATTTTTCAAAAAAATAAAAAATACCGAAAATGACGCGGGAGCAACCATGTTGGCAGCCCCAAGGGGGCAGTCTCATTAACCTCATATATAGATACATATATATACATATATATCAAGAATATGAAGGTATTTTCATTAAAGATGAAAATTTATCTGCCGCTACTTCGTTACAAGAAGACAAGGAAGACTCGGGGCCCATATTTGATGAAGATCCTATGGGGGAAGAATATGAAATCGTCGAGTTTTTCGAGGTTGAAGTTGCTGTCCAGAATTCAAAAAATGAGAAAAATAGAGATTTGAGGCCCATATTTGATGAAGAACCAGTAAAAGAAGGTTATGAAATCCTAGATCTCTTCATTGACAACGTTAATGTTCTTCAAGACAAAAATCTGCCTGTGGTCCATACAGATTCAGGCTTGCAACCGTCGTTGAAATGGACCTGCAGCCCACGTAGGACCCTCTCGCTGCCTCCCTTCCACCACGGCCCCGCATCGCCAACATCCCCTCTCCCCACCACTCGCACCACCAATCATCCCCTCCTACCCCGCGACCCAGCTCGATACCGCCAGCTCCTGCATCTCCTCCACAAACCGTATGTCCCGCCCGGGCCCCCCCACGTCGTCGCAGCCGATCCATGTACCGACCGCAAGCAGCGTTCTCGCGTCGCCGCCCCGTGCTCCCATCACGCGGCCGCCGCCAACTTAAGAAGAGGCGAACCCTAACGAGAGGCTTATTACCTGTGGGATTTAGATCCCATGAAATTTGGGATGAGGATTTAATTTAGAAAAATTGCAGGGAAGGTCCCCTTACAAAAAACTTTTTACCAAAAGGGGCAATTGGAGGATATGTTATGCTATGGAATCCTTTTAAGTGAAGGGGTATGAAAATTGCAGAGACGCCCTTCAGTTGAAAGAAATTACAAACGTAACATTGAAAAGGATCTAATTGAGGAATTTGAAACTACAATTTCAACATCGAATTCTCCACCGATGGAATGAAGATCAAGCAATTTGTCAAGAGACGAATTTTTCAAGCGGAGGAGAATTGATGCAATCATTCCCAAATCGACAGGGCAATTCAAATTAGAGAAAATGACTGATTTGGGAATTTTTTTAAATTAGGGATTTCCATCCTTAATTAGTTATTTTAATTAGTTTGTTTATTTAGATAAAAGAGATCGTGTGTGATCTCCAATTAGTTGGTCAATTTAAATTTAAATTTTGAATCTCGAATTAGAGTTAAAATAGGACAGAAGTAGATTTGAATTTTGATTCAAATCAATTAGAATCAATTAGGATCTAGTAGAATTTTAAATTTGATCCGCTTTCTATTTTTGTAATTCCACCCCTCCTATATAAAGGGGTAGGTAGTCTATTGTAAGGGACATGTCAGAATATATGAAATTTGAGATTTATCTCTTTTATCCCTCTCTCATGTGTCTCTATCTCTCCCTCGACGCGATCTTCGCAGTTCTTCATCTTAAAATCCCATGCAATTGGCGCGTTATTCCCTTTCTCCCTCTTCTCCATCTATATTTCTGTCACCGAAAATTATTTTTCCATCGTGGAATATTCCTATCTGCATCATTTGGTATCAGAGCATGGAAACCGAATCATTTTCACGATTCGACGATCATGTCGCATATTGGCGTTTGAAGTTCAATCTCAGTTGCATATCTCATGGTTCGCATGCTCGTTCGCGGCAACGAATGTTCAAGAAGCGACTTATGTCAAGCGTCAAGGTACAAATATGGTTGGGCACGACAATCGATGACGATTCGCTCGTCGACAACAAAATTCAGACCGTTATGGCTACTGTTCAGCACGATGTCGGTCAAGAATACAAAGGTATTTTCATTCAAGATGGAAATTTATCTGCCGCAACTTCATTACAAGAAGACAAGGAAGATTCGGGGTCGATATTTGATGAAGATCCTATGGGAAAGAATATGAAATCATCGAGTTTTTTTGAGGTTGAAGTTGCTATCCAGAATTCAAAAAATAAGAAAAATGGAGATTTGAGGCCCATATTTGATGAAGAACCAGTAAAAGAAGGTTATGAAATCCTAGATCTCTTCATTGACAACGTTACTATTCTTCAAGACAAATCTGCATGTTGTCCATACAGATTCAGGCTTGCAACCAACGCCAAAATGGACCTGCAGCCCACGTAGGACCCTCTCGCTGCCTCCCTTCCACCACGGCCCCGCATCGCCAACATCCCCTCTCCCCACCACTCGCACACCACTCGTCCCCTCCTACCCCGCGACCCAACTCGATGCCGCTAGCACCTGCATCTCCTCCACAATTGTATGTCACGCACGGGCCCCCACGTTGCCGCAGTCGATCCATGTACCGACCACCAGCAGCGTTCTCGCGTCGACACCCCGTGCTCCCATCACGCGGCCACCGCAAACTTAAGAAGAGGCGAACCCTAACGAGAGGCTTATTATCTGTGGGATTCGGATCCCACGAAATTTGAAATGAGGATTTAATTTAGAAAAATTGCAGGAAAGGCCCCCCTTACAAAACTTTTACCAAAAGGGGCAATTGGAGGAAATGTTATGCTATGAAATCCTTTTAAGTGAAGGGGTACGAAAATTGCAGAGACGCCCTTCAGTTGAAAGAAATTACAAACGTAACGTTGAAGAGGATCTAATAGGGGAATTTGAAACTACAATTTCAACATCGAATTCTCCACCGACGGAATGAAGATTAAGCAATTCGTCAGGAGACGAATTTTTCAAGCGGAGGAGAATTAATGCAATCATTCCCCAAATCGACAGGGCAATTCAAATTAGAGCAATGACTGATTTGGAATTTTTTTAAATTAAGGATTTCCATCTTAATTAGTTATTTTAATTAGTTTGTTTATTTAAATAAAAGAGATCGTGTGTGATCTTTAATTAGTTAGTCAATTTAAATTTGAATTTTGAATTTCGAATTAGAGTTAAAATAGGATAGAGGTAGATTTGAATTTTGATTCAAATCAATTAGAGTCAATTAGGATCGAGTGGGATTTTAAATTTGATCTGCTTTATATTTTTGTAATTCCACCCCTCCTATATAAAGGGTTTGGTAGTCTATGTAAGGGACATGTCAAAATATATGAAATTTGAGATTTATTTCTTTTAGCCCTCTCTCATTTTTCTCTATCTCTCCCTCGACGCGATCTTCGCAGTTATTCGTCTTAAAATCCTACGCAACTGGCACGCTATTCCCTTTCTCCCTCTCCTCTCTAAAATTCTTCCATCTAAATTAATTATCCCGCTGTTGGAATTTCTTCACCTGCATCAGGGACCAATCGTCTAGAGAGGGAGAAGGGCACTGCGAGGGGTAGGACTAGTCGTGGATGGGAAGTTTCATCCAACGACGGACCATCTTTGGAATCAACGATGAGGATGCCTGCAGCAGGGAAGTTGCCTGCTTTGCAGAGCAGGCTCCCTTTCCTCTCTCTCTCTCTCTCTCTCTCTCTATATATATATTTATATATATATATATATGAGGTAAGGGAGGCTACTACATGTAGCAGCCAACATGGCTGCTACACGTGACAGTTTTTATTTTTTTTTATTTTTTTCAAAATTAATTCATATATATATATATATCCCTCTTACATTCTATTAAAACTTCATCATAAACAAAAACTATTATATCCTCCATCTAAAACAGGTCGATTACAACAAATTTCAAACCGTTAAAATTACATGTTCTAAATAGAGGGCATAGAAGTCTCTGTTTCTGACGAAATTTTTATAGAATGTAGGAGAGATATATAGATGAATATACATGATTTAATTTTGAAAAAAAATAAAAAAATAGAAAAACTGCCACATGTAGCAGCCATGTTGGCTGCAACATGTAGCTTTACTGGTTCATCATCAAAGCGAACAAAGTTGAAAAACTATCACAAAGAGTCCCATGCCCAAACTAGTCATCCAACCAAAATCGAAAGGCATTCCCAACACCAAAACAAGGTCACATAGATGACGAGATTTGAGGAAGGATATCTTTATTACTCTAACAACCTTAAATAGAGTTATTCAGGAAAATAAATTGTTCAAGATCGACAAAGCCAATTTAGGTACAACAAAATGACTAATGTCATCCTTACAAGGAATAACAAGGCTAATTTAACACCCATACCCCAAAGATAATCCCACATCTAAAACTCAAAAAGTGTGAGAGTAAGTTATAAGTGGTGAGGATTACTACTTGACAACTTGAGCTTAAACATTTTGAGTAGTTGTCAACGGGTCCAATTAGGAATGATCCCAACAAGTTGTCAGTGCCAGTTTTCCATGATAACGGACCGAGTACCTAAGCACGGGACGTTAAAAATGATATCAGAGCCATGTTCCTTCTGATAGTGGAAAGGGTTACCCGAGAGGTGGAGCCGCCCCTACAAAGAAGTTGGAGGAAAAGGCTACAGCACCCAGAGCGTGCAATCACCACTATCACTGGGAATAAGTGATGGGCCATGTCACAACGAAAACATTGCGAATATAAATAGGGGAGGTTGTAACACCCATACCCCAAAGATAGTCCCACATCTAAAACTCACAAAGTGTGAGAGTGAGTTATAAGTGGTGAGGATTACTACTTGACAACTTGGGCTTAAGCATTTTGGGTGGTTGTCAACGGGTTCAATTGGGACAGAACCCAACAAGTTGTCATGACCAATTTCAATTTTCCTCGATAACGGACCAGGGAGCTAAGCCTGTGACGTTACAGAATTCTGTTAAAAGACATTCGATTCCAAAATAAGCATGAATAAAGATGAGAAACAAGGAGAATGAAGGTTTATTCTCTGTTCGACTGGAAAGATAGAAACAATGAGAATAAGGTGAAATAAAGGTAGATAGATAGAATAAAGATATGAATAAGAGTGGAATGAGGTGAAATAATGGAATGTGAAAGTACTCTAGAAACCGCACCAAACGGAAAATTGACCCCTTATTCCAATGCTTATTCTCCAAACGAGCAAGACCTTAGGATTGGAGTGGTGAAGGCTCAATTACACCCTCTAATTTAAACAAACAAGTTTGGTTTTCATCCCAAATTTTCTTACATCTCACCCACTTTTGTCGTAACTTGTAATTTCGTGTGGCTTTAAGAATCAAATCTTTCAATTTCTAATTATCAATAGTCCACGCTTGATGATTTGCTTCTAAAACGTCTTTGAAGTCTACCGATTCAGCTGCGTATTTCCAACGAATATATAAATTGAATAATCACAGCTGCAAAAAAGATATTAATGAATCTAAATAGGAAAATGTAATCACTAATTGGCAACAGGTCGAATTCTTTCACTGTCCACATCCATATACCATTCGACGTCCATATTTGTATTTGCTAAACTATAGAATATGATAATTCATGTTTGTCCGATGCAAATTTTGAACATCAATATCCACAGTCTCTTTGCATCCCTTTGCATCAGTTAGTGTACGAGTGTGACAAATACAATATATCGACATTTCGCTTTGCATCTCTTAGCAGCCAAACAGACAGCGGTTTTCGAACAAAGAATTAACAGCTCAAGGCCCAAACTCAGACAAAAGCATGCTACCCTGATGCTCAATAAACAGAAGATTTCACGAAGAACGATGAACCAAGCAACTACTTAAGGGGAGCTTTCTGTACATGCATAATAGTTTTATAATTACAGCAAGGATCAGCCTACGTGATCCTGCACTGGTGTGATTTTAGATTATACACATAAATACGCGTTATCGTCTTGCATATTGCATGCAATTATTGCACGGGAGTGCACAAGCTACACATTATAGACAGGGCAAACACCAAGGTAACTAGGTTTAGGGACATGTACCCAAACCTGACTTGGAAGTAGCATCGTCCAGTTGAATGATCAACACCGTCTGTATAGAAATGACAGCATGCCGAGGAACTGCTTATGTTGTAGTCCTGCAAAGAAGCAAAATCAATCAAATAGACTGTCGCTAAAAAGGGTATATGGATCCATAACAAGTAAATGCAAACTCAATAGTTCAGTCTCGGATCAGTCTTAGCCTTCCGAGGATGACCACAATATAGAAGATAACCTTGTTATTATAATCACCTTGTCAACCAGTATTTCACATCGCTTGGCGAAATTAAAGCCAATGATCCTTATTTCGACAAGATCGAACACAAATGTCTATTAGTTATTCCACCAGATAGACTCGCAAGATTTTTGTAACGTCCCGCGCTTAGGTCCCCGGTCCGTTTGCGGAGCATTACTGGCCCTAACAACCTCTTGAGATCGGGCCCATACGGACCCGATTAACCACCCCCAAAATGCTTAAGCCGGGTTATCAGGTAGTAACCTCCTCAATTTTTATCCCACCCGGAAATTACATGTTTCCACGGTGTGGGACTTTGTTGGGGTTTTACAACCTCCCCCACTTATATTCGCAACGTCCTCGTTGCGACATGGCCCATCACTTCTTCCCAGTGACAGTGGCGGCTGCACGCTCCGGGTAGCCATTTCCTCCAACCTCTTTGTAGGGGCGGCTCCACCTCTCGGGTAGCCCTTTCCGCTGTCAGAGGGCGTTCGGCTCTGATACCATTTGTAACGTCCCGGGCTTAGGTCCCCGGTCCGTTAACGGAACATTACTGGCCCTAACAACCTCTTGGGATCAGGCCCATGCGGACCCGATTAACTACTCCCAAAATGCTTAAGCCGGGTTGTTTGGTAGTAAGCACCTCACTATTTATCCCACCCGGAATTTTTGTGTTCCACGGTGTGGGACATTGTTTGGGGTTTTACAACACGTTGTAAAACCCCAACATTGTCCCACACCGTGGAACAAGAAGTTCCCGGGTGGGATAAATAGTGACGAGATTACTACTTGACAACCCGGCTTAAGCATTTTGGGGGTGGTTAATCGGATCCGTATGAGCTCGATCCCAAGAGGTTGTTAGGGCCAGTAATGCTCCTCGATAACGGACCGGGGACCTAAGCCCGGGACGTTACAAATGGTATCAGAGCCGAACGCCCTCTGACAGTGGAAAAGGGCTACCCGAGAGGTGGAGTCGTCCCTACAAAGAGGTTGGAGGAAATGGCTACCCGGAGCGTGCAGCCGCCACTGTCACTGGGAAGAAGTAATGTGCCATGTCGCAACGAGGACGTTGCGAATATAAGTGGGGGAGGTTGTAAAACCCCAACATTGTCCCACACCGTGGAACAAGAAGTTCCCGGGTGGGATAAATAGTGACGAGATTACTACTTGACAACCCGGCTTAAGCATTTTGGGGGTGGTTAATCGGGTCCGTATGGGCCCGATCCCAAGAGGTTGTTAGGGCCAGTAATGCTCCGTTATCGGACCGGGGACCTAAGCCCGGGACGTTACAATTATAATAGACAGAATTGATTAAATACTGCGGTGTCATCAAGTACCTAGATCGTAATGAACCAAGCATGCTATGAAAACTATTTTTCCATTTTATTAGACTGAAAAAAGTGGATGAATCGCATAGGTCACCGGCAACTGACCACTATGGTCCTAAAGGAGATATCTTCTATTCTACATACACTACCAAGATCCAAGAATAGGTATTAATTTGTACATTCACATCAAGAGACATGAAGGTAAAATCTCCCCTTTCCACTTTACACTATGGTGATCTATACAAGGAGAGGTCTCGTGAACCATTTTTCAGAAAAAAGTGACCAGAACAAAAATACAGACCCTAGGGCACAAAGATAATTATAATCATGTCCATCCCCTTACCACATTAACTTTTATGTTGCTGATATGAAGTATGATTATAGGAGCAAAGATATGACAATAAAATTTTCAAACATAAAAACTATTGTGTCCACATTCATCACATTACCACAATTAGTAACATTTTCTGTAGTATCTGGACTCGTAGTCTAAATCTCAATAGTTTACAAGCAAATCTGGATGACTTGTTATTTTTGTCTTCCCTATACAGTAGGTATGTATACTGGCATCCATCCATGGCATTGTAGAAATGTCTTTCCTAACATCCTATAAGAACATAGGTAAGACACATATCATACCACCCACATCCCTCTCATTGACCAGAGCTGTTTAGGAAAGATAATCCGTATACAAAAACCATTTGTAATGTTTCTGCCTTGACCTGAGACATTATCAGGCCCAAATGGACTCGTTGACAATCACCAAACATGCTTTAGCTCAAGTCGTCAAGTAGTAATCCCCCACTCTTATAAACCACTCTCATACTTTGTGAGTATTAGATGCGGGACTACATTTGAAATGTTAAAACACTCCCCTCCCTTATATTGAAACATCACTTATTCCCAATAACAACAGCAGCTATACACTCTTGGGACTATGTTTGGGGTGTTACCCCATTACAATAAAAGGGAGGCAAAAAAATTGACACTCTTTTTCGACAGTAAACATCTCAAAAAGAATTGTACTAGGAAAATTCTATATACAAGCATTTACTGCTTATTAGTCTCCAATCATTTACTGCGCATTATGTGTCACATCATTACTGTCTTAAAATTATACATTCAAAGTTTCCAACACCGGCACAGTAATACATGTTACAAGTTAAAATTTATCCTCTTTAACTCCAGCCCCAATCAAGAATCCACACCAGTCAAAATAAGAAACAAAAAGCAATTGAATCGAACCTTTCATTTTCCATCAGTATTTTGTTTTGTTCCAAGGAACTTTCAGAGGTCAGTGTTTCCATGACTACCGAAGCAGTACCACCTTCTGAACGTTCATTTCCAACCTACAAATAATATAATTTAGCATATCTTTCTACAACAATGACCATCATACAAGGGAATAAGGACTGATAAAAACTCACTCTGGGTTCCCCCTCCATCCAACCTGGAACTTTGTCAGAAAGGAGGTTAATGTATTGCTCCATGGCTGCTTCCGGATCCATGTTTCCAAGTTTTTGCCAAGCATGCCTTGCACAATGTAATGATTGTCCTCCATCATTCACATATAGCAGCTTTCAACCCTGTTTATTTTAACTAGCTATCAACTACTCCCTGAAATCTAGCTTTCAAATGACCTTTTGAAATATTATTCGTTTTATACTTCCTAAGAGATTATGCCCTCTGTCAATTTCTAAAGGTACACTAGAATTTTGTAGTGGTAAAGCCTGCATTGAATTTTGAAAGGCATCTCAGCCTAGCTGATTATCAAAAATTAGGCCAAGTTATCGAAATGTTGATGAAATTGCAATAAGATTTTACTAGAATTTCCACATAGAAATCAAGATAATTTTCTAAACTGGGTGGAAGTTAATCTGATGAATATGTCAAATTTGGGGGGCACATTATCCTTTAAAATTTTCCACCTCTGCATTTTTTTTCTATCAGCAAACAAGTGACAACTCGTTGATCAGCAACATTACTAATGGCAACAAAACTCAGAACGTAGTCTCACCAACCAAATGGTCACAAACGTTTGATTTTTTATCATTGTCCAAAAAATGTAAGAATAATCAAACTACTACAATAAAAAAGGGTTCTCTCCATGTGTATTTTAGACAAAGGAATAAAGCCGGTCCATTGAAATTTCTAACCTACGAAATTTGATGGAGATCCTTGGAAAATTAGAACTAGAACAAGGAAGCAATATTTCATTCCAATGATTAAAAATTGACATAGGTTTTGGATTAACATCATTAAGGGATATTAATTTTCTGTCCCCTGCCTAAATGACTGGGCCAAATGCGTGACAATTTTAAATCACCCACCAATAAATCTTTTATATAACTATTTTTTGCAATATAAGAATGACTAAAAGTATGCGACAAAGTAAAGCATAACCTCCTCAAGAAAAACAAAAAACACCACGAACAACATCAAATGAACCCCTCACATTTACCATCACAAAAACACACCGCATGATGTAATCGCCTTTAAACAAAACAAGAAAATATCATAAGAAGTAAAATAAAAGGCTCGGTTATGTAATGAAATCAAGACAACTTGATGAGAAGAGATTCAAGTGGATAGGCAGAACCCTCCCTCGTAGAAAGGACACTAGATCTATAGAACATATAAGAATAGAGGTGGAGCTTAGTGCCCAATCTACAGTTTCAGTACTCAACATTACCCAGGACATAACCCCAGAACTAGCAATATAAGCCTTGAAGAACAAATAATCAAGTATTTTAATCGTAATGTTAGATAGTAAAAAAACAAACGCGCTTGCCGTCAGTCAAAACAACTAAAAAATCTCCAGAAGATTTCATTAGTGAAAATGGCTATCTCCTCCCGAATTCCCAATACCATGGGCAGGCGATGCATACCAAATTGCACCGTCTAACTTCATAAAAGCATCAGAAATTCAGAATGGATCTCCAACGCTATAAGCACTTGCATTCTAGACCATGGAATGGACAGCAAGTAATATCATTAACAGAATGTATCAACTGCCACGTTAAAGCATCTCATTAAGACCACCTTGACATCATCCAATTACCTTAAGCTATCGGATAATGCGGCAAACCAAACAACTGACAGATTTTTCTGGTCTAATTCAACTTCGATTTTCGTCTAATGCAGGCAGAACATAAAAGAGCAGAGAAGATGGACGGATGTTCGCCATACCATCGCGCACGGGCGGAGACTTTCAGCGCTAGTGGCTGGTTCTCGTAGCACGGTCCCTCCGTGGCGACCTTCCGCAGAGCGTAGAGCTCCATCTGGACCTCCCCGCTCATCTTGGAGATTACATCCACACCGACCTTACTATCGGCAAACGCCACCACCACGCCGAACAGCTTCCCGAGCTCACTCCTCTCCACCCCCTCCCAATCCTCTACCTCGTCCTCTTCCTCCGCTACCGCCTCACTCTCCTCCAGCTGCACCTCTTCCTCAGCAACCATATCCCGCTCCTCTATCTTCTCCACATCCTCCACAGCGATCTCCTCCACCTCGATCGTCTCCGCCAACTCCTCCGCATCGGATCGCACATCAACGCTCCTCCGATGAACAACGTCGACCTCAACAGCTCCAACAACCTCCGATCCCTCACGTGCGGCGGCATAGACGGGCTCGGAGCTCTGCTCGAGCTCCATCGGTGCCCTGCGGGAGGCGGCGGGGGCGATGCGGGAGAGGAGGAAGGCGAGGAGGATGGAGAGCGAGAGGGTGAGGAGGAGCTCCTGAAGCAAGTCCATCGGCTCTGCTTGGACCCCACGCCAAGTAAAGGGAGGGCGGTGGTATGATTGCGCGCTGGGAATAAAGGAGCGGCGCCGGGAGGGAGGGAAAGGTATATTCGCGGAGGTGCGGGCGGACGATCTGGTCGTTGCGCGCGGGGGCGTGTTGGAGTTTTGTTTGGACTCGTGCGCGCGGGGTCGCGCCACGTAGGGCGGTAGCGTGCACCGCGTGTGCGTTGAGACGTGCAGGTACTCTGTTTTGCCGAGATGGTTACAAATGTGTGAGATCGCACGCAAGGCATAAAACCCCCCGAGATTTTGTATAAATACCCTGCAAACTTGTAATATTTTACAAAGAAAATAGTTTTATCAAGGAATATTTACACTCATAGTTAGTTCAAGCCTCAAGGTGTACGGTTTGGCCCGTTGTTAGTACATTCTCATGTTTGCGCAATCATACTCTGCGTGAATAGATGATCGCTAATGGATGAAGCAGTCGAAAGAAAAGTGTGCTATATTCAAGGAAAGTCCTTTTCCTCTTCTACCCGAGTCATTCGAATAGCTCACCCTCAATTTGAGGAATCCCCTTATCCGGACATTGTCCTACACTAATAGTACTTTATGGGCTCTCGCACATTCGATGCTATGCAGCTTCCAATCATCTCACTTTAGAAAGAAGAAGTGAGTGAAAGGAGCTAGGCGACAGGGTGTCGAGCTGATGATTCATCATCTGAACTTCACATGGTAGTGGTAATGTTTCCGGTTCACCACGAGTAGTTTCATATTTATGTAGATAACCCTCGATAATCATGAATTACATCCTGAACCTTAAATAGTTCTTAACTCTTACATGACATAACTATGTGTTAATTTCCATCAGTTTCTCAATTAAATTTTGATGAAATCCGTCAATATTTGACAAATTTACCCCTTGAGTAAATTAAATTTTCAAATGATGCATCTATCCTCCTCCTTTGACTTGGACAACATGAGCATTGTCTCATCTTCCTCTTCTAATCTCGTGCACAATGGGGCTTGCCACGGATGTACGAAGATGATGGGAGGATCCCCAACTTCTTCATTGGACTTCAACACTTATCTTCGACGCACCATCTCCTCCAAAGCCATCGTAGCTTCTCACTGAAGCTCAAGGAAGCATGTTGAACAACATCAACAAAGCCCTTGACCAAATCCGAGATTTGAACCTTGCCATCCATTCGAGATGCAGTCCTCTCCATCGATCTTAGAGGAACAACCTTGAGAAGATCACCTCTCCTATGCCTTTCAACCTCCTTATCTCTAGGGGCTCGTTTGGTAATCGGGTTACCCCCGGGGTAACCTGATTTACCCCTCTCTTTTTTTAGATTGGAAATCCATCACAAATCATAGTGATATCACATCACATTCCGTATTCCAATCCTCTCCAACCCTCATAACCATCCCAAACATATACTATTCAAATCAGGTTACCCCAACCCACTCCAACCTAGCAACCCAACATACCCAGGAGTCTCTAACATGGCAACAAAGGACGTGACCCAAACCTCATATCGTCAAGCACAAAAGTATAGCTCAATTTCTATCCTTCCACCATGTGCCATCAGACAAGGGGGAAAGGGGGCGAGCTCCAGTTTCCCTTCAATTAGGGCCAGAACCATTAGAGTCATCAGTACAACTAAAGCAGAACCCACATCATCAATAATCGTCAGAACCGAACCCCCTGCCCCAAAGATCCTGCTCGAAGCCCCCCACTGAGCTTCGCCTCGAACCCCCACCCGGCGTCGCTCTCCTCGAAGTCCCGCCCTCGTCGTTACCGTACCAAGCTCCCTCCTCTAATCCCCCACCCACCCCTGCGTGCCCCGATGCTGCTCCGCCCCTGCTCGAGCCCCCTCCCTCCGAGCTCCTGCTCAAAGCCCCCCACATGCTGAGCTCCGCCTTGAACCCACACCCGTCATCGTGCCAAGCTCCCTCCTCGAAGCTCCTGATCATGTCAGAGAGGTCATTGAGATGCAGCAGATGATGGAAGTTCCTAATCTCTGATGGGATCTGTGGATGAAGAAGAGGATGAAGGAGGAGGAGGAGGATAAGGAAGGAGAGAGGGAGATTGAAGATCCACCGTTGATTTTCTTTGGTTTGATTAACTCAAGTTTAACTCAAGTTATTGACTCCAATAGAGTTAAAGATGAAAATGAGCAAGTTTATGGGTCGAGGGAGGAATTAGGTTGTTTCAAAAGTCGTGCAGGTAATCAACAAAGATAATATGGTCTGCTTGGTAAAAATCCCAATTACAAATTCAGATCATTTTGAGAATCATGCTATAAATTGGGAATGTGGTGCCTACATCCTTGTGTATGCAATTTACCTACACTTGTTCCTTTTCCCTTCTATTTTTCAGATTTTTTTGCAATGAATCCTTGGGAGGTTCAGATCACAATTTATAACCATGGCGTCATTCAAATTGCAACTTAATCCGAGATTTCCAACTCATCCATCAAGATAGTTAAATCTTAATATTATCGGATTTTCTAAAATAATACAACGACAAAATATTATAGATTGAGAACGTATTCAAATACCTAATATAAGTTCATTAAACATGCTATAACTTTGAAGCATGATCAAAATCATTATATAAATTTAGAGTTCATTCATCTATTGAGCTCTATTTTACATCTTGTTGCATGTTACATTGCATCGCATCAAAAAAGAAATAATGTAATTAGGAGTAGCTGACATGAATGGTCAAATAAGTATGTATCTAAAATGATGTTGGGAGCCAACTTCATTCCCCCTCCATATTTCCCTATTTTTTAAAAAAATGAATCTGTGTAAATTCACTATATCTCTATATTATGTCATTCAAGCTTCTTATGAAATAGAGGCTCCTACGATCTCCATCCAGGCGGGGTCAATTTCAATAATTCTCTAACCGTTAAAAATTGACTGTGTAGATGAAGGCCATGGGAGTCTCTGTTTCGTACGAAACTTGAATGACATAATATAGGGATATAATGACTAATTTTAACGGATTCATTTTTTGAATAAATAAAAAATAAAAAAATAGGACGGGAGAGCCACGTTAGCTCCCTCAAGGGGTAGCACCATTTTCCCATACGTGTGTGAGAGAGAGAAAATTGGGACTGCGCCAACGGACTGCTCCCTCTCCATTTCCCCCTATTTTTATTTTTTTTGGAAAATAAAAATAAGTATTTTGATCACTATATCCTCCTAATATGCCATTCAAATTTTGTTAGAAACATAGACTCCTATACCCTCCATCTAGAACGTGTAATTTTAGCGATCTTAGAGCTGCTGTAATCGACTTGTTCTGGATGGAGGGCATAAAAGTCTCTATTTCTGACTGAATTTGAATGGCATATTAGGGGGATATAGTGATAAAAATACGTATTTTTATTTTTTTTTAAAAAATACATGTTCAGGATTGAGGGATAAGAGTCTTTGTTTCTGATGAAATTTGAATGGCATATTAGGAGTGTATAGTGATGAAAATACATATATTTATTTTCAAAAAAATGGGAGAATTTAGGGAGGGAGCACTCTATTGGGTACTTGATGAATCTCCATTTCATTACCTTTATTCTATCATTTTAGCTTTAAAACCCCTAGTTATTACACGCAAATACCATTAAATTGCATAAATTAACATTCATGCTTTGTTGTATAAATATTGTATAAAATACTATTTTTAATGTTAAAATTATAGAATAAAGAAAAAAAGAAAAAGAATAAAATATCTAAGATACTTTATGATCCTAAACCATGAGACCTAGGCATTTTGATGACTAGGTCGACAAGGAATGAAGTAGGGGGAGATAAGAGTCAATAATACAATAAAAATCCCAATTATTAATTCATTATTTATACATTTTTAAGACCTATTTTATTTTTCACTTTTTATATCTCAAACAAAGAAACATTGTACATGAAAATTGTAGACTCGCCCGACTCCCCCGCTTCCATTCACCCCATTACAGAGACGAGGTATTTTTCCCTCGACCCTTTTAACCCCTTTTGCAAGTACCTGGAGCAAGGAAGACGCCTGGGGCTATTTTGCTGTTGGCCGGAGATACATGAAGCGTCACTGCTACTCTGACCTTGTAGTGGTGCTCCGGTGCTCCTCCGCTCCTTTTGATGCTCCTGGTAGATAAAGAACCGCCGCAGGAACCATCTAGGCCATTTTGGAGCGTTAAAGAACAATGGAGGAGGACGATTTGGTCAGAGGAAGCTCACCTCTTCGGAGCTTCCTCCCTGTTCTCCCCCCTTATCCCTTCACCGTTGGATTAAGCCCAGTTCTTCTCGCGAAGTAGCCATCGTCCGAACGCAACACGCCTTAGCCATTGACTCCTCAGTGATGATCTAATCTGGAGCGCTCGCTGCAAACCATCATCGCACAACATGGTGTTGACACATGGATTAGTGGCGCCATACGACCACCGATTCGTGTTATATTGGGGTAATTGCATGATTGGCCCCCAGTTTTTTTAGCTTGTCTACTTAGTTTTGTAATATTTTTAAGTAGCTTATAATTTTTGGTAAATTTGTAAGTAGATCCTGAACGTTCTTATATTTGCTATCTGGTCCATTGCCAACGCACCTCACATGGCCATCCACTGAGGCATACATTTTTGCATCAAAACCCTTACGGGTTTGGATTTTTGCATTTAATCTATAAACTTTGTAATTACGTTCAATATTTTTGGAAAAATAACTTGCTAGTCTATGTGGTTTAATTTATTTACAAAAATACCCTTGCTAGTAATGTAGTTTCTCTTTATTGTCTCTATTTATTTAAAGTAGCAATATACTCAGAAAAATCCAAAAAACAGATATATGTTCTTGGATGATTGAAGTTTCATTCTCATATTTATTTTAGCATTTTAGGGCTTTTAATTATTTTACAAAAATAAAAAAGAGCATTGTTTGTTCTTATCTATTGTAGAAAATATATAAAAAATGAAAAATGAAAAATTACAAAAAAAATATTTTGTCTATATTTAATTATTTTACAATTCCAAATTAAAAATCCATAAAAATTATAAAAAAAAAACTCTTAAAAATTAAAAACCCCAAAAACCTTTATAAAAATTTATAAAATTCCCAAAAATTCCAAAAATCTTACTTTTTTTTATAATTTATTTATATTATTATCTATCTATTAAATTGATTTGGGAAATTTTAGACTTAAATTTCTATTTTTAATTTCCATCTCAATTTCAGATATTTAATTAAACCCTAATTTAGGGTATTTACTTTAAAAATATATAAAAAATAACAAATTTTTCTGAAAAATCACAAAAATCAGTAAAAAGTTATTTAAAATAAAAATATTTCATTTCCTTAATTTTGACTATTTTTATTTGTATTTATATCTATATTAGTATATATTAGAGATATACTATATATTGCTTTATTATATCTTTAAAAGAAAGAGAAAATATAAAAATATAAACAGAAGATAGAAAAAATAGAAAATTAATAAACAAATACAAAAATATAAAACAAAAATAGAAAATAAAACCCCACAAAAATAAATATAGACCAATTTCGCAATCACTTCTTTGCATCTTTTTGCACAATCTATTCTTTTCTGCTCCTTGTGTTTGACACTCTACACTACTTGCACTATACACACATTTTGTAGAGTTAAATAAATTAAATTTTAATTCCACATTTTCATTTCATTACTTGATATTTAATTATGGTTTAATTGTTGTCTGAAGATTGAGTTTCTTGCCAGTCGCCACAACGACTGTGTGTTCGTCGTGTGTGACATATTTTAGACCCACGAAAAATCCTCTTCAATAGTACTCCCAGGGAGCAACCCCATCTCCATGTGTGTGTGTGGTTCAATGGGGCTGCCTCTTGTGGGTAGCCAACGAGCTACCTTAGCCTCATTTTTCAACAATTATTTTCTTTTTTGAAAATATTGCAATGTATTTACATCAGTATATCCCTCGAATATGTCATTTTCATTTCGTCAAAAAAAGAGACTTATATGCCATCCATCTAGAACACGTCGATTACAAAAATATGCCAATGATGTTGTTTATTTTAAGAAAAAACTCTGGAGAATACATTAACTATTTATAAAAGTAGAAACTTTGGGAACATCAAGGGTGTGGCACTCATTCTACCTCATATTAGCAAACAAGTGCTGATCGGAAGGAAAAATGTCTCTTATTTGATGAAATTTCTTCTCGTACCTACGAATTCCACTGGGTCCATAAATGAATTATTGGACGAATACACACAATCTCTAAATACAAATTTTGAGGGAGGTGATTATGCAATACCATAAAAGATGTATCACAATCTTGTTGTATACAAGCCTCATTCGTATGGTCGCATTTTACACGAAAAGATCATGACTATATTAAGTTCGGAAAAGTATGAACAACATTGCATGATGGACCAGTCAAATAACAAAATTTGACATATAGGATACCGACGTTCTTCTTAATTTGTGCATTCAAATTAATTAGTTTTGCATAATGGTGGATTTTCTAAATAAAAATCGAGCCTCCGAAACGAAATCGGGTTCACGCCACGAGTGCTTTCGGGATCGACGTGGAAAGATTGCTTTGGTCGCAATCGTTACGAGGTCGATGTAATGTAATGAAATGGGGGATGGATCAGATGGTACATCTATGAATATGGCAAATGTGGACGTGGTTTTTTTAACGAGAACAGGAGAAAAAGACGGTGGGGCCCGGGACTTCACCCCACCTGAAGGGAGCGACGTCGAGAATAAATACTATTGCATTAAAGTGGCGATATTTTTTTCCATCTACATTATTTATTTAGCTATTGTCCTTTGAACCATTTGAATGAGAATAGGAGAAAAAAATTTAAGGAGGCTTGATATATATATATATATATATATATATGTGTGTGTGAGAAAAGGGATCCTACTCCATGGAGTAGGTAACTTACCTACTCCATTTTCTTTTTTTTCAAAACTTTTTATCTTTTTTTTTCAAAAATGCTTCCATGGATTTTCATAACTATATCCCTCTAATATGTCATTCAAATTTCGTCAGAAACAGAGACTCCTACGGCCTCCATCCAGACGGTCATTTTTTAACGGTCACAGTTTTGCTGTATTTTTCATGTTCTGGATGGAGGCTGTAGGAGTCTCTGTTTCTGATGAAATTTAAATGACATATTAGAGGGATATAATTATGAAAATTCATGGAAGCATTTTTCAAAAAAAATAAAAAAATTTGAAAAAAAGAAAGTGGAGTAGGTAAGTTACCTACTCCATGGAGTAGGATCCCCTTCCTATATATATATATATATATATATATATATATATTGATGGTAATATCGAAGATGCACAATATGTTGACATTTAGTTTTAGTTCATGGATAATGCATAATATACGATGTCTCTCTAGGTAGGGGTGTTTACGGGGCGGGTACCCTGTCCCATTTAATAGGGACCGTCCTGATTTGTTACTATCGGGTCATGGGTCGACCCAATCTGTTCCAACGGGTATCTAATTTTACGAGTACTCGATTTAATTATATGGGTAGAGGGTACCCGCGGGTAACTATAGAAATTTCACTTATATAAAATGAAAAAATATTAATAGATAAATTCCAAATACATGCACAAATTGGTAATTATAATTTTTTATATGATTGACTGTAAAATTTACTCGACAGATTGCCCGATTGCAAATTTTCTGTCCATATCTAATTGTTTATAAATTGGGATCATGTTCTCTGCACGATTTCAAGTTTGATGGCATGTGAGCAATTGAGATCATGTTCTCTACGAGTAAAATTGACAATCGTTGGGACAATTAGTTAATGAATTAACTCACTGCATGATTTCATGCTCTCTATGCAATTATGACAATTAGTTTTTGAATTGAATTATTTATCATCCCATATCTAATTTCTAGATTAAATTTTTAGATTCCAAACTGATAATTTGTCACATCTAATATTATCAAATTATTTTATAAGATTGTAAATCGTTGGGGTTCAAACCGATAGTTTGTCATATCTAATATTATCAAACTATTTTATGAGAATGCAAATCATATGCTCTTTTGGCATTTTTATATCACATAAATGGGAGTGCTTTACCCTCATTTCCCATATGTGATATAGAATAACATTTTGTATAATTGAATTTGAATTGACTACGTATATCATAGTCATTTAGTTGTTGATCATGGATTAATGTTAAAGTTTAAAATCTGTTTAAATTGGCATATTTGATTACGAAGCAATCCAATTTGTAGTATAAAGATTTCAATGAGCATGATCGGATACAACAACAAATGAATCTATCACGCACTTGGACGCGGACCAAGTCCGGTTCGAATTGTGGGTCTTAGGCCATGCCCGTATCATCAATTTATCAAAAAAGGGGGCTACAACATGACCTATGATTGGAGAATGACAAGCATGATCTATACTTTCTTGGATTGGGTCGGTTTGAGCATGATGATCCATACTAGTAGCGAGAGCTCTCAACTGAGGTAACTGCTAGGTACCCATTTTTACAAATAGATTTTTGAATGGGCCACATATGGGTCATGATGTATTGGGTATCCGGCCCTGTATTTTCCAATGGATCCCGTGAGTTTGAGGGTCAAAATACACGGATCAAACTGGTTACCATTGATCTGAATATTTTGAACACCCCTAAGTATAGGGACATCAAATATATGGAACGCATGTGCTATTGATTGGGTGATCTGTGTCTATTGGATTAAAGATACATGTATGTTAGAGATACAAAAAAAAACATTTGAATATGAATTAGTGGATGAATGTGGAGAAATACAACGAAACTTCTATATAGATGAGTTGAAAAAGATTATATATGAGTTAAGTTTGACTAGCTTAAATAACGAGAAATACATAACTAACACAAGCACATACACATGTTCATTGTATGCATATGTGAGTGTATTCGATTTCGACGCAGGCTCTGTTCGGGTACCCTCGAGAGAGACCCAAACTGATATCAGATTCTCGAAAATTTAATGATAGGGTCGGAAATCTGACATCAGAGATGGAAGTTACTTCTTTCTCGAAAAAGCGAAGGCCCTGCAATTAACGGGGGATGTGGTGCTGAGTAGGATCGTCATCTCCACTCGCCATTTGCCACCCAACAAATCATGGACTTTTTTCGGGGTCCAACTCCAGACTTCCCAACTACCCTGCAGATTAAATCAAAGTTGCGGCAAGAAGTGGAGAGAGCCTTTTATTAAACAAATGCAGATGAGCCATTCTCATCGCGTCGGGGCACATTTGGGCTACGGCGGACGAAGGCTTAAGGGGGGTGGTGGATGACTCTCGTGACTGCGACCCTTCCTTGCATCCGGGATGAGGCCCATCCTCCTTTGCTTGGTGCAGGCTATTTTTTTAAAGATCAGGGGGGAGAAAGGGATTGAACTCTCGTCATTGGAGTGATAACCCTATTGCTTCTATCATTAGATTATTGAATAGGTTCGTTTTAAGTAGGGTTGTCAGAAAATTCTTAAGTTCGACATTCGCTCAGATTCGGCTCGTTAAAAGTTCGATTAGAATTTGATTCGAAAACAAATGAACCGAACTTAAACATGAGTTTGGGCTCAATTAAATAAACAAATCGAACCTCAAAAACATACGCTCGCTTATATTCAGTTCGTTAAAAGTTCTGTAACGACCTCTGATCCGAGCGGCCAACGGAAGTTTTTTTCTATAATAATGCCACATCGGGTCCGGGGTGTTACTTGCGAATATCAATACCACAGTTCATAGTCAGGCTAAAGTCATAAAAGATATACTTTCATTTCATCTAACAAAGTCACAGATGATTACAGTGCATTACATTTAACAAAAGAAAACTACTACTATTAATACTGCTTCTAGTCTTGTGTTCTTCTGCTTACTCCATCTTCAACACCTTATCCTTCAGATATATCTGCGGCAGGGCAAAACCGCAGGAGCGGAACAAAAATGCTCATAAGCAAAATAGCTTAGTATGGCATAAACAGGAAACAGATTGACGGAATAATTTTAAGTGAAAGTTAACAATAGCAGTATGACTCATCAAAGTTTTATTGGTATCTTTAACAGAATAAACATAAGAAGCAATGAACATATAACTTTCAGAACGGGAATTATATTCTTAAATCCAGATCAGGGTGTTATGTATACCTTCTTATTACTATTGCTTGGTCCATATTACCCTTACATTTGTATAAGGTGTATTTTTCTTACCACTGGCACAAGTGGTCATTGCAGAGTACTTACAGATCAGAAAAGAATGACAACAGTTGCTGAGTCAGTAGTGGACTTTTTCCACGAGGTTCCCTTGAACCCGACACCCCCGGAAGGTGTTGCCCTTTAGGCCAGATATGTCCTTTAGGACCCGACAAATGGACTCTAGAGGTGGCTCCCG
The DNA here is from genome assembly GCA_037367405.1 of Ottelia alismoides. Lineage (NCBI taxonomy): Eukaryota > Viridiplantae > Streptophyta > Magnoliopsida > Alismatales > Hydrocharitaceae > Ottelia > Ottelia alismoides. Next base: position 307,000 of record JAZKJV010010803.1, on the reverse strand, counting down.
CCTTAACGTAGCACTTAGCTCCATGTGTCGTTGTAGTGCCATTATTTTATTCAGAATATCATTTGTAAAATCTGATCTAATGAATTTGTATCATAACTGATAGGTATATGTGAAAGATAACCTATATCCCTTAATATTTAATCTTACATCATGCAATTCCTTGTTCATCTACTATTGTACAAAAAAATACTCCTGGACTCACATATACTTGGTAAGTTATAAAATAATATAATTTGATTATCTACATATACTGTGGCCCCTGAATCAACATGACGTCAATCACAGATCAAAGATGCCCTTCAAAGTCGACGTTTACCAAGATTATGTATAACTGAAATTATAATTTATCTAAGCACAATTATTATGGTATAGTAAAATATTTGGCATGGAAAAAATAAAGTAATTGCGTAACAGAAATCAAATAGAGAAATTCAAAAAGGGAGGGAAACCATACCAATGACAATATCCTTTCCTAATTTTAGCAATATCTCTCTCTATCTTTCTCGCCTTCTCTCTATTTCACCCGTATTTCTTTCTCTCGCACAGACTCTCTTTCTCTCATTTCTTGTATGCCTCTTACGAAGCCTTCCCATCCTATTTATAGCATGAGGGATGAGGTTGTTTCTGCATGGGTCACAACCTTGTGCGGCAAGTAAATCTCGCCTACCGACTTAAGCCTTCTGCATGAAGGAAGCTTTCACCTATTTCCATGCACGTCAACCGCATGTCATGTCCATCCCATTATTTTTTTTCAAATTGCGTCGGTACCCCTTGGCTGTACCTGCCATGTCGCAAGCTGTACATGTTCATTTTATTCTGCCATGCACGTCAACTCCCTCATCTCATCTTATCTCTTTCTCTCTCTTTTTTTTAATTTACTTTATGTCCTCTCAAGAGATTTTCCTTCCCCTTTCATTCATATATTTCTCTCTCCTCATGCAAAGATTTTCCTCCTCTCATGCACGATTATCCTTGCCATCTTATATTTTTTTCTTTTATATAAGTTACCCTTCCATATTATTTTATTTAATATATTTTTTTATGGAAATTTATGTAGATGCCCTTATATGTGTATAGATTATTACAATATACCCTACTAAAAAAATTTCGTCTCGAAATTTTACAAGTAAAAAGGCTTACCAAAAAGTTCAGGATATTTTGCTCTCATGTCTTCCTCAATCTCCCTTGTAGCTTCTTCATGTTTGTGATGTTTCCATAATACTTTGACCATAAAAATAGTACGTCTTCTTAGTTTATTCTCCTTACGATCAATGATCCCTATTGGCTTCTCTTCATAAGACAAATCTTCTTTTACTTCAGGAATATCATACTCGATCACATGTGATGGATCAGGTATGTATTTCCTTAGCATTGAAATATGAAAAACATCATGCAAATTCTTGAATTGAGGAGGAAGATCAATCTGATAAGCAACTTCTCCGATCTTCTTGATAATAAAGAAAGGACCTATATATCAAGGATTTAACTTTCCTCTTTTCCCAAATCGAACTACTCCTCGCATAGGTGACACTTTAATGAAGAATTGATCTCCTATTTCAAATTTCAGATCATGCCTCCGATGATCAGCGTAACTCTTCTGTCTGCTTTGGGCGGCTAATAATCTCTTTTTGATGATCTCAATTTTCTTTGCAGTGTCTACTACAATCTCTGGTCCAAGAATTTGTCTTTCACCTACATCGTTCCAACATAAGGGAGATCGACATGGTCTACCCTATAAGGCTTCATATGGTGCCATCCCGATACTGGCATGAAAGCTATTATTGTAGGCGAATTCAATTAAGGGTAAATGGAAGTCCCAATTCCCAGCAAAATCTAGTGCACAAGATCTGAGCATATCTTCAAGTGTTTGGATAGTTCTTTCTGACTGTCCATCTGTTTGTGGATGGAAAGATGTGCTAAACTTTAAGTTTGTGCCCAGAGCATCATTCAAGCTCTTCCAGAATCTAGAAGTGAAACGTGCATCACGATCAGAAACAATTGATACAAGTACTCCATGTAGCTTTACAATCTCATGCACATACAATTTAGCCAGACTTTCAGTGGACTGACCAAATCGTATGGGTAAGAAATATGCCGATTTAGTTAGGCGATCTACAATTACCCAAATGGAATCGTATTTGGCACTTTTCGTAGGAGGCAAACCCACTACAAGGTCCATTGTGATATGCTCCCATTTCCATTCTAGAATATCCAATGGTTGTAATTTCCCCTCTGGTTTCTGATGTTCTATCTTCACTCGCTGGCATACAAGACACCTAGAGACAAAGTCTGCAATTTCCCTCTTCATATTTTTCCATCAGAAATTCCTTTGCAAGTATTTATACATTTTCGTACTTCCGGGATGAATGGAGTACATAGAACTATGTGCTTCTTCTAGAATTCTTTCTTAACTTCTATATTATTAGGAACCCATAATCTATTCCTAAATCTCAGTCCTCCATCAACTGCGATTGATAACTCGCTATTAGGTCTCTTTGATAATTCAACCAATTGTGTTAATTCAGGATCATCTTTTTGTGCTGACAATACCTTTTCTATCAATGCTGAGTGAATTTGCAATCCTGCTACAAAGATGTCATGATTCCTATCACAGAAAGGCTTCCACTGAATAAAATCCTCAATAGTATTTCATTGTACCCTCATACTAGCTAGCTTAATCTCCCCCTCATACTAGCTAGCTTAATCTCCCATTTTCTCCTGAGCGCATCAGCTACTGCATTAACTTTTCCTGGGTGATACTCTAAAGTAAAATCATAGTCTTCTAATAATTCTAACCACTGCCGTTGCCTCATATTCAGATCTTTCTGTGAGAATAAATATTTAAGACTCTTGTGGTCAGTAAATACTTGGAATTTTTCTCCATAAAGATAATGTCTCCACAGTTTTAAAGCAAAAACTACTGCGGCATGCTCCAGATCATGAGTAGGGTAATTACGCTCATGAGTTTTCAATTGTTGAGATGCATAGGCTATGACTTTATCATACTGCATCAATACTGCACCAAGGCCCGATCCTGATGCGTCAGTGTGTACTGTAAAACCCCCAGTACCTGAGGGAAGTGTTAAAATTGGAACTGATGTCAGCATGCCTTATAATTTTTGGAAGCTCTCCTCGCATTGTGGAGTCCACGTAAACTTAGTTTCCTTCCTCATTAATTTGGTTAATGGTAGTGCTATTTTTGAGAAGTCCCGAATGAAACGTCTATAATAACCAGCCAATCCCAAGAAACTACGCATCTTTGTAACCGTCTTTGGCTGCTTCCATTTCTGAACAGCTTCAACCTTTGATGGATCAACTGCTATACCATTTTTAGATATAACATGTCCAAGGAATATCACCTTTTTGAGTCAAAATTCACATTTTGAGAATTTAGCATAAAGTTGGTGATGTCTTAGAGTCTCTAATACCAACCTCAAGTGTTTATCATGTTGCTTCTTGTCTTCAGAATAGATAAGTATGCCATCAACAAAAACAATGACAAATTTATCAAGAAAATCCCGGAACACCCTATTCATGAGGGTCCATAAATGTTGCAGAAGCATTGGTCAATCCGAATGGCATTACTCGAAACTCATAATGTCCATATCTTGATCGAAATGCAGTCTTTTGTGTATCTTCAGCCTTTATTCTTAGCTGATGGTAGCCTGACCTTAAGTCAATTTTTGAGAAAACAGCTGCCTTATGTAATTGGTCGAATAGGTCGTCTATTCGAGGTAAAGGATACTTGTTTTTGATAGTAATCCGGTTCAAGGCTCGATAATCAATACAGAGCGAATAGTACCATCCTTTTTCTTGACAAAGAGCACAGGTGCGCCCCATGGGGAAACACTAGGCTGAATAAAGCCTTTTTCAAGGAGCTCATCTATTTGCTTTTTAAGTTCTGCTAATTCCGCTGGTGCCATGCGGTATGGTGGTTTGGAGATAGGGAATGAACCCGGTATAACTTCAATACCGAAATCAATTTCTCTAGAAGGAGGTAAACCAGGAAGATCTTCCGGAAATACATCAGTATATTCTCGAACTACAGGCAAATCACCTATAGAAGTATGTGGAGAATCTGTCTTCACCATACTGGCTAGAAAACATGCGCAACCTTTTAACATCATCCGTTGTGCCTTTATAGAGGAGATACTAATTTGTTTAATAGGCTTCCTTGAACCCTTAATCAGAATCTCGGGTTCATCTGGTCTACAAAGTATGATCTTCTTTTCTCTACAGAGAACATGTACATAGTTCTCATAGAGCCAATCGATTCCCAAAATGACATCATAATCAGTCATTTCAAGAAGTACTAAATTTATAACCGATGGCTTATCTTCAATTTCAATGGGTACCTCATGCAAGAAAGACCCAGCCATACCAATTTTACCCGTTGGTGAAGAGACGGTCAATATGAATGACATTTCTTTAGGTTGTATTCTAAGCAGTCTAGAAAATCTACTGGATATAAATGAATGTGAAGCGCCTGGATCATAAAGAACTCTAGCTATAAATTCCGAGACAGAAAGTGTACCTTCTATAACTTGATTAGGATCTTCTGATTGTGCTGCGATTGAGTATACGCGTCCCATGACCTTCTTCTGTGGTTCTGGTGCTTTCCTCTGGTCCTCGCTTGGTTTCATCTTTGGGCAGTCACGTATGAAATGATCCTTCTGTCCACACCTTAAGCATGCACCGATCATTTTATAACATTTTCTAGAGTGTTCTTGAACAATGAGGACAAATAGGAAGAGACAATCTATTAGTAGACTTGAACCTGTCCTCATTCTTGCTATAATATCCGGTCTTCATCTTCTTATAGAGTTTTGGAAATTATCCCGTGAACTTCCACTTGCCTTACTTTGACCTTTCAACTGATTTTGGGTCAGTTGATGTTCTTCATCAATTATTACATCTGCATTCACTGCCTTGGCAAGTGTTTCCAGCATATTAATTAAGACATTTCCTCGCAAGCCTATTCTTAATCCCATCACATATTTCTTTGCTCTTTCCCATTCGGTTTGACGAATCCCCTTTCCATACTTCTCCATATGATAGAATTGAGCAATATATGCTTCTACACTTAATTCCTTCTGTTGCAGGTCAATAAATTCTTGCCTCTTGTTTTCTCTAACTCGCATAGGTATAAAGTGATCCGTAAAATACTTCACGAATTCCTTCCAAGGAACAATTTGTTCATCTGAGAAAGAAACACCCTTACAAGTTTCCCACCAGTCCTTTGCTTTGTCTCGCAGCCTAAACATGGCAAATATTACCTTCTTTTCCTCAGGACAATCTAGAGCACTAAACACCAATTCAATTTCCTTAAGCCAGTACTCTGCTTTTTCCGGTTCTGGTTCTCCATTATATATAGGTGGGTCAAGTTGCAGAAACTTCCTCAGTGTGACTCCTTCTCCCTTCGATTGATCATACAACTTACGAGCCATCTCTCTTTCTTCTCGTGCCAATTCACTTTCCATCTCAGTTCGTCGCCGCTCTTCACGAAACCATTGTCCCATGTCAGCCATAAATTGCATATGCTGAGATTGGGTATTATCAGACTCTTCTCCAGTGGGCATGATTTCACGTCCAGATGCCATCTAAAAGTTAAGAGACAAATCTAGGTCAGTTCCTTTAACTAAGTCAGAAAATCCTAAGGGTTCTCATGTGAACATCGGCTCTGATACCACCTGTAACGACCTCTGATCCGAGCGGCCAACGAAAATTTTTTTTTCTATAATAATGCCACATCGGGTCCGGGGTGTTACTTGCGAATATCAATACCACCGTTCATAGTCAGGCTAAAGTTATAAAAGATATACTTTCATTTCATCTAACAAAGTCACAGATGATTACAGTGCATTACATTTAACAAAAGAAAACTACTACTATTAATACTGCTTCTAGTCTTGTGTTCTTCTGCTTACTCCGTCTTCAACACCTTATCCTTCAGATATATCTGCGGCAGGGCAAAACCGCAGGAGCGGAACAAAAATGCTCATAAGCAAAATAGCTTAGTATGGCATAAACAGGAAACAGATTGACGGAATAATTTTAAGTGAAAGTTAACAATAGCAGTATGACTCATCAAAGTTTTATTGGTATCTTTAACAGAATAAATATAAGAAGCAATGAACATATAACTTTCAGAACGGGAATTATATTCTTAAATCCAGATCAGGGTGTTATGTATACCTTCTTATTACTATTGCTTGGTCCATGTTACCCTTACATTTGTATAAGGTGTATTTTTCTTACCACTGGCAGAAGTGGTCATTGCAGAGTACTTACAGATCAGAACAGAATGACAACAACTGCTGAGTTAGTAGTGGACTTTTTCCACGAGGTTCCCTTGAACCCGACACCCCCGGAAGGTGTTGCCCTTTAGGCCAGATATGTCCTTTAGGACCCGACAAATGGACTCTAGAGGTGGCTCCCGCCTTAACGTAGCACTTATCTCCATGTGTCGTTGTAGTGCCATTATTTTATTCAGAATATCATTAGTAAAATCTGATCTAATGAATTTGTATCATAACTGATAGGTATATGTGAAAGATAACCTATATCCCTTAATATTTAATCTTACATCATGCAATTCCTTGTTCATCTACTATTGTACAAAAATACTCCTGGACTGACATATACTTGGTAAGTTATAAAATAATATAATTTGATTATCTAGATAAACTGGTCAAGATGTATTTGGGTATCTGTTGAATGCGAAATTCGGGGGTTGGAAATTATTTATTGATGATGAAAGGTTGTGTCGTTGCTTTTCCCCAAAATCCCGCGTCAACAAAAGATTATTTTTTTTATTTTTGCTACTTATTAACCTGTATAGAGGACATGGTCGAACTCAGGGAGGCTACAATTCCCGAGGGTTATTCAATTAATCAGAAACTAATTAAAAGAAAATAGGAATCTCAAAGGACAATTATCCTTGATTTTTGTGATTTTTTAAATCTTTTATTTTTTTATTTTTTTATTTCTAATTTTTTTATTTTCTGATTTTCAAATTTTTAGTGATTTTGATTTTGCAATTTTTTTTCAAAAATAACAAACAATAGGAACAAGATCAAGCATATGCTCACCAACTCTTTTTGCAAATTTTCAATTAGTCAAAAAATGCTCAGAAAAACCAAAGAAAATATTTTTGGGTTTTAAAAGTTTTAAAATATTTTTGAGAATTTTTTTAGATTTTTCGGATGTTTTTGTATTTTTCTAAAAATCAAACAAGGAGAAAATAAGAAAATGAGCACATCCTGAAGTAATTTGTAATTTAAAAATCTTTTAAATGCCCAAAAATCCTAGCAATATTTTTAAGAGAAAATAAAAGAAAATATCTACAAACAGGAACTGAAATCACAATTTTTGGATTTTTATAGATTGTTTTATGATTTTTATAAGATTTTTGATATTTTTCAATTTTTTTGGGTTTTGTAAATAATGAAGCAGTGAAAATTGGTCAGAAATTAAAAAACAATGAAATACAATTACTCTAATTTTTTGGAATTTTTGGAGATATTTTCAATTTTTTATGAATTTCAAATTTCAAGTAAGGAAAAATGACATGTTTTTGATTTTTTAATAATAATAAATAAAGAGAAATGCAATTGGAAATTTATGCTAAGAAAATAATCACATCTGGAGCATAGCACAATTTTCTCAAAATTTTTGGATCACGAATAACATTTATTTCAATAAAAGATCAGGCAAATTCAATGTTCAGCAGTTCAGGGACTAAAATGTAAATAATCAAAAGTTTTGAACTGAAATATAAATAGTCACTGTTTTTGCCTCAAGTTAGAAAAATAAATAAAATCAAGAGGAATTTCGCAATTTACCCAGTAGTATGCAAAGCATGTGACTTGAGGCTCTGGCGGGGGCTTACTTGCAATTTCTGAGAGTTCGAAGGAATTCTTTTGTAATTTTCGCAAATATAATTTTTTAAACACCACCTAGGGTTCTCCTGTGTGTTGCTCTGGGCACAAGTCAAAGGTCTCAAGGGCGCCGCCCTTCTTCTTCTTCGGCAAGGCGCGGCGGCGGCGAGGCGTATGGCGGCGGAGGCGCGGGCCTTGGCGGCGAGGCAGGCTCGCACGTGGAGGAGGTCGGTGGAGGATGCGGCGGAGTGCAGAGGTCGGTTGCGGCCTTTCTTCCTTACCCTCACACGCGGGCGGCGCGAGGGAGAGGCGCGGGCGGCTGGCGTTGGCGACGGAGTCGGCGTCGAGCGGGCCTGGCGACAGTCGACGGTGGGTCTGCGCGGGCTGCTGGAGGAAGATGGAGGCGGAGGTCGGTCAAGGGTGCAGGCAGCGAGGCCGCCGCGGCTCCGTGCCCTTGGTGGCGATGGCGGAAGATGGAGGGTGCAGGCGGCGAGGGGGCGGCGGCGCCTGGAGGGAGCCGTCCCCTTTTTTTGTTTTTTTTGTAATTTTATTTATGTAAACAGGAAATATAAAAAAAGAATTTTTTTAATTTTTATGTAAATCCGAAAAGAGGAAATAAAAAAGATAAAGAAATTCCTTTTTTTTATTTTTTTATTAATTTTTTATTGTTTTCTTGTATTTAATGGTCCTGCAAAACAAATGTTAGAGATAAAGAGAAATAATTTTTTTATTATTTTTCATTATTATTTTATCCTGCAAAACAAATGTTAGAAGAAAAGAAACAATTTTTTTATAAATTATTTATTTATTTACAAATAGGAAAAATGAACGAGGATCCGGCGGACATGAGAGATTCGAATCCGATTCTCCGACCACAGTGTGTGGTCAGAGTTGATAGATCGTGGGAGATAGAAATCGAACGCATAGAGATGAAGAAGATGAGATGAAAAATTGAGTCAGTGGCGGATAAAAATCGTGGTGGATTTTCTTAAGATCTAGAAGAACAAAATGACGATAAAAAAATTACGACAAAATAAAAAGTGATTAAACTAAGATAAAATGCGAAGAAAATACGGATCTCACCTTAGGAGCGGAAAATGGACTGTGATCGCCTCGACAAGGCCGACTCGCTGTCACCGGACGGCTTGGAGGCTAGGAAACTTCCTCGACGAAATTTCTCTCGGAGATCGGGCTCCTTTCTCTAAAGATTGATCAAGTTGGAATGAGGGAGATGAAGCCATATAAATAAAAAAGAGATGACACTTGAATTTTTGGATAAAAAGATAAGAGAGATGAAAATTGAAATGTATTTTTGAATTTTTTTGGTGGATGAGATAAAGTGAGAGATGAGATAAAATAGAAGAGAGATAAGATTATTAACTAATTTTTTTTGAATTTTCGTCACTTTATTTATTGGAATTTGAAAATGTTATTTTTTTAATTTTTTATGATGGTTGGTTAAAAATAGCAACTATATACATATACTATACACATATATGGTATTATATACAAGGGTTAAATGAGGAAATTAGCCTTTTTTGTTTTAAGAATATTATTATTATTTTTTTATTTTTATTTTTGTTTTAAATAATTAGTAAAAATATTTATATATATATATATATATACAAATACAATATGCACAAAATACAAGGGAAAATTGCACAAACCACCCCAGAAAACCGACTTTTCAACTATAACTCCAAAAATTATGAAATCACAGCCATTTTGAAGATAATTTAACTTAGAATTCAATGGAAGTAATATTGCTTCAATTTGATATCATATGGAGCCGGAATTGATGTTTCAATTAGTGCTTAGTGGCTTTTTCCAAGTGTGGCTACTTTTATTCTATACATGATTTAATTGTGCAATCATTTTTATTAATTAGGACGCATTTTGATTTACAACTTTGGTTTTGAATGTTATTTGATTTGGGTTCAATTAAGGTACACATAAATTAGTGTCAGTCTTATACATATATACACAAAATAAGTGAGAAACACATTTTTTTGGATTTTCTGGTTGAGGACCCCTTCTCCCCCTACTTTATTCCTGGTCGATCAGGTCAAGTCTTGATTTTCTCTCGGGGTTCGGGTCATCCTATATACAGTCTTCCTTTTTTTCTTTTCTTTTTTTTATTTTCTTTTCTTTATTTTTCCTTTATTTATTTATTTATTTTAGGTTAAAATTAGTAAGAAATGTACAATATTTACACATAAATGCAAGTTAGTAAGAATATGGGGTTAGCGTTATATGCAGGTATTTTATAAGGGAGTTTAAGCTAAAATAAATGAATAAAGATGACGAATCACATATTCATCATCCCCCTATGCTTTACCTTTGCTAGTCCCTTAGCAAACACTTATTTGAAAGAATAAGTGAAGAAGAAAAAGAAAGGGAAAATAAAGAAAATAGGACAATATTGAGTGTTAAACTTATCTTCATAAAATTGTAGTTTGGAGCTCCGTCGGACCTTTGGATTATTGGTGTGTTGGAACTTCTGTGAGACTTAGAATTTTAAAACCAACAGCCTTCAAGTTCTACACATCATTGTCACAGTTTTGGCCCAGAAGTCATCTTAGATCGATCCTCTTCCCAAAGCATACCCTATGAACATTGAACAATCGACTCATGTGTGTGAAAATTTTAGCTCTTCCCATCCAGAATGCCGGATTACCATGCAAATCTCCTCTCCAATAACTCATCCTCGGGGAGTCAGGTATTTCCTTCTAAGGTCTGTCGTGCTGTGTTCACAATCGAATTGGGGGAGAAGTAAGAAGAATGAGAAAAGAACTGGAGGATAGCCAATGTAGTCACCTCTCCTTGTGAAGCTGGCCAGTGTAGCCGAGTCTCCACAACTGCAGGTTTTCTTGAAGCTTGGACCTTTTTGGTCATATATTTATTTGGTAGTAGCTTCTTTGTATTTGGATTTTTTGGTGGTTCTGCTTGGATCTTGTTGTGCCCCTACGGATATAGAATCTTTTTTCCGAACATGTTTTGGGGTCTTAGAAAAAATTGTGCCCAGCCATCCATCCCTTTTCCGAAGCTTTATTTCAACCCGTACTCCGGTCTTTAGATTTCCACGCTACTAGAAAAGAAACTCACACTGTCTTCCAACATCCTGTCTGAGTTGAGCCAAGTGCATAGTGCGTGAGTACAAATTAATTCGCTATTCCAGAGTTGTACCCAGAGTGAAGAGACCAGGTTAGACACTAAGAGTCAAATGCTGCACATTGTCATGTGGAACTCAAAGAATTAAGTCAAAGACCTGAAGCTTCTAAAATCCTATTTCTCGGTGAAGTTCCTCTGAGAATTAGGTGGATTAAGGTCCAACTAAGCTCCATTCTTCAATTTTATTCCAGACATAGTTTAAATATCAATGCTATCCTGAAAAATACACATGCAAATGCAGAATATGAACAATGCAGAGAGTTTTTTTTAAAGAATGATGCACATGTGAAAAGAACCATTTTTTAAACAATTTTCTAATTTTGAACTTTTTATGGATTTTTGGAGAAAAATGCAGATGTGAAAGAAAGTTTTTTATGCAAATTTTTATGATTTTTGGTTTTGTAGTTTTTTTTAAAGGAGAAAGGGTTAGTAATATATACAAGTATATACAAGAGTTTTTTTTTGTTTTTTTGTGTTTTTTTTGTTTTTTGTTTGTTTTTTTGTTTGTTTCTATCTCTCTCTTCCCTTTTTTTGTTTTTGTTTTTTTTTGTGTTTTTTTGTTTTGTTTTTGTGTTTTTTTGTTTTATTTATTTATTATTATTTTTGTTTATTATTATTATTTTTTTGTGTTTTTTGTTTGTTTTTTTGTTGTTTTTTTGGTTTGTTTTTCTTCTTTTTTTGTTTTGTTTTTTTGTTGTTTTTGTTGTTTTTTTTTGTTTTTTTACGTGGATTTTATAAAATATACACATAACCCCCCAAATAAATGTATTCAAAAGTACGAGTTATGTCTAAAGTATATATACAATATATACGACACCCCCTATACTTAGCTCGAACTATGTCCTCATAGTGATCAGAGAGCGACAAAGGAAGACATAACTCGTGCTAAGCAAAGAGAGATGAAAAGACTCCTATGCTACAACGACTCAAAGAAAAGATAAAAAGACGAGAAGTTGGTGATCCCCCCCTATACTTAGGATCAAGTAATCCTAAGTATAGTAGAATGTACAAAGGGGAAAACCGATGAAGAGAATGTACAGACTCACAAAGACACGATATGAACAACATCACCCCCCTATACTTAGGGTAGAGTATCCCTAAGTATAGGCAACAACAACGAGGGTGATAAATAGGACGAATATGAACAACACAAATCCTTCACCCCCCTATACTTAGGATAAAGCACATCCTAAGTATAACATACACACACACACACACGGAAAATGGGTGACTGATAAAACGGGAGAAGACAGAGTGAAACGAAAGGATATACAAGAGGTGTTGAGATTATGTATCGGACGCAGAAGGTGGAATCAAAAGATCATCGTCTGATACCAAAGATATAGAATCCACAACGGACAGGAATGTATCGTGATCAAGATATGGCTTCAGCAACTGTCCGTTCACAACAAATGGCTGTGCGTCAGATGACAACCCAGATATGACAACACTCCCATTGTCATGTACAGCTCTCACGATGAACGGTCCTGACCACTTGCTTTTCAATTTTCCTGGGAATAACTTCAACTTAGCATCAAATAACCAAACTTCTTGATCAGGGGAGAAAGTCTTTCTTCGAATGTGTTTATCATGCCAGCGCTTGACTTTCTCCTTATACATAAGTGAATTGTCATATGAGAAGTCTCGGAATTCCAGTAATTTATTCAAATCCAACTTCCTGTTCTTTCCTCCTTTCTCATAATCTAAATTGCATACATGGAGTGCCCATAAAGATTTGTGAATTAATTCCATTGGCAGGTGGCAAGGCTTTCCATATACCAATCTGTAGGGAGACATACCCAAAGGAGACTTGTATGCCGTCTGATAAGCCCATAGAACTGAATCAAGCATCTGGGACCAGTTCTTCCTATCTGGACGTACAAGTTTTTGCAATATCGTTTTGATCTCCCTATTTGAAATTTCTGCCAAGACATTAGTCTGAGGGTGGTAAGGAGACGCAACTCTGTGCTCAATGGCGTACTCCTTTACAAGCTTCTTTACATCTCTATTAATGAAATGGCTTCCCCCATCTGAAATCAGTATTTTGGGAATACCGAACCACACAATAATATGGTCCTTGAGAAAGGAGCACACCGTACGACTATCTGCGGTTCGGGTGGGGATAGCCTCCACTCATCGACTAACATAATCCATGGCGAGCAGGATGTACTGAAATCCCTGACTGACAGGAAATGGGCCCATGAAGTCTATGCCCCAAGCATAAAAAACATCAGAAATCTGTATATATCTTAGGGGCATGGTATCTTTGGAACCAACTGTTCCTCCCATTTTCTGACAATCAATACAACCTCGAACATACTCTGTAGCATCCTTAAACAATGTGGGCCACCATAGGCCGCTCTGTAAAACCTTTGCTGCCGTGCATTTCCCCGAATGATGGTCACCAGATTCTAGCTTGTGACAGTGCTCAAGTACACTGGTGTGTTCCTCCTGAGGAATGCACCTTCTCCAGATACAATCCGCACCCTCACGAAATAGGTACGGATCCTCCCACTTGTAATAATGAATCTCTGACAGAAATCTGTCTACCTTGTACTTCGGCCAATCTTGTGGAACTTTCTTGGAGACAAGATAGTTCACAATATCAGCATACCATGGAAGCGAGTCCACAGATAAAATGGACTCATCTGGAAAGGTTTTAGAAATAGGAATCATGTTCTGCTCAGAAGTCTCTGTGTCTGTAATACGGGAAAGATGATTTGCCACAACGTTTTTCACTCCAGGTTTATCTCGTATCTCTAGATCAAACTCCTGGAGAAGAAGGATCCATCTGATAAGGCGTGGTTTGGCATCTTTCTTTGCCTGTAAGTATCGTATGGCAGTGTGATCCGTGTGTACAATCACGTGTGAACCGATGAGGTAAGATCTGAACTTTTCTAGACCAAACACAACTGCTAACATCTCCTTCTCTGTAACTGTATAATTCCGTTGTGCTTCATCCAGAGTCTTGCTAGCATAGTGTATAGCAAATGGTACCCCATCCCTTCTCTGTCCTAAGACTGCTCCAACTGCGAAATCTGATGCATCCGTCTTTATCTCAAAGGGAAGAGACCAATCAGGTGGTTGTAAGACAGGGGCATTAGTAACCATTTCTTTCATCTGATTGAATGCAAGGAGAACTTTCTCACCGACAACAAAATCAGTCTCCTTACATAGAAGCTCAGTCAAAGGTCTGGCGATTTTGCTGAAGTCCTTTATGAATCGCCTATAGAATCCTACGTGTCCCAAAAATGACCTTAACTGCTTCAAATTCTGTGGTGGCTCTAACTTGGAAATCACATCAATCTTGGCCGGGTCAACCTCCATACCATGTTTGGAGATGACATGGCCCAATACAATCCCATTAGTCACTATAAAGTGACTCTTCTCCCACGAGAACACTAGGTTTACCTCACAGCAACGTTGAAGAACTCGATCTAAATGAGCAAGACATGTGTCAAAACTATCCCCGTAGACTGAGAAATCGTCCGTGAAGACTTCAAGAAAATTACCCACCATGTCGGTGAAAACGGCCAACATACACCTTTGAAATGTAGTGGGGGCATTACACAATCCAAAGGGCATCCGTCTAAAGGCGTAAGTGCCAAACGGACAAGTGAAAGTAGTTTTCTCCTGATCCTCAGGAGCGATAGCGCTTTGGTTGTATCCTGAGTACCCATCCAAGAAGCAAAAGAACTCTTTCCCTGCCAACCTCTCAATAATCTGATCAATAAAGGGCAGTGGAAAGTGATCCTTCTTGGTAGATGAGTTCAGTCGTCGGTAATCTACACATACACGCCATGAAGTAGGTACCCGGGTCGGAATCTCCTCACCACGGTCATTCTTTACGATCGTAATCCCAGATTTCTTTGGGACCACATGTAAAGGGCTGACCCATTTGGAATCCGAAATGGGATATATAAAACCATCATCACACCATTTCTAGATCTCCTTCATGACAACCTCCCTTAGATTTGGATTTAGACGGTGCTGGCATTCACGGGAGGGTTTACAGTCATCCTCTAGGTAGATATGATGCGAGCACAATGCTGGATTGATCCCACAGAGATCCGAGATATTCCATCCTATGGCCTTGCGGTTTCTCTCAAGAACCCCTAGCACGCGAGATTCTTGTTCATCGGTCAACTGCGAGCTGAGGATGACCGGAAACATTTGGGAGGACCCGCAAGGAAGGCATATTTCAATGTAGATGGTAAAACCCTGAGCTCAGGTGGGGTCTGAATCGGCTCTGCGATAACCTCTGCTACTGTACTGTAGATGGTATGTGATCTGTGCTCTGTAGACTATCCACCTTGGCTATTGACGGTTCAGCAAATAGAATATCTGATAGATCTGCGATGAATGATCTTTGCTCAGAGAGGAATGGCTCATCAGGATGTTCAATATTCTTATCAATGAAGGGCTCAGATATCTCAGCAATAATCTCAGAAAGAAGTCTCTCATCTGTGCATAAATCAGGAAATTCAATGAATGGCTCAGATATATGGACCTCAGAACTCTGCTCAAACTGCTCATCGGCAACTATCTCAATTGGACCACCAAGGGAACTCATATCGACTGTGTTTTCCAGAGAGTCCTTTTGGGAAAGGAACTCCTGGGTTTTTATAAAATCAGTGAAAAGATCTATCTCTTTGAATTCAGCAAGAAAATCACAGTCATCTGGCTCTGATATAGCTTTCTCTGTATCATCTGCTACTGGTGGCGATAATGGTCTAGGATCAGAGATCGTCTCTATTTTCACGTTGTCACTACAAGAGTGAAAGATGATCTCTCCAGTACCATAATCAACTGCTGCTTCGGCCGTTCGGAGGAACGGTCGACCTAGTATGATCGGGGTATGGAGTAATGGTGCAGATGTGTCCATGTCCATGATGACAAAATCGACAGGGAATTTCATTCCCTGTACAGTTACAATAACGTCCTCTAAAATGCCTCTTGGTCTCTTAATCGATCTACCAGCAAACTGAAAGATCATTCTGGTAGTTTTAAGAGGCCCTAACTGGAACTCAGTTAATAAAGAGGAAGGCATGAGATTAATGGAGGAACCGCTATCGAGTAGAGTACGATCAAATTCTTGATCAAAGATATAGCAACGGATGTGAGGTGCTCCCTTGTCTTTCTTTTTCGGCGGAATGTTGCTGATGGCATGAACTGTGGCCATGGTCAAGATGTGTTTCTCTGTTTCCTTTCGTCTGTTCTTCCTTGGCTGACGCTTTTGGGTACATGCCTCTTTCATTCCTCTTTCATTCCCTTTTTTACTGTAGGCATGTATTCCATGGCCTTAAGAAGTGGCATCTTTAAAAAGATATTCTGTAAGATCTCAACCACTCCAGGATCAGATAGTGTTGTTTTTAATTTTTGATTTTTTTTAGATTTGAGGGCAGAAGGAAATGGCACAGAATCAAAATAAACATGCAAACGTTCATTTCCTTTATTCAAAGTGGAATCATCATGTACAAGAGGACAACTAGAATCAGTCTGTATAGTGTTTTCCACTCTAGGTGAAGGAGAAACGAAATCTAAAACAGAACGGGATGCTGCTGCTGGTGAAGAGGAAGAATCTGCGACTGGTATATTCTCCCTTGCTGATGGTGATCTGCATCTGCCTGGTGAAGGTGATGATGTAGAAGATGATGCTCTCTCAGTGGACCGATCTCCCAACCCCAACTGCTGCGTAGGCGGCTGCAATCTCCTACCGCTCCTGAGATGAATGACGTCAGACAAACATGTAAAATCAAGGGACATACCTGTCTCGAGGTTGGGTGGGCTTTTAGCTACATGCTCCTTGCGTTTGAAATTATTGGGGTTGGCTTCGACCTGTGCTGGAATTAGTGTCTTGGTGGTAGTCAGGTCATCGATCCGTTGAGTCAGTTCATTCATGTTCTTCATAATAAATGCAAGTTGGTCCAGTGCTGGATTGACTGAAGGGGCCTCGGATTGCTCATTGACTGGCTGTCGCTGAGACTGATAGTGCGGAGGCTGTTGGTACCCATACGGATTCTGGTAATGAGGAGGAGGGGGGAAAGGATACTGTCCATAATATGCAGTCTGTTGCTGGTTCGGCTGCGGGAAATACATGGACTGCTGCTGTGGCTGGCCTTGTCTCCAGTTTTGGAACTGAGGTGGAGACTGATACTGAGGCTGGAACTGCTGGTGCTGGTATTGCTGCTGCGGTATGCCTCCTTGAAGCTGGTGGGTGGGTCTCTGACCCTGCTGTGAACCCAATCGGCCTTGCCCTGACGGACGGGGCTGGTTTCGCTCACGGTCGAACCGGATACCATTCACCTCCTGAGTGACAGGTGGAGGTGGAGACTGCTGCTCAGGAATGTAGGCTACTTCTTGCTGGTATGGAACTATCTGATGTGCATGCTGCTGAGCTTGATCAGGTGTTTGCACGTAGTAGACATGCTGGACTGTAGATGATCCTCTGCTATGCTGCTGAGTGGAAGGAGTCTGCTCCCTAGTAGAGGGGTCAGCTGCTGCATTCGTATTGTGGACTGCACTGATCGTACTCACAAGAAGTTCCAGGTGCTTTGTTATCTCATCCAGCTTATCCAGGTTCTTCGTCCTTTTCTCGATCACATGAAGTTTATCAAGTTCCTTGGATCGCTTCTCAATAATGTCTACTTTGGATAGGTGGTCTCCAATGATGGCCAAGTCTATGCTATCCACCTTATCCACTTCTTGTGTTGCCGTCATTTTGATATCCTTGTGGGGTACTGCAGGGGTGGTGACAGGGTGCTTCTGAAAAGCACATGAAGAAGAAAGAGCTGCTGAACTTTCTGCCATCTCCTCAAAAATTTGATAAAGGACATCCTTGTCCTTGTTAAAGTGGCTTCCCCCATAAGCGGCATCTACCAGCTTCTAATTCTCAATGCTTAAACCCCCAAAGAAATTTTGTACAAGGCTGGTCTTTGGAATATCATGATGGGGGCATTTCTCCGTCAGATTTTTGAAATGTTCCCACCCTCGTGAATAGGCTCTTGGGGCATCTGGGAGAAATTAGCAATCAGGGATCGCATTTGGTTGAGTCGTCCAAGTGGATAATACTTGTTTAGAAATGCGGATCTCAACTCTTCCCAAGTAGTGACAACCTTCCCCAAGTGATTTAACCAGTACAAGGCTTTTCCCATCAGGCTGAATGGAAAGGCGGTCATCTGCACTACCTCTAATGGGATGTTTGGGTAGTGTACGGTTCCACAAATGCGATCGAACGGCTGGAGGTGTATATAAGGTTCTTCATTAATATTTCCATGGAATATTGGGAGAAGAGGTAAAATAGTTGGCTTAAGCTCAAAATGCCCATGAACCGCAGGGATTTGTATCCACGAATTTGTCTGTCCTGCCTCTGGATTATAAGCATCTTTGAGTGTAGGCTTAGGCTCTACATGAGGTTCTTCTCCATTCCCACCTCTAGGGTTTCTGTTATCCCCCCTCTCCTGTCTTCTCTTTCTTGTCTTATCTCGAGAATCATCTCTCTCAATGTGGTTTGGAAATTAGCCTGCTCTGTTAACTGTGCTTGAATTGATTGAATGGAGGCTAACATGGTACTATTGATCTCGCTCTGTTCCGACATGGTTCCTTTTCCCTTTGGTGGCATTGATTGTCCGGCTTCTGACTCTGAAAATGTATATGCCACTCGATTAGTGCTCAGAATTGATGGAGTCTCATATATTAATTCGAGATTAAATCCAATCTCAAATAGTGGATTAATGGACGTTGTGAATTGTGAAGTGGGGAAAAAGGAATATTCGTGAAGTGAGTCTCCCCGAATAGAAGGTGAACGACTCGGAGTGTAGAATAAGTTCGCAGAGTCCGAACGAGAAATACTCTGATCCGACATCTTCGAAATCAATAGGCAGGATACGAGAGCACGAATGTCAATGCAAGAGTGAAAGTGAATGAAGGCCCAACTGCGCAGAAGGATCTTTAGCACTAACAAGCAAACACAGTACAAACCCCCATTTCACCAACTCAACTCAATGTGAAGACCGTGAAGGTTCGGTCAATTATCTTGTCAATTTTAGAGTTTGGTGACAATACAATATATCAAAGCGGTTAAAGCGAGCTGTTAGGAACCCAATCCTCTCAACAGACTGGCCTAATCCCAAGATAGTAGTCTGAAAAGAGTTCGGGCGTGGCTCTATCCTAATGTACGGGTCGCTCTCTCGCTCAAGCAAACCAAACAATGAGGGGGTTACTCTCCCCAAAATAATGGTTTTTCTTTATATTTATTTTAGGGTCGAGTTTTCTTTAGCAGTCCCAAATTTTAGGCAGTTGTCACTTGGTTAAAATATTTTCAAAGAATCGCCTACCGAGTGTCCAATTTCCTTTTTAACTTATGTGAGTAAAACAAGGAAGGAGATCGGAAATGCCAATGCGCGATTAAAAATGATGATGCATGCAGGGATTAGAGATGCGTACCTTGTCGCCATCACTCTACATGCAAGTGATACGTGCAGAATTTAAATACAGAAAATAAACTAGCCTATATGCAAATGCAAGTGAACCGTCCTAGATGATAACTTCTATTAATGGGCAAGAACAAGTTAATTTGACTAAGTCCAAATTACGATCTACTCTATAGGCACAGAAATTCTTGTTTAGGGTGTTTGGACCTAATTAATTACCTAGCTCAAGCAAATTAATTAAAGTAATCAATAGGTGGCTCGCGAAATCCACGAAAAACCAAGAAAAATAAATGCGGTGAAAACAAAACCGGTGAGGTCCCCCAAGTGCACCGGCACTTGGCGAAACAGACCCCGCAACAAATGAATGTCCGTTTTACAAAGTTCAAATGCTAGAAAAATAATCTCTCTCTCGCTCTTTTTTTCGTCTCCTTCACTTCTTCTTCTCCTCTTCTCACGCTATCATGCGGCTTGGTGAAGTATCAAGCCGCCTCCACGTCGCTTGGGTGCTTTGGCTCTCTTAAGATCGCCTGCTTCGATCCGCGGGCCCTCGCAAGAAAAATAAAAGAGAATGTGTAAGAAACACAATTATGAAATATGAGAAAATGAAATGAATGCAGTGGATATAAACAATGAAGTGATGTGACAAATTATAAACAGATATTTACAACCAAGAATAGCAGGTCAAAAGAGAAACCTATCTACCCTCACCGTGCGTCCCCGGCAACGGTGCCATTTTGTTAAACGTGAAATTCGGGGGTTGGAAATTATTTATTGATGATGAAAGGTTGTATCGTTGCTTTTCCCCAAAATCCCGCATCAACAAAAGATTATTTTTTTTATTTTTGCTACTTATTAACCTGTATAGCGGACAGGGTCGAACTCAGTGAGGCTACAATTCCCGAGGGTTATTCAATTAATCAGAAACTAATTAAAAGAAAATAGGAATCTCAAAGGACAATTATCCTTGGTTTTTGTGATTTTTTAAATCTTTTTATTTTTTATTTTTTTATTTCTAATTTTTTTATTTTCTGATTTTCAAATTTTTAGTGATTTTTATTTTACAATTTTTTTTCAAAAATAACAAACAATAGGAACAAGATCAAGAATATGCTCACCAACTCTTTTTGCAATTTTTCAATTAGTAAAAAATGCTCAAAAAAACTAAAGAAAATATTTTTGGGTTTTAAAAGTTTTAAAATATTTTTGAGTTTTTTTTAGATTTTTCGAATGTTTTTGTATTTTTCTAAAAATCAAACAAGGAGAAAATAAGAAAATGTGCACAACCTGAAGTAATTTGTAATTTAAAAATCTTTTAAATACCCAAAAATCCTGGCAATTATTTTTAAGTCAAATAGAAGAAAATATCTACAAACAGGAACTGAAATCACAATTTTTGGATTTTTATAGATTTTTTATGATTTTTATAAGATTTTTGATATTTTTCAATTTTTTGGGTTTTGTAAATAATGAAGGCGTGAAAATTGGTCAGAAATTAAAACACAATGAAATACAATTACTCTAATTTTTTTGGAATTTTTGGAGATATTTTCAATTTTTTATGAATTTTCGAATTTCAAGTAAGGAAAAATGACATGTTTCTGATTTTTTAATAATAATAAATGAAAGAGAAATGCAATAGAAAATTTATGCTAAGAAAATAATCACATCAGGAGCATAACACAATTTTCTCAAAATTTTTGGATCATGAATAACATTTATTTCAATAAAAGATCAGGCAAATTCAATGTTCAGCAGTTCAGGGACTAAAATGTAAATAATCAAAAGTTTTGAACTGAAATATAAATAGTCACTATTTTTGCCTCTAGTTAGAACAATAAATAAAATCAAGAGGAATTTCGCAATTTACCCAGTAGTATGCAAAGCATGTGACTTGAGGCTCTGGCAGGGGCTTACTTGCAATTTCTGAGAGTTCGAAGGAATTCTTTTGTAATTTTTGCAAATATAATTTTTTAAACCCCACCTAGGGTTCTCCTGTGTGTTGCTCTGGGCACAAGTCAAAGGTCTCAAGGGCGCCACCCTTCTTCTTCTTCTTCAGCAAGGCGCGGCGGCGACGAGGCGTATGGCGGCGGAGGCGCGGGCCTTGGCGGCGAGGCGGGCTCGCACGTGGAGGAGGTCGGTGGAGGATGCGGCGGAGCACGGATGTCAGCTGCGACCTTTCTTCCTTACCCTCACACGCGGGCGGCACGAGGGAGAGGCACGGGCGGCTGGCGTTGGCGACGGAGTCAGCGTCGAGCGGGCCTGGCGACAGTCGACGGTGGGTCTGCGCGGGCTGCTGGAGGAAGATGGAGGCGGAGGTCGGTCAAGGGTGCAGGCGGCGAGGCCGCCGCGGCTCCGTGCCCTTGGTGGCGATGGCGGAAGATGGAGGGTGCAGGCGGTGAGGGGGCGGCGGCGCCTGGAGGGAGCCGTCCCCCTTTTTTTGTTTTTTAGTTTTTTTTTGTAATTTTATTTATGTAAACAGGAAATATAAAAAAAGAAAAACTTTTTTTTATTTTTATGTAAATCCGAAAAGAGGAAATAAAAAGGATAAAGAAATTCCTTTTTTTATTTTTTTATTAATTTTTTGTTGTTTTCTTGTATTTAATGGTCCTGCAAAACAAATGTTAGAGATAAAGAGAAATAATTTTTTTATTATTTTTTATTATTTTTTTATCCTGCAAAACAAATGTTAGAAGAAAAGAAACAATTTTTTTATAAATTATTTATTTATTTATTTATTTACAAATAGGAAAAATGAACGAGGATCCGGCGGACATGAGAGATTCGAATCCGATTCTCCGACCATCGTGTGTGGGCGGAGTTGATAGATCGTAGGAGATAGAAATCGAACGCGTAGAGATGAAGAAGATGAGATGAAAAATCGAGTCGGTGGCGGATAAAAATCGTGGTGGATTTTCTTAAGATCTAGAAGAACAAAATGACGATAACAAAAATTACGACAAAATAAAAAGTGATTAAACTAAGATAAAATGCGAAGAAAATACGGATCTCACCTTAGGAGCGGAAAATGGACCTTGATGGCCTCGACAAGGCCGACTCGCTGTCACCGGACGGCTTGGAGGCTAGGCAACTTCCTCGATGAAATTTCTCTCGGAGATCGGGCTCCTCTCTCTAAAGATTGATCAAGTTGGAATGAGGGAGATGGAACCATATAAATAGAAAAGAGATGACACTTGAATTTTTGAATTTTTGGATAAGAAGATAAGAGAGATGAAAATTGAAATATATTTTTGAATTTTGGTGGATGAGATAAAGTGAGAGATGAGATAAAATAGAAGAGAGATAAAATTATTAAGTAATTTTTTTTTGAATTTTCGTCACTTTATTTATTGGAATTTAAAAATGTTATTTTTTAATTTTTTATGATGGTTGGTTAAAAATAGCAACTATATACATAAACTATACACATATATGCTATTATATATAAGGGTTAAATGAGGAAATTAGCCTTTTTTGATTTAAGAATGTTATTATTATTTTTTTATTTTTGTTTTAAATAATTAGTAAAAATATTTAAATATATATACAAATACAATATGCACAAAATACAAGGGAAAATTGCACAAACCACCCCAGAAAACCGACTTTTCAACTGTAACTCCAAAAATTATGAAATCACAGTCATTTTGAAGATAATTTAACTTAGAATTCAATGGAAGTGACATTGGTTCAATTTGATATCATATGGAGCCGGAATTGATCTTCAATTAGTGCTTAGTGGCTTTTTCCAAGTGTGGCTACTTTTATTCTATACATGATTTAATTGTGCAATCATTTTTATTAATTAGGACGCATTTTGATTTACAACTTTGATTTTGAATGTTATTTGATTTGGGTTCAATTAAGGTACAAATAATTTAGTGTCAGTCTTATACAGATATACACAAAATAAGTGAGAAACACATTTTTTTGGATTTTCTGATTGAGGACCCTATCTCCCCCTACTTTATTCCTGGTCGATCAGGTCAAGTCTTGACCTTCTCTCGGGGTTCGGGTCATCCTGTATACAGTCTTCCTTTTTTTTCTTTTCTTTTCTTTTTTATTTTCTTTTCTTTATTTTTCCTTTCTTTCTTTCTTTATTTATTTTAGGTTAAAATTAGTAAGAAATGTACAATATTTACACATAAATGCAAGTTAGTAAGAATATGGGGTTAGCGTTATATGCATGTATTTTATAAGGGATTTTAAGCTAAAATAAATGAATAAAGATGAAGAATCGCAGATTCATCAGTACCCGACCCTGTATTTTCCAATGGATCCCGTGAGTTTGAGGGTCAAAATACACGGATCAAACTGGTTACCATTGATCTGAATATTTTGAACACCCCTAAGTATAGGGACATCAAATATATGGAACGCATGTGCTATTGATTGGGTGATCTGTGTCTATTGGATTAAAGATACATGTATGTTAGAGATAAAAAACATTTGAATATGAATTAGTGGATGAATGTGGAGAAATACAATGAAACTTCTATATAGATGAGTTAAAAAAGATTATATATGAGTTAAGTTTGACTAGCTTAAATAACGAGAAATACATAACTAACACATGCACATACACATGTTCATTGTATGCATATGTGAATGTATTCGATTTCGACGCAGGCTCTGTTCGGGTACCCTCGAGAGAGACCCAAATTGGAACCTGTCTGTACATGTATGAATAACAAGTTTCAAAATCAAGCCCGTACAAAAATAAATAAAAATTGTTTTGAGTTATTAAATGGAAATACGTTTGGCGATACACAGATTGACATCTCCACTACTGATGGTTAACAAATAACGACTACTCAAGGTTATACATGCAATATTAAATCATGGAAGGTCCAGCTCATAAATATGAAAGTTCACGAGATTATGAACGTAAAATCCCATACAAACCTGTGACTTCATCGACTTTAATGATTGGGGCCGAAATGGTACTCTCTTCCGGCAAATCTGACATCAGAGATGGAGGTTACGTCTTTCTCGAAAAAAGCGAAGGCAGGAAACACAGGGCCTGCAATGAATGGTGGATGTGGTGCTGAGTAGGATCGTGATCTCCACCTGCCATTTGCCACCCAAAAAATCATGGACTTTTTGGGGGTCCAACTCCGGACTTCCCAACTACCCTGCAGTTTAAATCAAACTTGCTGCAAGTGGAGAGAGCCTTTTATTAAATAAATGCAGATGAGCCATTCTCATCGCGTGCTTCAGATTCTCCTCGGGGCCCATTTGGGCTCCGGCGGACGAAGGCTTAAGGGGGGTGGTAGGTGACTCGTGACTGCAACGGTGCAACCCTTCCTTTCCTCTAGGACGAGACCCATCTTTTTGCTTGGTGCTGGCCATTTTTTTTAAAGATTAGGGGGAGAAAGGGATTGAACTTTATCATTGGAGTGATATTTTATTGCTTCTACCGTTAGATTATTGAATAGGTTCGTTTTGAATATGTTTGTTAGAAAATTCTCAGGTTCGACATTCGTTCAGATTCGGCTTGCTAAAAGTTCGATTTGGATTTGATTCGAAAATAAACGAACCGGACTTGAACATGAGTTTGGGTTCGATTAAATAAACGAACCGAACCTCAAAAACATATGCTCGCTCATGTTCGATTCGTTAAAAGTTCGATTATATACACACATACAAACACATATAAAAGTATATATACATATATATTGTATATATAAGAAAAAATACATTCTATATTAACATAAGAACTACTCACTTATTTTCCCAAGCCATCCAGTCATCCACTTCCTATTCTCTATTCTCTGTTCCCGAAACCCCACAATACCCTCCCTTTTGGTTGTGATTTTTCCCTTTGAACAGAAACATACAAACAACATTTATTCTTAAATGAACCTTTAATGGGCCGAACCGAACTTTACGAACCTTACCCAAGTCGAACCGAACATGATTGCAATTTTCAAGTTATCGAGCCGAATCGAATCCGAGCCTAAAAGTATGCTAAACAAATCAAGAATGGGTTCGTTCGCTCAAGTTCGGCTCGTTTACACCCCTGGTTCTAAGTGCTTAGAGTGGGAGCCTATTGCTTATACCATTAGATTATTGAATAGGTTCTTTTTGAGTGCTTGTAATTTTCTCTATCGTTGATTTTTTTTATGAAATTACAATTCTCCGAAAGTCCTTTGCGAGTATAATTAACGATAGCTTCTGTTCCGAGTAGCGGAAACAAACACGTTCAAATATGATCATTCAAGAAAACACAAACACAGATTTACAAAGTTCTTCCTTAACTGGGATTAGGGGGAAAATACAAAGGATGAGATATATGGAGTTTCTATATTACTCTAAGATACAAATGGATCTCATATACAGATGGATCCAAATGTTCAAATAAAAATCTGTCTGGGATAGGAGCAACATTAGCAGAAGACGGTTCCTCCTCGACTGGGGTTTTCAAAGCAGATTATTAAGATTCAAGGAGTATCAATAGCTTCAATTGAATGCCATCAAGAAAGCCTATGCAAATTGACAATTTTAAAACAAACATATGTACTCAAATTCTCTATATAGTAAAATTGACTCCTTCGTAGAAGCTCTTTGTATGGCATCACAACCATTATAAATAAGGGTGCCTATCGAATTGAATGAGGGTGTTAGATCCGATTCGGACTCAAACTCAATAACCAAACTCAAACTCGAGTTCATACCTGATAAGTTTCGAGTCCAAGAATGTTGGCTCAAAGTCGAACTCATCAAGTTCGAGTTGACTCACGAGCCTCTTATTGAATCTTTTGTAAGTCAATATTATATTCATTTTTCGTGAATTTTCTTTGAAAAAGAAATTGAACTCATTAGGAATATCATTAATAATAAAAATGTTTGAGTTTTTCTGATAATATATAAATACATTTATTCATGTGCATTTGATAAGAATTATGAAAGATTGACATCTAAAAGTATATATTAACATCACAACACCAAATAGCATGCTCGTGCTACACTATTTTCTCCTCATTTATATATCATGTGTTTCTATATAGAATGGGAAATATATTAAAAAACCTAATAAAATCAAATCGAATTAGGGGGTTGAGTTATGCAGAACTCGAACTCGAATCGATAACTTTAACGAGTCATTTATCCGACTCAAACTCCTACTTAATAGCTTTTCGAGCCCATCTCGCATAACATCATCTGAGACTCATAATCAAAACCCCTGTTGAGTTGAGTTTGAGTCTATAATTGATCCAATTCCTTCAACTACGTATATATTTGATTACAATTCCACTAACACCTCGGGACATTTATTTTGATGGTAATGCATTGCAGATATGAGCCCAAATTCTTATTACCATCTATCAACTGCCAATTATAACAGAGAATGCCAAGATCTTCCAGAAAACAAAGCAACTCGAGTATGCATCCTTCATAGCCAGGCATTCAGATGGCGGGTCTCATCCCCTCTGCTCAGGGAGAAAGATGAGAGTGTCGTTCTATTACCATATGTTACACGGACGCTGTACTCTCCGAGGAATGCGCTGAAGCTGCACGCACCATGCTCATCCGCCGTCGCACTGAATTCACTAGTCTCCCACTCTTTGAGAAGCTTGTTGACGGCATCTCCAGCAGGGAGGTTCCTCGTGTTCATATCAGTCAGGCACACCTGGTAGCAGCCTCGGGGGTTGAGGGCAGTCCACAGCACTATGCCGGTGACGGACGGGTGGGAAAAGCCTTCCCTTAGCGCATCCTCAAGATAAATTCCCTGCAAGTAGTTGCAATGATATCTCTTTATTCCGGAATAATTGGTCACGTCATGTGTACGTTATCCTTTTTATGTAACTGTTTGCAGCATTATTTCTTTGTTATCCCTTGAACCTGTTGAACAAGAATGTGGATGTACCTGTTCTTGTTGATCAAATTTGTTGTTGATCTCGACCTCCGACAGCCAAATGGGCATACCCTAGGTTGTCAGCTTGTCCAGAACCACAGGCATA
Source organism: Ottelia alismoides (assembly GCA_037367405.1). Taxonomy (NCBI): domain Eukaryota; kingdom Viridiplantae; phylum Streptophyta; class Magnoliopsida; order Alismatales; family Hydrocharitaceae; genus Ottelia; species Ottelia alismoides. Next base: position 279,556 of record JAZKJV010010803.1, on the reverse strand, counting down.
AGCACGGCATTTGGTCTAGTGTAGAAGTGCCTCTGCAGGCCGATCCCCTCAAGCACAGCACCGCACCTCCTCCGGTCAGCTCCCTCAGCCTCTTTACATAGTAATCCACAGTCTGAGTTATCGTCGTTGCACATCTCCACCACGTTGAACTTGTTCATGTTGGGTAATTTCAGGTCCAACCTCAACTTGGGCTCTTTGAAGCTACAGCAATTTGCTCCTTTTGCAGGGGCATCACTGCAATATATCCAGCAAATGGGAGCCCCATTCGGCTGCCCATTTCCAAGGATGACAGAAGTCCTACTCGGCCATTCCATTCAAGCATATTCCAACCCTTCTCAAACGATCAGCAGCAAGGGTTTTGAGCTCGAGAGGGAAGGAGGTCGCAGCAGGGCTCCTCCTCCCTTCCCCCATAGACACGGGCTACAACTTGAGCTGAGGGAGCGGCCTTTTGAGCAAGCTCGAGAGGAGTTGTGGCGAGGTTGCGTGCGCGGCGACCTCAAGAAACCGAAGCCATCGTGTTTGGGTCTCCATCCGGAGCCCACAAGGGAAGCCACTTCATCCTTCTTGGATTTGAGCATGTTGTTTGGTATTTTAGATACCTAGTGTAGTTAGCTACTAGTAGAAGAACTACTTATTGTGCTTGTGGCTTGTACCTCAATTTTGTGGGCAACAAAAACGAGAAAAACATTGGCTCATTTTTTTTACCGTGGTGGATTGGTTGTCGGTCTTACCCTGGGATTTTTCCTTTACTCACATAGAGTAAGGGTTTCCACGTAAAAATCCTTGTCTCGTGTGGCTGCTTGCTTGTGATTGTTTGTTCTATCATTGTTGTCATTGAGTTCCCGTGTGGGGAACATATATTTGCTGTGCCATCTTTGCTGCAGGATAGTTATTTAGGGGATACTCCTGATCGTGCCATATCCCCAACAAGTGGTATCAGAGCACGGGTTGTGCAAAATGAGCAAAGATAACGAAGGCCACTATGATTAAGCTCCACAAGTAGCAACTGGCAGATTTGGAAGGTCAAGATGGAAGATATTTTATATTGCAAGGACCTTCACGATCCGGTGGAGTGAGAGATCGCCAAGCCGGAGAACATATCCGCAAGTGAGTGGACAAAGTTGAACCGAAAGGCCATTGGTACCATTCGAAAGTGGCTTGACATGTCGATTCTTCATCACGTGGCTGAAAAGACGAATGCAAAGGAGTTATGCGACAAATTGTCCGAACTCTATGATCAGAAGACCGTAACAAACAAGGCTTTCTTGATTAGAAAGCTAGTGAACTTGAAGTACAAAGATGAATGCAAAGTGGCGGAGCATTTGAACGATTTCCAAAGAATCATCAACCAGTTGACTTCCATGGGGTTTGGTACTTGATGACAAGTTGCAGGCACTTCTCTTATTGGGTTGATTGCCGGACAGTTGGAAGACTCTAGTAGTCACCGCGAGCAACTCTGCGAAGGATAGCAAGCTGACCATGGTTATGGTCAAGGGCAGTTTCCTCAATGAGGAGATTAGACGTCGCTCATCCGGAGAGGCATCCTCCTATTCACATATGTATGCAGTTGAGAGGAGAGGACGATCCAGTAGCAGAGGGCAGTCACATGAGAGGCAGAAAATCCAGAGACAAGTCCAAGGGCAGAGGAAAGTATCACCATTTCCAGAAGACCGGTCACTGGAAGAGAGACTGCAGGGTTTGGAAGAGAGAGCAATCTGAAGCCAAGAAAGATCACAAAAAAGAAGATGAGAATGTAGCTGCAGTTGTGGCAGATGACAGTGCAGATGAGGTGATTCTCACCATCCAGGACAGTGTTTGCATGCAGGGAGTAATTTGGAGTGGGTCGTTGACACGGCCGTCTCCTATCATTTGACTCCACATAGGGAGTTCTTCACCACATACACTAGTGGTGACTATGGGAGAGTCTTGATGGGTAATGAGAGTTACTCTAAGATCATTGGCATGGGCACCATCTCGATTCAGATGGATGTTGGGTGCTCAATGGCACTCCAGAATGTGAGACATGTTCCTAATGTACGTCTTAGCCTTATATTTGGTTCACAACTAGATAGTGAAGGCTACCATCTGAAGTTCGGCGACAACAAGTGCAAGATTAGGAAGGATTCTCTCATCATGGTGAGAGGCAGTTTGTGTCACACATTCTATATGACTAGAGTGAAGGTCATGGATGACAGTTTGCATGCCAGCGAGGCAGACAATTCAGATTTTTGGCATCGGCGGCTTGGGCACATGAGCCAGAAGGGCTTGCAACTTTTGAGCAAGAGAGAGTTGATCCCCACTTCAATGACATCACTTTGTCTCCTTGTGATGCATGTGAGGTTGGGAAGAGCAGGAGTGCACCATACAAATCCAGATCCAAGGTGAAGGGAGATCTTCTACAGTTAGTTCATTCTGACATTTGTGGTCCCATGGACACGACCTCTTTGGGAGGCAACAAGTATTTTTATTACCTTCATTGATGATTCATCTAGGAAGGTGTGGGTGTATGTGCTGAGATCGAAAGATCAGGTGTTTGATTACTTCAAGAAATTCCATGCCATGGTTGAGCGTGGGAAAGGGAAATTGTTGAAGTGTCTTCGCACGGACAATGGGGGAGAGTACACCCCCCATACCTTTCAGGGCTATTGTGCAGAGCACGTATCTGGCATGAGAGGACAGAGCCAGGCACACCCTAGCACAATGGTCTAGCTGAAAGGATGAACATGACCATTGTTGAGAGGGTCCGCTGTATGCTGAAGACAGCGAAGTTGCCCAAGACTTTTTGAGCTGAGGCGGTTCGCACCGCATGTTACTTGATCAGCAGATCTCCATCAATTCCTTTGGGTTTTCAGATTCCAGAGCGTGTTTGGACAGGGAAGGACACCTCATATGCTCATTTGAGGGTATTTGGATGCAAGGCCTATGCATTGGTACCAAAGGAGCAACGGAAGAAGTTGGATGACAAGGCCGTGCCTTGTATTTTTCTTGGCTATGGAGATCAGGAATTTGGATACCGTCCTTGGGATCCAAGAAAGAAGACCCGTCACCAGACACAGGGATGTGATCTTTTATGAGAACCAGACATTGGTAGAGGACACCACTGAGAGTGGTGATGCAGATGAGTTTTCCATGGATGATGACAGTGATGAGGACACAGAGCCCTCTCCAGTACAAGGTACAGGTGGTGAGGATGGGCAGCTAGAGCAACGTGAGCCTGATGCAGACCCTGTTGATGGACTTGGGGCAGGGGGAGCAGCCTCATCTACATGCAGACGCAACAGAGCCTCAGGTCAAGAGATCTGAGAGGACACGCCAGCCATCATCCCGTTACCCTACTTCCATGTATGTGATGCTCATAGATGCAGGTGAGCCATACACTTTTGAGGAGGCACAAATGCATAAGGACAAGGATCATTGGCGCAATGCAATGAATGAAGAGATGTTATCTCTCAAGAAAAACAACACTTATGATCTGGTTGAGCTTCCTAAAGGGAAGAGAGCCTTGAAGAACAAATGGGTCTACAAGCTGAAATCAGATGACAGCGGTAAAAGATTATTGGTGAAATGGTTCAACCAGAAGGAAGTAGTGGACTATGATGAGATCTTCTCCCCAGTGGTGAAGATGAATTCAGTGAAAATGGTGCTAGGACTTGTTGCCAGCATGGACCTTGAGCTGGAGCAGATAGATGTGAAGACGGCGTTTCTTCACGGTGATTTAAAGGAAGAGATCTACATGGAGCAGCCACAAGGATTTCAAGAGAAAAGGAAACAACACATGGTTTGTAGGTTGAGAAAGAGTCTCCATGGCTTGAAGCAAGCCCCGAGACAGTGGTACTTGAAGTTTGATGCTTTTATGGGAAAGCAACGCTTCAAGAGGACTACATCCGATCCATGTGTATATGTTCGTCGTCTTCCCAATGATAGGTTCGTTATTATTTTGATATATGTGGATGACATGTTGAATGTAGGTCATCAATCCAACCTCATTGCAAAGCTCAAGAGAGAACTATCCAAAGATTTTGAGATGAAAGATTTGGGCAAAGCCAATCACATCCTTGGGATGCAGATTACAAGGACATGAAGAAGCGCATGTTATGGTTATCATAAGAGAGCTATATTGAACGTGTGTTGGAGCGGTTCAACATGAAGAATGCCAATCCTATCAGCATGTCTTTAGCCTCTCATTTCAAGCTAACCAAAGAGTTATGTCCTTCTACTTCCGAGGAGAAAGTAGAGATGGCCAAGATCCTATACCAGTCAGCAGTTGGGAGCCTCATGTATGCATTGGTTTGCAGTAGACCCTACATAGCTCATGCAGTGGGCGTGGTGAGCAGATTCATGTCCAACCCAGGCAAGGACCATTGGGAGGCCGTGAAATGGATCTTGAGATACTTGAGAGGTACCTCAAGTATGTGTCTTGTGTTTAGGAGGTTAGATCCCAAACTTTGTGGCTACACCGATGCAGATATGGCATGAGACATGGACCAAAGAAAGTCCACTTCAGGTTACATTTTCACTTTTGCAGGGAGAGCCATATCATGGCAATCCAAACTACAAAAATGTGTTGCTCTTTTGACTACTGAGGCAGAATACATTGCAGCAGCAGAGTCTGGGAAAGAAGTGTCGTGGCTACAAAGCTTTCTTAGTGAGTTTGGATTGGAAGACAGTGAGCCGGTTGTGTTTTGTGATAGCTAGCGCGCTATAGACTTGAGCAAGAGTACCATGCACCATGCTCGCACAAAACACATTGATGTGAGATACCATTGGCTGAGGGATGCAATTGAACAGAAGCAGATCATGTTGAAGAAGATTCACATCGATGAGAACGCCTCAGACATATTGACCAAGACAGTCACTCGTGACAAGCTTCAGCTCTGTAGAGAGCTGAGTGGTGTCACATCTTCTTGATCTCCATCACCGGACAACACCTCCCCGTTGGGGCTGGGGGGAGGAGGTTGTTGGGTAATTTCAGGTTCAACCCCAACTTGGGCTCTTTGAAGCTACAACAATTTGCCCCTTTTGTAGGGGCATCACTGCAATATATCCCGCAAATAGGAGCCCCATTCAGCTGCCCATTTCCAGGGACGACAGAAGCCTTATTCGGTCATTTCATTCAAGCCGATTCCAGCCCTTCTCCAGTGATCAGCAGCAAGGGTTTTGAACCCATCCTCCTCCACATGGGGAAGGAGGTCGCAGCAGGGCTCCTCCTCCCTTCCCCCATCGACACGGGCTGCAGCTTGGGCTGAGGGAGCAACTGTTTGAGCAAGCTCGAGAGGATCTGTAGCGAGGCTGCGTACGTGGCGACCTCAAGAAGCCGAAGCCATCGTGTTTGGGTCTCCATCCAGGAGCCCACAAGGGAAGCCACTTCATCCTTCTTGGATTTGAACATGTTGTTTGGCATTTTAGATACCTAGTGTAGTTAGCTACTAGTAGAAGAACTACTTATTGTGCTTGTGGCTTGTACCTCAATTTTGTGGGCAATAAAATCGAGAAGAACATTGGCTTATTTTTTTTACCGTAGTGGATTGGTTGTCGGTCTTGTCCCGTGGTTTTTCCCTTACTCACATCGAGTAAGGATTTCCACGTAAAAATCCTTGTCTTGTGTGGTTGCTTGCTTGTGATTGCTTGTGCTATTATTGTTGCGATTGAGTTCCTGTGTGGGGAACATATATTTGCTGTGCCATCTTTGCTGCAGGACAGTTTTAGAGGATACTCCTAGTTGTGTCATATCCCCAACAATTCATGAAGAGCGTCGCAAGGGGATCGCTCTCCTGCACGATGCGGAAGAATTAACACGCAGCGTTGGAGTCCAGTCGTTGCTCGTAGAAGTCAAAGTGCAACATCTCGTTGTTCATATCTCAACGCACGAATTCACCCTTGTAACGTTCCATGAGACGACGTATACGATTGTTGACAGCTGAGGCCAGTTCAATGGTGATAAGGTTGCGAACCCAGGCTGGTTCAGAAGATGTTGTGCCCGCGGGCCACGATCTGGTTTGATCGCACGAACTCCATCAACTTGTCAATCAGTGTGTAGTTTAGTTGGCCTTGATCGGGCTCGGTGGCATACCACTTGAGCTCATTCTCGAATGCAACTGCATTGAACCTCTCCATGAACCAAGCCTGCAAAACGAGGTGATGGTCACTAGATAATGGGTAATAATGTTGGGGATAATATGTGTGTACCTAAATCCCTTTCCTGCAGCAAAGATGGCACGACAACAATATGGGTTGCCCACTCGGGAACCAAATGACAACAATGATAATCAAACACACAAGCAACCACATGAGACCAAGATTTTTACGTGGAAACCTTTACTCGATGTGAGCAAGGGAAAAACTACGGGCCAAGACCGGCAACGAATCCACTATGGTCAAATGAGTCAATGTTCTTTCGGTTTTGTTGCCCAACAAAATCGAGATACAAGCCACACATGATAGTTCTTCTACTATTACCTAACTATCCCTAGGTATCTAACAATACCAAAAGTGCTCAAAACCAAAAAGGTGAGGTGGCTTCCCTGTAGGCTCCCGGATGGAGACCCAAAACGATGGCTTCGGCTCCTTGAGATCGTCCACAACGACCTCCAACTGCTCCTCTCGAGCACATACAAACGCCGCTCTCCAAACCCAAACCGTTGCTCCCACGAGTCCAAGATGCCGCTGCACTTGAGCCCTAGCTGCGACTCCTCTTCCACTCGGACTCTCTCTCGCTCTCTTGCGCACGTGAAGGAAGACAGAGAAAGATGGGTTCTCCAAGAACCCTTGCTGCTGGTTGCTGGAAAATGGGAAGGGGATACGGGCTCTCCTCTGCGCGTTCTGGAAATGAGCGGGGAACAATTGGGGGTTCCTTTTGTTCATGGAATCGGAGCTTTCAATTTCTAGGCATTCTGCAAAGATGCTCCTACAGAAGGGGCAAAAGGCTGCAGCCCAAAAGAGCTCAAGTTGGGGTTGGAACAACAGATAACCCAACAACCTCCCCCTCCAGCCCTAACGAGGAGGTGTTGTCCACTGATGGAGATCAAGAAGAGGTGACACCGCTCAGCTCTCTACAGAGCCGAAGCTTGTCACGAGTGACGACCTTGATCAACATGTCTGAGAGGTTCTCATCTGCATAATGGCTTGCTGTGACTCGCATGTCCGACATATGTGTGATCAGATCTTCAAGAGGTTGAAGGATTGGAGGAGCCAGTCATCAACCACAAAATCAACCTCCTTGCCACGAAAATCATTCAATAGTTGGTTAATCTTGTTGTCAATGAATCTATGATGGAAACCGACGTGCCCTAAAAACGACCAGAGTTGCTTGATATTTTTGGATGTCTCAAGTTTCAAAATTATAACATCCACCACGACTGGGTCAACCTACATGTCATGCTTGGAGATGATGTGAACTAGCATAATTTCTTCAGTCGCCATGAAGTGACTCTTCTCCCACGAAAATACAAGGTTCACATCACAACATGTTTTCAACACTCGATCTACATATCCAAGGCATTGATCAAAATTGCCACCATAGACCGAGAAATCATCCATGAATACTTCAAGAAAATGATGAATGTGAAATTTGCCTCTTTAATAGTAAGGGAATGTCGTAGCATAGGAGGCAAATTTGTTTCAGCAAAGAGACCACAATCTTTAAATATTGTGGAGTATTTATACTTGGAAAGTCTACCAAGGTCGAACATAGGGACACGAGCCTCTTTTATAATATTTGTCAAATTTTTTATATTAAATTTATGTGTGATTATTTTCTCAATTCTAGTCCTTCATGCAGAAGCAAGCATGGTGCATGGTACTCTTACTCAGCTCTATAACACTCTGGCTATCACAAAACACAACTGGCTTACTGTCATCCAATCCAAACTCACCAAGAAAGTGTTGTAGCCACAACACTTCTTTCTCATCCTCTGCTGCTACTATGTATTCTGCCTCGGTAGTTGAGAGAGAAACACATTTCTGTACCTTGGATTATCATGATATGGATCCCCCTGCAAATATGAAAATGTATCCTGAAGTAGACTTTCTCTGGTCCATGTCACCTGCCATGTCTGCATCAGTGTAGCCACAAAGTTTGGGATCTAACCTCTCAAATACAAGACACATACTTGAGGTGCCTCTCAAGTATCTCAAGATCTATTTCACTGCCTGATGAACGCGAAATTCACCTCTTTAATAATGTGAAATTAGTCGTAGTATAGGAGGCGAATTTGGTTAAGCAAAAACCACGATCTTTGAATGTCGTGAGATATTTTTACTTGGCAAGTCTACCAAGGTCGAACACAGGGACATGGCCTCTTAATATGTTTATCGAATTTCGATTCACGAAGCACAAAGTGAGTTAATTTCAATTTCAGGTCCTCATGAAGAACTATGCTCTTTACAAAGCAAAGCCATGATGCATGCAATTTTTTTAATTGATTTTTATGCAAGTTAAAGTGATGCATGAGCAAATATGCAAGAGAATTTATATGCAGATTAAAGACTACAATTATACCCTAAAATTTATGAGTAACATAATAGGAATGAAATCAGTGTCAATTTAATCACAGCAATAAAAATGGTCATCAAATCAAAGCAAGACAAGGAGAGCAGGGTCCCATTTTCACATAAAAAAATCACTTCAATAAAAACAGTGGCAAATGAGACAATTAAACATGCTAAAATGTAGAGGACAAAACAAGGATCAAAACGACACTAAAATCATGCAATTTGGACCTACGATGCTCAAGTTATGCTAAAAACAATGCAGGGGTATAATTGTAATAAAAATGCAAGAAAAATAAATGATAAATATTGCATTTAGGTCCCTGGAGGGACCTAAATGCAATTATCAAAAACCGACTGGGCCCAGTGTAATTTTTCCATGCGCACGGGGAGCTTTTTGCAATTTCCAGAAAGTTGGAGGGCCTCCCTGTAAAATACCCAGGCACGCCCGTGAGGCACGTGCCTGGGGACCTAAATGTAATTCCCAAAAATAGCGGGTCTTTCGTGCAATTTTCCTAGCGCCACAGGTGCTGTGCACGTGCAATGCTAGGCTCGGAAGGAAGCTCTGGCTCGGGGAACGTGACGATGTCTGGAGGCTCGGGTTTTGGCTCGGGTCACCCGAGCCGATTGGTTTGGTTCGAGGCTTGGGCCTCCACGTGGCGTCATCACGGCCGTCCGATCGAAACGATCGGACGACATCTGCTCTTCTGCATCCGCCGCAGGTCACCGGAGAAGGCGGGGCTCCGACGACCTGTCAATTGCTCCGCCACGTCCCTCCTGTCGAGAAGAAGATCCGGGGAGCTCTATGGACTGCTGGCGGAGATCTTGGAGTCGTGGCGAGGCTTCGGGGCTGGTCGGAGGTGAAGGTCGGTGAAGCCTCGCCGGAGGAGAAAAGCTCGAAGGAGCTCCGTTGTGTACTCCGGCCAAAGAAGTTCCTGCATGCGTTAGATAGCCGAAGCGTGCTCGTGCGAGTGCAGTGCGAGTGAGAGGTGGGTGAGCAAGGGCTGTAGAGGCGTCGAGAGCGGTGGCCGGTGGCTTCTTCGCTGCCGGAGCGGGAGAAGAAGGGGATCAAAGCGGGGGAGGATCTGGAGAAGGGAGAGGAGGTTCGCGTGAAGGAGGGTGGCGTTGCGAAGCTGATGAAGAGGTTCGATTAGGGTGATGGTGGCGATCGGCGGAGGGAAAAATACGAGAAAAACAAGAACAAAAATCACCTCGCCGCAACGAGGTGTTGGCGGGGGAAATAGCTTGGGCTGAGGCTCAAGGAGCCTCGGGTCGTCGCCCGACGAGGTCAGCCGGGCCTCGGGGCTCGGCGGAGCTTAATGGCGTCCGTTACTCAGCGGAGTAACGCCGAGGATCAACACCGGCAGAAACCCATTATCGCCTCTACGTTCCACCCCTCCGCTGTCACCGGAGGGGCGGAGGAAGCTAGGATTGAAGCCAAGAATGGTGGACGAGGGGTTACAGAGGCGGAGGGAGGCTATTTGTAGGTGGAATCCGGTGGAGTTGGCCGAGCGTTACAGATGGGAGAAGGCATTTTTGAGTGGAGATTTAATGGCGAATGGAGTGATGGAGGCGAGTGTTGATGGTGGCGCGAGGATGGCGGAGGGAAGGGTGACGTGGGGCGGACGTTAGGAGAGAGAGGGATGGCCGGAGGTGGCGACCAAAAAGGGAAGGGGCGCAGGGTTGGTGACGCGTAACGGTAGGGGACGGGGACTTCGGAGGAAGGAGACGACCTTTTGGCCTTTGGATCTTGAGATCCAACGGCTAGGAGGAGGGTGTTAGCGGATGGATGGGATCAGATCTTAGATCTGATCCAATGGATGTGATCGAGGTTCTAGTGGACAGATAGGATCAGATCAGGAGGGGATCCAACGGTCTGGAGAAAAGGGGGAACGTGGATCAATATCAGCCGTTGGATAGGAATGGGATCAGAGGGCTGAGATGAAGGGTGGTCGTGGCGCGGGGAAGATCGTTGGATGATATTAAGATCGGACGACTGATGTTAAGGCGGATGTGTGTGGTTAAGATAAGATCTGAGAGTTAGATCTGACGGCTGTGAGCGAGGCGAGATTGGACGGTGGGGATGGGGGAGGAGATGGAGTGATCCAACGGCCCAGGAGAGGCGTCGGGTGGCAGATAGAGAAGCGGGCCACGTGGGCGGCCCAGGGGTCGCCACGTGGCCCAATCAGAAAAATTCAAATAAAAACACAAAGAAAAATCTAAAAGAAATAGTTAGAGGCAGAATTAGGAAAAAGTCAAAACATGAAAGTTGCTCGTCTTGACGAGATCTACAACTTTTATGTTGGTCAAAAAGTCAAAAGAGGTCATTTGTACAAAACGTATTTTTGGGGGTATTTTTAGGGGGATAAAAACACCAATTTTGTGGTTTTGAGATGTTTTTGTAATTTTTAGTGTTTTTAATGGTCAATGAATTATAGACAATTATTCTACCTAATTTTTAGGGATTTTTTAGGATAAAATAATTACAAGAAAAATAAAGGAATTAAAAGCAATAATTTAATGGTAAATTATATACAATATAATACAGGATAAAACAAAGAATTACAGGTTATTTTTATTGGATTGATTAAGCAGGGGTTTTAATTAGCGGCTTTTAGCATGATGAATTCGAGATTCATCACTGCCTTCCAATGGTCCTTCCCCGGATTGGACATGAATCTTCTCACCATGACCACTGCATGGGCTATGTTGGGTCTAGTGCAAACCATTACATACATGAGGCTTCCAACTGCGGATTGGTATGGGATCTTGGACATCTCTGCTTTCTCCTCATAAGTAGATGGAAATGATTCCTTGGTCAGCTTAAAATGAGAGGCTAAAGGCGTGCTGACATGTTTGTCATTCTTCATGTTGAAACACTCCAACACGCGTTCAACATAGCTTTCTTGTAAGAACCACAACATGCGCTTCTTCCTGTCCCTTGTAATCTGCATCCCAAGGATGTGATTTGTCTTGCCCAAATCTTTCATCTCAAACTCCTTGGAGAGTTCTTTCTTGAGTTTTGCAATCAAGTTGGAATCATGACCTACAATCAACATATCATCCACGTAGATCAAAAGAATGACGAACCTGTCATTAGGAAGACGACGAATATATACACATAGATCGGTTGTAGTCCTCTTGAAGCCTTGCTTTGCCATGAAAGTATTAAACTTCAAGTACCATTGTCTCGGGGTTCGCTTCAAGCCATAGAGACTCTTCCTCAACCTGCAAACCATATGCTCTTTCCCTTTCTCTTGAAATCCCTGTGATTGTTTCATGTAGATCTCTTCTTTCAAATCACCGTGAAGAAACGCCGTCTTCACTTCCATCTGCTCTAGTTTAAGGTCCATGCTAGCAATAAGTCCTAGCATCATTCTCATTGAATTCATCTTCACCACATGGGAGAAGATCTCATCACAATCCACTCCTTCTTTCTGACTGAATCCTTTCACCACCAATTTGGCCTTGTGCTTCATCTGCTTGCCACTGTCATCAGACTTTATCTTGTAAACCCATTTACTCTTCAAGGCACCTCTTGCCTTTGGGAAGCTCAACAAGATCATAAGTATGATTTTTCTTGAGAGATAACATCTCTTCATTCATTGCATTTTACCAATGATCATTATCCTTATGCATTTGTACCTCCTCAAAGGTGTATGGCTCACCTGCATTTGTAAGCATCACATACCTAGAAGTGGGGTAGCGGGATGATGGCTAGTGTGCCCTCTCAGATCTCCCGACCTGAGGCTCTATTACATCTGCATGTGAATGAGGCCGCTCCCCCTGCCCTAGGTCCCCTGAACCTGCATCAACGGGGTCTGCATCAGGCTCGTGCTGCTCTAGCTTCCCATCCTCTCCACTTGTACGCTGTACTGGAGAGGGGTATGTATCCGCATCACTGTCACAATTCATGGAAAACTCATATGCATCACCACTCTCAGTGGTGTCCTCAGCCATTGTCTGATTCTCATAAAAAATCACATCCCTGTGTCTGGTGGCTGTCTTCTTCCTTGGATCCCAGAGACGGTATCCAAACTCCTGATCTCCATAGCCAAGAAAAATACAAGGCACCGCCTTGTCATCTAACTTCCTATGTTGCTCCTTGGGTACCAATGCATAGGCTTTACATCCAAACACCCTCAAATGAACATATGAGGGATCCTTCCCTGTCCAAACACACTCTGGAATCTGAAATTCCAAAGGAACTAATGGAGATCAGTTGACCAAATAATATGTGGTGCGAACTGCTTCAACCTAAAAGGTCTTGGACAACTTCGCTATCTTCAGCATGCAACGAACTCTCTCAACAATGGTCCTATTAATCCTCTCAGCAAGACCGTTGTGTTGAGGTGTGCCTGGCTCTGTCTTCTCATGCCTGATGCCGTACTCTGCACAGTAGTCCTGAAAGCTAAGGGAGGTGTACTCTCCCCTATTGTCTGTGCTGCAAAAAAAATCAGCAATTTTCCTTTCTCACACTCAACCATGGCACGGAATTTTCTGAAGAAATCAAATACCTGATCCTTCAATCTTAGCATATACACCCACACCTTCCTAGATGCATCATCAATGAAGGTGACAAAATACATGTTGCCTCCCAAAGAGGTTGATAGGACCACAAACATCTGAGTAAATCAGCTGTAAAAGGTCTCCCTTCATCTTGGATCCGACTCTGTATGATGCACTCTTGCTCTTCCCAACCTCACATGCATCACAAGGAGATAATGTGATGTCATTGTGGTAGGGGATCAACTCTCTTTTTCTCAGAAGTTGCAATCCATTATGACTCATGTACCCAAGTCGACGGTGCCACAAATCTGAAGTATCTGCCTCGTTAGCATGCAAAGTGCCATCCTTGACCTTCACTCTAGTCATGTAGAGTGTATGACACAAACTGCCTCTAGCCATGATGAGAGAACCTTTGCTAATCTTGCACTTGATGTCTCCAAACTTCATACGGTAGACTTCACTATCTAGTTGTGAACCATATATAAGGCTAAGGTGCACATCATGGACATGCCTCGCATTCTGCAAAGTTATTGAGCACACAACATCATTCTGAATCGAGTTGGTGTCAATTCCCACGATCTTAGAGTAACTCTCGTTACCATCAAGACTCGCCCGTAATCACCCTTAGTGTAGTTGGTGAAGAACTCCTTGTGTGGAGTTACATGATAGGAGGCGGCTGTGACAACGACCCACTCTAAGTCACTTCCTGCATGCAAGCACTGATCCTAGATGGTGAGAATCACCTCATCTGCATTATCATCTGTCACAACTGCATCTACATTCCCATCTTCATTTTTTTGATCTTTCTTGGCTTCAGCTTGCTCTCGCTTCCAAATCCTGCAATCTCTCTTCCAGTGACCTGATTTCTGGCAATGGTGATACTTTCCTCTACCCTTGGACTTGTCTCCGGATTGCTGTCTCTCTTGTAACTTTCCTCTGCCAGTGGATCTTCCCTTCCTCTCAACTGCATACACATGTGAAGAGGAGGATGTCTCTCCTGATGAGCGACACATGATCTCCTCATTCAAGAGACTTCCCTTGACCATGGTCATGGTTAACTTACTATCCTTTGGAGAGTTGCTCACGGTGACTACTAGAATCTCCCAACTGTCTGGGAATGAACCCAACAAGAGAAGTGACTGCAACTCGTCATCTAGTATCAATCCCATGGAAGTCAACTGGTTGATGATTCTTTGGAAATCATTCAAATGTTCCGCCGCCTTGGTTCCATCATTGTATTTCAAGTTAACAAGATTTCTAATCAAGAAAGCCTTATTAGTTGTGGTCTTCTGATCATAGAGTTCGAACAACTTGTCCCACAACTCCTTTGCATTTGTCTCTTCAGCCATATGATGGAAAACCGACATGTCAAGCTACTTTCGAATGGTCCCAATGACCTTTCGATTCAACTTTATCCACTCACATGCGGACATGTTCTCCGGCTTGGTGCTTTCTCCCTCCACCGGATCGTGGAGGTCTTTGCAATATAAGATGTCTTCCATCTTGGCTTTCCAAATCTTCCAATTTTGCTTGTGAGCTTAATCATTGTGCCTTAATCATCTTTGTCCATTTTGCTCAACGTGAGCTCTGATACCACTTGTTGAGGATAATATATGCGTACTTAAATTCCTTTCCTGCAGCAAAGATGGCATGACAACAATATATGTTCTCCACTCAGGAACCAAATGGCAACAATGATAATCAAACACACAAGCAATCACACGAGACCAAGATTTTTATGTGAAAACCCTTACTCGATGTGAGTAAGGAAAAAACTACGGAGTAAGACCGGTAACGAATCCACTGCGGTCAAATGAGCCAATATTCTTTCAGTTTTGTTGCCTAACAAAATCGAGATACAAGCCACACACACAATGATAGTTATTCTACTAGTAGTTAACTATCCCTAGGTATCTAACAATACCAAAAGTGCTCAAAACCAAGAAGGTGAGGTGACTTTCCTGTGAGCTCCCGGATGGAGACCCAAAACGATGGTTTCGGCTCCTTGAGATCGTCTGCAACGACCTCAAATTGCTCCTCTCGAGTACAGCCAAACGCCGCTCTCCAAACTCAAACTGCTGTTCCCACGAGTCCAAGCTGCTGCTGCACTTGAGCCTTAGCTGCGGCTCCTCTTCCACTCGGCCTCTCTCTTGCTCTCTTGCATGCGTGGAGGAAGACGGAGAAAGATGGGGTTCTCCAAGAACCCTTGCCCCTTGCTGTTGGTTGCTGGAAAATGGGAAGGGGACACGGGCTCTCCTCTGCGTGTTCCGGAAAGGAAGGGGGAACAATGGGGGATTCCTTTTGTTCCTGGAACGAGTTCTGGGTAATTTGCAAAGATGCCCCTGCAGAAGGGGCAAAAAGCTGCGGCCCAAAAGAGCTCAAGTTGGTGATGGAACAACAAATAACCCAACAAATAATTGGTTGATTTTGTCTTCAGCATCCACATCTACTCACTGCCTATATGTGATCAGCTGATTCTTTTGATCAATACACACGTATGGGATTTGAAAAGCATATAATTAGATTTTCTAGCAGTAGAGTACATGGAAATGGGCATGATCAATTACGGATGGAGATGCTGCAGATAGATTGTGATTAGAATCATAGATGTGCTACTTCAGTTGGATTCAGGGTAACCAAATCTGTACCACATGTCAAGCTTTTAATCCTCGATGCCTACCGTCCTAATCGCAGCATAGACCATGCACTAGAATGCACCTAATAAGCAGCGTTGCCAAGAATGTGCTCATTGATCGCTAATCTGAATGATCAAGGCTGCTAAAGAGCAATGCAGACGCGAATTGTACAGTTCTTATGATGCCGTCCTGGTTGATTCTCCATTGCTCCACTGTGAATGGCTGCAGAGATGCACTCGCGACCAATATCACTGCATGTGGGTCGTTGTTGGAGCTCTATGCAACATGTAAAATTAGTCAGTTATACCCGTTTAATTTGTTTCTCTCAGATCAACAACATATGGTAAATGCAGAGAGTTGCACCTGAAAGTAGAGTATTGAATTGTCAGAAGGTGAATCGAGAACAAAGCCACCTTTGAGGAAGGACCAACACCCGGCCTTTGCCAGTGAGCTTCCTATGCACCAGTGGGTGGAATTTTTTGTCAATAATCGTGCCTTGATCGGAGCCGAATCCGTGCATTCGATCTTGATCCAACCTGATCAGATATAAAAGCATGTTATTAAACTCTCTGGTATCAGGTGTAACATTCTCTAAGCTGAACAGAAGGTAAAAAAGATTTCCGACGAAGTGGTCACACAAAAGAATCCAAGATTTGCATGGTTGGGCAAACGGCTAACATCTGTAAGATATAATCGAGATCATCACACAGCATGCATACATATCGAGAGGTGTTGGAAGTGGTTTAGTATAATAAGAACAAGAACAGCATACACATCCATCGGAGCCCCAAATCCCATTTAACCCCCAGACATACTGTCTCAAAATGATACCAGAATTACCGAGCTCTTGAATCATAATCGCTTGATGGTAGGGCAGCATCTGTCATCCACTTAATCTGACACTCTATAGAGGGGCGTCAGTGCCACCCCTGTCGAACGCCACTTTGAGGATGAAAATCTCTCTCCGTATGCTAATTGATCAACGCTGAATATGATGCAATGGTGATGCATCACTCCATCCATGCAGTCAAAATATCTAGAAACTATTTTTTTACATAGAAGCCCAAATAAATCTCTAGTCCACAACATCATATATCTTGGAGAAATCCACCTTCTATATCATCTTCTTTCGGTTAACAATAATCTCGATAGCTATCACTATAATGTCTATTGCATGTCCACCTAAACTAAAAGCCAACTATTTTGGAATAGTGATGGAGCTCAACAAGCCATAAGGGCAATTAATTAGCAACTTGACCATAGTAGGATAGATAGTTAAGAGAGTAATCTGTCTAAAGTCCTCTGTTGAGAAAAATTTCCCACATACACATAACATGGTAGGAATAAGAACTAATTTGACATCATATGTATCAAGCATGTTAATCCATGATATGAAAGATATCAATATAAAATTAACATGCATATCCGTGTTTAGAATTAACCTGGAAACAACTATGATTGGACAAGTCAATGCGATACATATCAAAAACTAAATGAAAAGTTAGAGATATCACTGAAGCATTCTAGAGAACTCCGCCTCGAAAGACAATGCCCCCACATTCTCGGCACACAGGGTGTTGGTGTGTCGCTCTCAGGGTGTGACGGTCCCACACTCGTATACTATGCACACCATGCAAGAACGTCTTCGAAAGTCACCTATGTGGACAAAATCGAGATCGGAGAAGAAGGAACAGTCACATACAAAAGGAAAGAGGAAGCATGCAAGAGAGATCATAATGTTTGTAACCATAGGTCACGACTTAAAAGATATATCTAAGTCATGGTGGATAGCTACACATTGTGGGCGAAAATAAAGGGACAAATTGCGGCTTTGGAATTCAAATGACACATCCAAAACTGCAGATCTAAAAACAAAATATGGCTAATATATCAACCCACAACCTGCACCGTACCGAGCATGGTCGCAATGGGCAGGGACGTGCACACACATGTGTTGTAGTCCAAAACTCCTTGTGATTTGGTCACAGACTGAGTTAAGGATTTCCCATATATAAGCCATAAGATAGTTTTCTCTCCCCGATGTGGGACTAAAAAGCTCCTAAACATGGCTGAAATATTGAAATTCTAGGAAGTGAGATACATTAATACAACTTGATATTATTTATTAAATTGTATCAAACATCCAATTACCAAACTAATTCCAACAATCCCTCACGAATTCATTGTTGAAACACGGAAAGAGCAAAGAATCTCAATTTCTACACTTTGCTTTCAGTAAAGATGCCTTCTGATTTAAAACTTTACATGAGTTATCCACTTTCACCAGCATAGGAATAAAGTAAACTGTCTTGATCTTTAATCCCCTATTGTGATAGTATCCAATGGTAACAATCGAGTGAAGTCCATGGTGATAATATTTAAGTTTTGATGTTATTAATAGCCATGCACCCTATCCTTTTTCATGAGTACATTAAAGATAAACCCTCATCTTTATCTGCATCCCATAGAGATACTCACATCGACGGCTTTCTCCAAGGAAGCATTGCTCACATCTTGCCTTTAAAAAGGCTTGAATCCATTAAGAGCCTAACACCTAACCTTACTGGTAGCTTTCACGTACTCGACCTTTTCATGTATAGAACTCAAACGCAAAGCATTACATATTATGAGTGCCAAATAGTTTTCCATACAACTTGCTTTCCACATTGAATCTATTTCATGGGATCTCCACTCATTTGGGTTGGGTTACTACTGTAGGAAAACTCTAAGTGGGTTTCAGCCCCATTCCAATCCTTGATTTTTGGACTAAAGATATGTCAAGTCGCTCTGTAAGTGGATCTACTATGTTATCTTTGGTACCGACAAATTCCACGGCAATCACTCCAAAAGACACCAAATCCCTTAAATACTTAAGTCTAACATGGATAAGTTTTCTTATTTTCTGATTGTTCTTTGAACTCTTTCTCTTTGCAATTGTCGTGATGTTATCACAATGCAAAGATATCGCCGATATAGGCTTACCCACTACGCGCTTTTTAGAGAGAAGCTCATTCATCCATTCAACCTCTATACCCGTAGTGTCCAAAGCACACAACTAATCATCAAAAGTAGACTGAGCCAAAATGGTATGTTTCACATACCTCAAGGAGACTGCTCCGCCTCCAAGGGTAAATACATATCAAGTAACACCATTACTCCAAGTATCCTCCACTTGACCAATCTAACTTGCATCAATATATCCTTCTAAAACAGAAGGATGTCTACCACAATGCAATCCAAGAGCTTTGGTACCCTTAAGGTACTTCAACACTCGACCTAAGGCATCCCAATGAATACGACCAAGACAACTCGTGTATGGTGTACTTACTCTACTTTATGACTGTAAAAGAAGTATCTGGTCTCGTTCACTTTCCAAGGTACATTAAGATTCCTATAATCTTTGAATACCTTAGTTGTGCTACATCCACTCCACTCTTGTTCTTGCAATGAAATATTTAGGTGAATCACAAAGAGTGCATACAGATTTATAGCTTTGATAGCCGGATTTTTCTAAAACTTTCCTAGTAAAGTGTGACTGAGAAAAGGTTATCCCACTAATTGATATAATCAATCTGAGTTTCAAAGTTACATTTGCAACTCCTAAATCTTTCATTTCAATCTTTGCTCAAAAACAACTTGGTTTCTTTAACTATCCTTATGTTCGATCAAAATATCATCAACATAAAGATATAAGACATCAGACAAATCACCTTAAATCATAGAATACACACATTTATCAGATTCATGAATAATAAAGCCACAAGATTGAACAATCTTATCAAACTTTTCATGCCATTGTTTTGGAGCTTGTATTGATCTGTAAAGGGATTTTACAAACTTGTGAATTTTTCTCTCATTACCAAGTGCTACAAATCCCTCGGGTTGGCCCATAAAGATCTCTTTCTCAAGATCGTCATGTATAAAGGTAGACTTCACATCCATCTGATGTATTGTGAGATCATATACATAAGCCAATGAAATAAGTATCCGAATCGTAGTCATTCTGGTAACAAGAGAATGCGTATCAAAATAATCAATACCTTCATTTTGCTTGAGACCTTTGGCAATAAATCTCTCTCTATATTTTTCTATTGAGCCATACAGTATAAGTTTCTTTTTGAACACCCATTTACACTCTATGGTGGAATAATCTAAAGGTAGACCAACCGACTCCCACATGCTATTTGAAATGGCATAACCAATTTTAGACTTAATGGCATTCTTCTAATGACTATTTGATGAATTCATGATTCATCTACTTTATATGGATGTTTTATCAAAATCCCTTTAATAATTCACTAATAAAATCTCCTAAATTGTGTAAATTGCCATTCATTAACAACAAAGTTAATTATGTAAATAATTTTTATTTTAACATAATTCTTTCTCCAATCTATTCTTTAATTAATCAACTAACATGGCATAAAAAATTAAAATCCATGAAAAGAGAAAAATCAAGAGAAAACCGAAAAATCTAACTTTTTATATTGTGTACATGCTTTATCTTTGCCAGTTTTATTTTACCCTTTTCTAACCTGTAAAAATCCATAAAAATAAGATTAATTTTGTATATATTGTTTATAAATTAATCCACTAATTAAAACAAATTAAAAATACAAAAAATACAAATTCAAAAACCTGGTATTATCTATAGAATACCTTAAAAAATACTTTTTGTACAGTTGACCCCTTTTGATTTTAGGTTCTTCACAAAAGTTGTAGATCTCGTCGTGACGAGCAACTTTCATATTGATCACCTTTCGATTTGACTTCATTTTATTTTTTAACTTTCACTATTTATTTATTTAACTCTTTATTATTATTTTAACTAATTAATTTAATATTTATTTGTTTATGTACTTAATTATATTTATTTATTTTTCCTCTCTTTTTCTCTCTCTCGTTCTCTCTCTCTCTCTCCCTCTCTCTTCTTCTCTTCTTTTCTCTTTCCTCTCTCCTCCCTATTCCCTCTTCTCTCTCGACCCTCCCAGGTCACATGCCCAGCACATGACCCCTGTTCTCCCCCACCCGTGCGCAACTGCTGTGCACGTGCTTCTTCCTCCCACCCCTCCCTTTCCCCTACTCGCCGCATGTTCCCTTCCTTCATCCTCCACGTGTAACACTATCATCGCCATCCCCTCTGCTTCTCCTTCTGTAACTGTCATTCCTACCTCTCCTATAAAGCCATCGGCCCCCACCATTGATCAAGCTATCCACCAACTCCTGACCTCCACTCTCCAGCCCGATACATCTTGTGGGTGACAACATCTAGGGACCTCTTTGACGACGATGATGAGAGGCAGAGACGGGTGTCATCCTCAGATAAATTCTAGGTCGAGACACTGCTTCTTCTCCTTGGAGCAGTAGAGCTCAGAGCCAACTTCGTTGGACTCTTTGAGCAATGACTATCCAGAGAGATTGGCCCAAGCCATCTCCAGGTGAAACATCTACCCTCCCTCGACCACCTTCAACATGATCCATCCGCCTCACCTCCCTCGTCGTCTTCCCCTCTATCCATCAGATCCTCTCCGCCTTTGACCTTACACGGGTCCGGGTCTAGCTCCGATCCCTCGCCTCCACATGGAGCCCCGATCCATTTTCCTTCCATAGTTCCACTAACCCTTATAGGTGCCGCCTCATCCTCGCCTGCAGCGCCTCCACGAATCTACCACACGACGCACTCGCCTCTTCCTTCTCATTGCACCAGGTGCTCCTCTCGCCCGATGACTCCTTCGCTTCCCTCCCTCCCTCGATCTGCTGCTCCAGCCACCATCGCTACCTGCCTCGACGGAGCCCCCGCTCCATCTCCTCCGCTTGCGTCGACCACTGCTCGTCATTGGAACGAGGGATCCAATAGCTACAAATGCATCCACGATCCTAGGACCAAGCCTCGCGGCTCGGATCGACCCAAACTCGCCAAGCCTCTAGACTAGGGTAACGAATCCTCGCATAGCCAGCCACATAGGCTTGGAGCTCTGAGCCTTAGACTCAGCCTCTACCGCTGGCCCATCAGCCAAACTTGACACCTTCACGTGTCTGACGTGCGAGCACGCGTCAATTACGCCTGACCCCTCGAAATTTTATAAATTTCCATAAAGGCCTCCACCTTCTAGGAGGCATTGCGTAGCACGTGCCTATTATGAAACTTCATCCGACACCCTCCAGATTCCATAAACAACAAGAAGACCCAACCAAGGCATGTGTCCCCTACGTAGAACTTTGGGTAAATTACATCTGAGCCCAGGAGGGTTCTGAAAGATTTAGATAAGTCCACCAAGGAACTCTTTGAGAAGGAAATGTTGATTTTTATTATTTTTTAGTCCCTGCTACTTCATTATATCATATCTTTCTCATTTGAACTCTATTTTTAGCGCAGAATATGTCAATTTGAAGTTATTCATGTGCTATTTCATTTTATCTATTTTGTGGGAAGATCTGAGGCTGTTTATTGATGATTATTATTTGATGAACCTCTTAATTTGTGCAGGATTGATTATTAATGTATTTGTGACATTTCTTATCTGACTTTATCTGCAAGGATTTAATTGTGCGGATCTGAATTCGATTGATTCTATTACAATAATATTGATAATATCTGGGGGTTTAATCTTTGCAGTAGATACAATTAAGGATAAATAAATTAAATTCTTGATGTTTTATACTATTCAATTCCAATTACTTGAGGATTAAACGAGAGAGAAGTTTGAGATCACCGTCTTTACTTGAGGATTATTTTTTATCTCCTTAAAATCGGAGGATTGTTTATTAGATGTATTTGCATTCTCACTTGTAGTCTAGATTCAAATTAAATACCTTTTTGATCTGTGATTTTATTTTGAGGATATTGATTAATTTATCTGGACTAAAAATTCTTTTCATAGATCCCATGCTCAATTGCCTCCTCTACTTTATTCACATTGCATTTTCCTTACTGCATCTCATTTCATGTTCTGACACTGAAATTAATTTAGTTATTAATTAGTTATTTGATTTATTTGAAACTAGGCGGCTAAAAAGCATTGTTCCCTGTGTTCGACCATGGTAGACTTACCAAGTAAAATTCTTCACATATTCAAAATTATGATTTTTTTATCGATCACTTTTCATTACCTATACTACAACTGTCGATTTTTAAAGAGGTGAAAAGCATGCTCACCAAATGGTGTCATTGCTGGGGACAAGCGTATTTTCCAGATTTTAAATTATTTTCTATAATTAATTTTCGTGAAATTAATTTTCGTGTCATTTTTTCTTTTCTTACTTTTTTATTTGCATTTCTCTCTCATCAGTTACTAATTGTATATTCTCTCTTCAATTCTTGCATATAAATTTAGGGATATGAGAAGAAGAAGACTATTTTTAATTTTTCCTTGGAAGGGAGAGTTTAGATTAGATTTTATTTTCTACATCAAGTACAAGGTCCCTCTCTTTGAACCCTCAAACTTGTAATAATTTGTACTGAACTTCTCTGTGGTGTGTCGGATCTGTTTCAACCCCTTCCATGTGTCTGGGACTCGACTTGAGTAGCGTAGAATTTAGGAGCACATACACTAGCTTAGATTTTTATCCTTGATTGTGATCATAAATTTTTTAGGGTCACACATTTTCACTAACTAGAGGCACTGTAAATTATTCAATATTAACCAAATCCGAAATCAAATCTTTCCCACTAATAGAACTATCTGCCTAGGATGTTTTCATCTGTGCATACCATTTAGTGCAAATTTTAATTCTTTGTCTTGCATACCACATGAAGTGCGTGAGGAATCACTGTACGTCTTCTTCTTGAGCATGCATCATTGAATTCTCATTTGCATCAGCTCTTCTTGATCCTCTCTATCTCAGTTTTACAACTTAGGATTCAAAGGAATTGTGACTGCTCATTAGGTGTGATTTTTCTATGCTCACATAAGACTCAAGTGATGATCCGAATCCAAAATCATGACTGCTAATCAAGGTGACTGTATATAAATTGACATAAAATTAAGGGATTTTATCACTTGTGCCCCTCCGAGGTGTTGCAATATCAGTTATGCCCCTATCTTTTTCGTAATATCAGTTGTGCCCCTCAAAAC
Organism: Ottelia alismoides; assembly: GCA_037367405.1. Taxonomy (NCBI): domain Eukaryota; kingdom Viridiplantae; phylum Streptophyta; class Magnoliopsida; order Alismatales; family Hydrocharitaceae; genus Ottelia; species Ottelia alismoides. The sequence goes on along the minus strand of JAZKJV010010803.1, from coordinate 255,849 downwards.
TTGCTATTTTATCACTTGTGCCCCTCGGGTTAGTGACCGTCCATCTACAGTGCAAACGGACGTTAACTTTGAGGACATAAGCGGAATTATTTTTTTTTAAAAGGTTATATGGTCATTTCTTCCTCCTCTTCCCCAACCTCTTCTTCTTCCTCCTCTTCCCATCTTCTTCCTCCTCCTCCGACCTCCTCCTCCTCCCTCTCCGCCCCGAGCTCCCCGCAGCCCCTACCCTCCCCGGCGCCGCACCTCCTCCCCCCCGCACCTCCTTCCAGCCCGCCGCCCCCTCCCCTCCCCGGCGCCGCCCCCTCCCCTCCCCGGCGCCGCCCCCTACCTGTTTCCGAGACGGATCAAGCTTTGGTGGCGCTGCAGGTGACCGTATTTCCGGAGCAGGGGATCGCAGTTGGCATCTCGATGATCCATGCCCTCATGGACGGTTCTTCCTCCAATCACTTCATGAGGACGTGGGCCGCCATATGCAAGTCCGGAGATGATACCGCTATTGGGGAGGACCCCCCGCTCTACGACAGAAGCGTCATTCCCGACCCCATGGGGTTGCAGAGGTCCTTCATGAGGACGATTGAACAGGGAGTGGCAACCCACTTCCAACCGCCGGGCGCCAGATCTCGACCCGACATCCTGCGTGCCACGTTTCGTCTCATTGCCGCGCGTCTGGAGGGGCTGCAGAAATGGGTCACGGCCAAGGCACGGGAGCGTCCTCCTATGGAGATGGAGAAGCTCGTATTCCCCGTGGACTGCCGCCCGAGGTTTGACCCTCCAATCCCTCGTCGCTACTTTGGGAACTGCATCGGGGGGTGCTTCGTGGAGGTGCCGGGAAACAGTCTCGTATCCGGCGACGGGCTTGCGGCGGCTGCGGCGGCCATCTCGCAGGAGATGAAGGGGCTGGATGGCCGGAGTGCCTCGGCATCCTTTGCATCGACCATGAACGGCGGCGAAGATAAAGGGGGAATGGAGATCGGATTGGCGCTTCCCTCTCCTGTCATGCGAACCTTTGCCGAGGCCTTCTCGAGCCATGGACTGCTTCCTCCGAGAGCTCCTTCAGAATTGAACAGGAGTCCACATGCCTCTTCGGATATCTCTCCACTAACGGAGATCAATCCTACATGACCTACTTCTTCTCCATCAGTGTTTTCGTGTTCTTCAACTGTTAAAGATGGAACTGAAATCTCCGGGCGGCGTCGGGGAGGGGAGGGGAGCTCGGGGCGGAGCTCAGGCCGGAGAGGGAGGAGGAGGAGGTTGGAGGAGGAAGAAGAGGTCCTGGACAATAATACCCCTCTTAAATGCACCAAGGTTTGAAAAAACCATGGTTAAGTCAATTCATTGACGGTCAACTTGACGGAAGGGCACAACTGATGACGGAGAAACTTTTGAGGGGCACAACTGATATTACGAAAAAGATAGGGGCATAACTGATATTGCAACATCTCGGAGGGGCACAAGTGATAAAATCCCTAAAATTAACCCTTGTGTTTGGCGGAGGAAAACCCACTCATTGTTTGTAAGAAGTATCACACTTAGGGTAGAGCCAAAAATATGGAGTTTTCATTCTGACTACTAGATTTAAAAATGACTAGCTACTTTTCAGTGAGGGAACTATGGTCTCCCTTAGCAAAATGAGTGGTTAAAGGACAACGTGTAAGGCAGTATCCTAAAGTAATATAGGTAGTCGTTCTACGGTCCATGCTTACACCCATATTGGCTGAAAGTAGATGCAACTAGCCGTACAAATTCGGGGCAATCTTTGTGACACTTTCAGAACCTAAGACCCGCTTAATTTGCCCCAAGATTGTTTTTATATTACATTAAAACTAAAAAGATAAGCGACCGAACCCTAACATGCGTTTACAAGTATCGAGTGGGTGAATCTATGGGTTTGTTTTGTTGTTTGTCTTGTGTCTTTTTGTCTTCCTGTTTGGATCAACTTCTTCTCCTTATTTTATTCCACCATGTACTCCTAATCCACCTCATTGTTTAACTCGACAATCTAGCAATCTTGTGTTCCACACAAGGCGGGAACCCAGTCTTCGAATCGGCCACACGAAATCCAGATTAAAACAACAATTAACCCACAACAACGATTAAACAATGAAAAGCAATATGTGGAGTTAAACTTTATTATAACTCTACAACAAGGATGTGTATAGGTGCAAATATGTAGAGATCAAACACAAGGAACAAGAGGTAGATCAGGGCAATGGATGCATAAAAAATGAATGCGATGTATTTATCTATAAGTGCTTTTTGTGGGTTTTTTATTTTATATTTTTATTTGATTATTAAATTTTTATAGTTTTGTATTTTGATTTTTTATTTCTGATTTTATATTTTCTTTTTATATTTTTTATTTTTATATTTTCTTTTTTTTTTAAAAATATATAAGGCTATATAAAGAGTATATATACAATATAGATAAGAGAGATAGAATATATATAAAAATAGATAAAAATAGGAAAAATACAAGGAATAAAATATTTTTTTAGTTTTTATATTTTTTCTGATATTTTTGTGATTTTTATGTATTTTGCTATTTTTTTGGTATTTTTAAAGTCTAAAAAACTTAAAACAATGAATACAATAAATATCCGAAATTAAAATGGAGATGAAAATTACTAAACAGTAACCAAAATTCTCCAAATAAATTTTAAAATAAAGATAATAAAATAGGGAAAATTCAAAAATAGAGATTATATTTTTGTGATTTTTATGGAGTTTTTATAGTTTTATGAAGTTTTTAGAGGTTTTGCAAGTTTTATGAGTTTTCTTTTATATTTTTTAGTGACTTTTGGTCAGAAGTTGTAAAATACTTAAAAAAATATGATTTTTTTTTGAATTTTTCAAAAATATTTTATAATTTTTATGGATTTTCTAATGCAAACAAGGATGAAAATGCACTTTTGAATTTTTAATAAATAATAAAATGCTTCAAAATTGTAAAATAAAAATATGTGTTCAAGCACAATGCAACAGGAACTTATGCCTATTTTGGGTAATTTTTTGATTTTTATAGATGCATAAAATCAATAAAGAGAAAATACAATGCTGATAGGGGTATTTTTGTAAATATGTAAAAGCACGAGGGCCAAAGTGTAATTTTCACATAAATATTCAACGTAATATTTAAATTATAGGACTAAATATAAATAGCTAAAGTTAGAAGCCTTTCCCTGCAAAAATGCCAAAGTTCACGCGCCTAAACACGTGCGCCTAGCGAGGACTAAAATGCAATTTTACAAAATTCCAGGGGCTAACTTGCAAAAAGTCTAAAAAATGTATAATCGCAATAAATAGTTTACGGACTAAATTGAAATAACTAAAGGCCCAGGGCCTGGACGCAAGAAGTCCTCCTCACATGGTTGCCTTAAACTGCAATTATCTAAAGTTCATGAGGCTATTTGCAAAAAGTACAGAAACATTTAAACTTACTATGAATGATTTAGTACTAGATAAATATTACAAAAATGGACGAGGGTTAATCTGCAAAGTACCTGATGAGCGTCTCGACCACTAGGGAATAAGGTGCTAAACGGTCGTTGCGACCCAAGCGATCAAGATGGCTCAATCAAGAAAAAGAAGAGACCACCAATCAGAAATAAAATCAATCAAACACACGATAGCGGTCTTGCTATTAATTTAACCTGGTATAGCGACCAGGGTCGAACACAAGGAGCACGGATTGGCCTTGCGGCCTACGAAGTAGTCAATCAGAGAAGAGAAGATATTTTTGGTGGTTTTTAAGAGTTTTTATATTTTTTGGATTTTTAATATTTTAAGAAAATAAGAAAAGCAACTAAATAACACACTTCAACAATTTATTAAATGCACTAACAAACAACCAAAAATTCCAGAAAAAATATTTTTGTTGTTTTATAATTTTTACTGTTTTTAGTGAATTTTTGAGATTTTTCTGATGTTTATTTTATTTTCTAAAAATGAAACAATGACAGAAATAAAGGGTGTTGTCCAGTCATGAGAAAAATGCCAATCTAAAATATAAAGAGAGGCTTCCAGCTCCTGAGCGTAATTTTCCTATAAACTAGAAAGTTTAAGGAAAATTAGGGCACTGGATTTATGATTTTTGGATTTTTAAATTATTTATTAGAATTGTTATGAGTTTTTGAGTGTTTTTTAATTTTTAGGTGTTTTAGATAATGAAAAATAGCCAAAACTGGCTAGAAAATCAAGCAAGCCAAAATAAACAGTAAGTGATTTTTTTGTAATTTTCAGATAGGTTTTAATATTTTTTGTGATTTTCAAAGCTGAACAGTAAAGAAAATACTTGTTTTTGAATTTTTAAAAATATCAAATCAACACAGAAATGTCTCCAAAAATCCTCAAAAATTTTACACTATGGTAGGAGCCATGTGTCCAATTTTCGTTGGATTTGGAGGTGATTTGCTATTTTATTCAAAAATAAAAAGGGGGCATTGTGCACAGGGACCTTTGTGCAAATACCCGAAGTCCTGGGGGGTCTGGTGCAAATAACCTAGGTAAACACGTGCGTCGCACGCGCCTGAGGCACTCGGGGACCTAATTGTAAGGAAAATAAGTTCCGAGGGCTATTTGGTAACAGGTACCAAAAGCCTAGGGACTTATCTGCAAAATACCCAAATATTAGCGCACATGCACAATTACTCTACGCACAGGGGTATAAATACAATATTCCAAAAACTTTCATTCAATTAATAACATCCAGAACTACAGGGGCATAAGATGCAACTGCACCAGAAAACCACGTGACAAAGCACGTGTCATACAACGCACAGGGTATAAATGCAAAGAAAATAAAGTGCAGGGTCCTTGGTGCAAATATCCCAAAAGCTCAACAACTATCTAAAGTAACTACAGGACTAAATGCGAAATAAAATAACAGAGGGGGCCTAAGGGTAAATTACCCTTTATTAATGGAGCGGCTGGATGGATGCCACGTGGAGCATCGGACGGTGGCGAACGACGGGCGCTCCACAGCTGAGCTCCTCGGGCGAATCCGACGGCGGGGGTTTCGCCACATGGGGGATCGAACGGTGTAGGGCGCAAGTGGCTAACCCTCGTGCATCGGACGGCTGGGATCAATCCTCCACGGATCTGACGGTGGCTGCTGCTTCTGGAATGGACGGCCCAGATGGAAACTGGAGCGGGAGGATGATCAGACGATCGGGGAGGATCGAGGAAGAACAGTTGGCTGGCGAAGTTCGCCGGCCCAAGGCGCACGCTCCTGACCTCCCCTGCTGCGCCTGAAGATCGGAGAAGCTCCGCGATGACGTTCCGCAGCTGCTGGTGGTCTCCGATGACCCAGCCGAGCTCTGAGGAGCTCCGACGAGGTCGGCGGAGATGAAGCTCCTGGACCTGATGGTCCAAGCCCTCAGATGGGCTTGGATGTACCTGCAAAAACAACCAGGAGACTCGCGGGTCGAGGGAAAACTGCCTCGACCCGGTTAGGCGGGGTGACGCTGATCAGAGGGTCGAGATGGGCGAGCTCCGGTGAAGGTGGGGACGGTGGAGCTCGAACCCCAGCTCCTGTGCGAGCTGGGTTGGATGGAGATATGGAGAAGGTGCATGGAAGGAAGGCGATGGCTATGGCGAAGCCCGATGATCGAATGGTGGTCGGGCGTGGACGGAATCGACGGCGAACGGCGGAGCAACGATTTGGGGGAAATGGAAAATCAAAGAAAAAGCAAAGCCTACGGGGCTACCTAGGTGGATGGTGAGACTGGGGATGAGCTGACGGTGCTCTGGGTCGTCGCCTCGAGGAGCGTCTCCCTCCGAGGCTCGGGCTCCTGCTGGTGGCGGAGCACGACGGTGATACACGTCGGATTAGTGGAATCCGCAACCTCTCCTCGCTTCAACAGCACGGGAGGCAAGCTGTCACTCTCACTCTCACGCTGGAGCTCACTGGGGGTGGAAGCGAATAGCCAAAGATAGCTAATGGAGGTGGCGGAGATGGCGTTATATATGCTGGAGGGTCCGGAAAGAAACGCGCGGGTAGGGCAATCAGAAGCGCGGATCCCGAGGTAGAGGCTCCGGCGAGGGTGACGGATATATCAAGATTAATTCGGACCCGGGGTTTGAGCAAGGCATGATCGGGTTTATGCGGGAAAAAATCCGAGAAAACGGGTTACCCGCTAAGGACCCGTGTGAAGTGGTCTTGGGGGGAGACTTGACCGGGCGGTCAACATCCCCCAGAGCCAATGGGTGGCGGCCACGTGGCTGGATTTTGAAAGTGAAAATAAGGTTAGCAAATGGCCGAATTTGGGAAGAGTGAAAACATGAGATATTTTTGTTTTATTTTTTTCTATTTTTTAGTGATTTTTAATTAATTTTTCAAAGTGAAAATAGGGTATGTACATAGTAGGTTCATATATAGGTATATATACAATATATAGGTTTTTAATTTTTGATTTTTAATTGTTATTTTTATACAATTTTATTCCCATTTTATTTTATTTATTTATATTATAAAATAAGGAATAAAAAGATATTTTTATTTTATTTTTATTATTTATATACATAGGTGAAATAAATATATATGTACATCTATATACATAGTATATTTACAATATATTTTTGTGTTTTTAATTTTGTTATTTTTATTTTGTTTTTTGTTTTAATGGTTTTTATTTTATTTATTTACAACATGAAAAGTGGAATATAAACAAAAAATGTTTGGAAATTAATTTTATGTATTTATAAGGTAAATAAATAGAAGTGGGCTATATACATGATGAATATGCACAAGGTGAGGGTTTTTGTTTTGTTTTTAGCTTTCTCTTTTTATTTTGATTTTTATATTTATAAATATATACAAGTATTTACAGGCTCATTTTAGTCTCTTTTTGGGGGGAAATATTTTTATTATATTTACAAATATATTTACACACATAAGCCCCTATCTCCCTCTACTTTGGTTTTTTTTTGCGGTCAGGCCCATGCTGAGCCCTCCCTTGGGATTAGGTTGCTCAATATTTATTCTAAATATTTCCCTCTTTTTCTTTTTACTCTTTATTCTTTTATTTTTGCACAAAAACATGCTAATTATTAAACTTTATACAATGCATGCTTTTGATAATTATTTATATTTACATGCATATACATGCATTTGCAAAGGTTTTTGTAGCTAAAGTATAAGAATAAAGAGTGATGAATGGTATTCATCACCCCCCTATACTTAACTTTTGCTAGTCCCTTAGCAAACACTTATTTGAAAAAGAAGTGAAAAAGAAAGAAAGAAAAAGAAAAAGAGGGGAATGTACATGGATCAAGGTTGAATATTAAACTTTCCTTCATTAAATTGAAATATGGAGCTCGATCAGATCTTTGGATTATTAATGTGTCGGAACCTTATTTAGACTTAAGCTTAAAACTCAACAGCCTCTAAGTTCCACCAATCTATGGACAAGACTCCTTAATAAACCAGATCAGAACAAGTCTACATACACAAACTCTAATGACCATGAATCTTTCCATGCAGTGTAAGTGATATATAGCTCCCCACCTCAGAAGTAACAAAGAAACAACCTCCCTCAACCTGGTAACTCTAATGCCTTGGTCTAGCAACTCTTTCCTCGAGAAGCGGGGTATTCCCTTCTAAGTTCAAGTGCAACCGGCTCAAGAAGAGGGGGAAGAAGTATAGACTTTTGGAAGCTCAGCCAGTGTAGCTAAGTCTCCCGCTGCAAGCTTCATGAGATGTAACATGGATACCATAAGCTTTTGCTTTATTTGACTATATACACTCCGGTGGGGGTTATTACATTTTCAATCCGACCCACCACTTTTTTGGAGTTCTTTTTGCATTTTGCAAATTTTTTTTCAAGTGCCTCTATACAACATATCTACATGGTGCAACATATATACAAGAATTTTCCTCTTGAGCCAGTAGACTATCCCTCTTTTGAAGCTTTATTGCAACCCACGGCTTCTGTCTTTAGCCTTCATCACCACTAGACCAAGTTGAGGCGCACTTCCTTCACTAGAAGAAGAAGAGAGGTTCCGCCTAGAAGTACTACCCTCATATGCTACCCCAAGCCAAAGGAAACTGCCTCCTCACCACCTCATCCGTGGAGAGCTATGTGTAAAGTGCTGGTGCAAGTCAAGCCATTGTCTCTAAGAGTCATGCGTGTGTTGTTTGGTGCTCTACTTAGGCTCATCAAGATGACATATGCTCATAGCCTAGTGACTCAAAGAATTAAGTCCTTAATGGACCTGAAAAGCCTTAACCTAAGCCCTATAAGGTTCCTCTTAGAATTAGGTGGATTAAAATCTTAATCAAGCTCCATTTCTCAATTTAATTCCAGGCTTAGTTTAAATGTCAACTATCATCCAGGGAAAAACTATATACATATATACACAAAAAAATGCTATTTACAAATATTTACAATCGTGCAAAATTTTTGAAAAATGTTTTGAAATCATGAATGGATGGATGCATGAAGTGCAAGTTTTGCAAAACTATTTACAAACATTTACACAAGATTTTTGCAAACTTTAGATTTTCAAAACATTTTGGAAAAATTTTGTACTATATACATAATTTTGCTAAGAAAATATTTACACACATTTTACACAAAACTTTTCAAATCATTTTTACAAAAATAATTTTGTACACTAGCTATGTATGTGCAATAAAAGAATGTATATTTACAGCAAAATTTTTTTGATTTTGTGATTTTTGGCGTTTTAGCCATTTTATTTATTAACACCACTCACACAAAGTACGAGTTATGGCTAAAGTATATATGAAATATATACACACCCCCCTATACTTAGCTCGAACGATGTCCTCAGAGTGATAAGAGCGATGAAGAAGACATAACTCGTGCTTAGTAAAAGGGAAGTGAAAAAGGAATGGCTAAGTACAGGAATGAATGAATGAATGGAATGAGGAGAACTCGGTGGTTTCCCTCTATACTTAGATTACTAATCCTAAGTATAGCAAGCTGTACATGAAGGGAAGTCCGAATGAAGAATGAACAGAGTCTGCCCCCCTATACTTAGGGTAAAATATCCCTAAGTATAGGCAACAAAACAGGGGCAGAAAGAATGAAAAGAATACCCGCAGGTCCTACATCCCCCCTATACTTAGGGTAAAGTACACCCTAAGTATAGCGTAATCATAAGATGAGAAAAGGGATGTGGGACTAAAGAATAGAATGATATGGACAACTGGATCTATACAAGTCGGAAGAACAGTGATAATCAGGCGTGAGATGCAATAGATGTGAATCAAGAGACCACATCTCACGCAAAGTGAATAGGGGCAACATCAACGACCCGCGTCTCATGATCTAGAAATGGCTTGAGCCGCTGGCTGTTCACTCGAAAGGTACTCTCAGAAGACAACTCGGATATATCAATGCTACCGTTGTCATGTACCTTTCTCACAAGATAAGGTCCCTTCCATTTGCTCTGTAGCTTCCCTGGAAATAGACGAAGCCTCGCATCAAACAACCGTACTCTCTGTCCAGGCTGTATCTCTAAGCTCCTCCAAGGCTTGTGGCTGATATCAGAATCATGCCACTCTTTTACTCTCTCCTTATACTATAGGCTGTTCGAGAAGGCTGTATCTCTAAGCTCCTCCAAGGCTGCTAACTCTGCCCTCCTCTGGTCTCCTACACTAGCTGGATCTAAAACAATATCCGTGACTGCCCAAAGTGACTTGTGCCTCAACTCAACAGGTAAATGGCATGGCTTGCCATAAACTAGGCGAAAGGGAGATGTGCCCAATGGTGTCTTGAAAGACGTCCTATATGCCCACAAGACCGAGTCCAAAAGCTGTGACCAATCCTTTCGGTCAGGGCGGACGACTTTCTGCAAAATAGTCTTGATCTCCCTGTTCGAGACCTCGGCTAGACCATTCGTCTGTGGATGGTATGGAGTGGCAACTCGATGGTCTATGCTGAACTCACTGGCAAGTGCCTTCACCTGGTCGTTGATGAAATGAGACCCCCCATCTGAAATCAATACTCGAGGTACCCCGAACCGCACGATGATGTGCTTCCTCAAAAATCTGCAAACCGTCCTCGCATCAGCGGCTCGGGCGGGGATAGCCTCAACCCAACGACTAACGTAGTCAACGGCCAACAAAATGTACTCAAATCCCTGACTCTTAGGGAATGGACCCATGAAATCGATGCCCCATGCGTCAAAAACCTCACAGAAGTGAATGGGCTGCATCGGCATCATATCACGCTGTCCACAAGTGCCCATCCTCTGACAGTCAGTACACCTTTTCACGAACTCATCAGAGTCCTTGAAGAGGGTAGGCCACCACAAGCCGGATTGGTGCACTTTCTGTGCCGTTCTCCTCCCAGAGTGATGTCCTCCTGCCTCAAGCTTGTGGCAGTAAGTGAGGACGCTATGGTGCTCATCCTGAGGGATGCACCTACGCCAGACACTATCCCCTCCTTCGTGGAAAGGATGGGATCCTCCCAATGGTAAGACTTGGCCTTCGCGAGGAAGGTCTCAAGCCTCTGTCTGGGCCAACCTTGTGGGACTTTCTTAGCAACAAGAAAGTTCACAATATCGGCATACCACGGGAGTGAGGCGATAGCAAGGATTGCCTCATCTGGGAAGGTCTCACAAATGGGATCAATCTGCTCAGACTCCTCAGGCTGCTCTAAACGGGAGAGATGATCCGCCACCACATTCTTGACTCCAGGCTTATCCTTGATCTCAATGTCGAACTCCTGGAGTAGAAGGATCCATCTAGTCAGTCTGGCCTTGGCATCCTTCTTTGCCATGAGGTATCGAATGGCGGTATGATCTGTATACAAAGTCACTCTAGATCCAATGATGTACGATCTGAACTTATCTAGGGCGAAGACTACTGCTAGCATCTCCTTCTCTGTGACTGTATAATTCCGCTGGGCGGAATCCAAGGTGCGGCTAGCATAGTGGATTGCAAATGGAACTCCATCCCTCCTCTGTCCCAACACAGCCCCCACGGCAAAATCGGAGGCATCCATCATGATCTCGAATGGGAGAGACCAATCTGGTGGCTGGAGGACAGGAGCCTCAACAATACACTGCTTGAGAGTATCAAAGGACGAAAGACACTTGTCATCGACAAGGAACTCGGTGTCTTTCGTCAGCAGGTCAGTCAGCGGTCGGGCAACTCTACTGAAATCACGGATGAACCGCCGATAAAAACCGACGTGCCCCAGGAAAGACCGTAACTGCCGCAAATTGGACGGTGGTGTGAGTTTTCTAATGACATCAACCTTGGCCGGATCAACCTCCATGCCCCTGTTGGAGATGATGTGGCCAAGCACCGTCCCTTGAGTCACCATAAAGTGACTCTTCTCCCAAGAAAGAACCAAGCGGACCTCAATACATCGCTGGAGTACTCGGTCTAGGCAGTCAAGATAGGAGTCGAATCCGTCGCTGTAAACCGAGAAGTCATCCATGAAGACCTCTAAGCACTCCCCTACCATGTCCGAAAAGATCGACAGCATGCATCTCTGAAAAGTCGCAGGGGCGTTGCATAGCCCAAATGGCATGCGTCGGAAGGCGTATGTGCCGAAGGGACAGGTAAAGGTGGTTTTCTCCTGGTCCTCAGGAGCGATGGCCACCTGGTTGTAGCCAGAGTACCCATCCAGAAAACAATAATGGCTCTTCCCTGCTAGTCTCTCAATAATCTGATCAATAAAGGGCAGGGGGAAATGATCCTTCTTGGTGGCCTGGTTGAGTCTCCTGTAGTCAACACAAACTCGCCAAGAAGTGGGTACTCGTGTAGCAATCTCCTCTCCAGACTCGCTAATCACTGTAGTGATGCCCGTCTTCTTGGGCACCACATGCAAAGGGCTGACCCACTTGGAGTCGGAGATGGGATAGATAAAATCGGTGCTCCACCATTTCGAAATTTCCTTCATGACAACCTCTCTCAGATTTGGGTTCAGCCGCCGCTGGAACTCACGCGACGGCTTTGCCTCATCCTCGAGATAGATATGGTGGGAGCACAGGGCCGGACTAATCCCATGGAGATCTGCTACGCTCCATCCTATTGCCTTGCGATTCTTTTCAAGAACCCCCATCATACGGGATTCCTGCTCTCCAGTCAAATCGGTTGAGATAATGACTGGGTACATCTCATGCTCACCCGCAAGGAATCTATACTTCAGCGACGAAGGAAGTGGCTTCAGCTCTGGACAACTCGGTGCTGGCAAATCTGGCTTCGAAAGAAGACGCGTGTATGCTGCCAAATCTGTCCGGGAGACTGAAAGTGTACTCTCGCAAACTGAATCGGGAGAAGGCTGCTCAACTGAACTGTCTCTGATCTGCTCAGCATCTACCTCCTCCTCAACTGTAGGCTCAGTGGAAATCAGGTCTGGCATGTAATCATCACAATCTGCCCACTCAGACTCTGACTCCGAGGGATCTGCATCAAACAAGGTGGCATCAGTACCACCATCGCTGAACTCTGTGTCGCGGTCGAGAACCAGCTCCGCTGCCTCTGTAGTATCCTGAACCAGGAATGTGCTCTCCAAGCTCTCCTCTGCTGTCATCTCTGCATCAGTGGTGTCTGAAAACGAGAGGATGGCCTATGCTGCTGGGTCTGCCCAAACTGCCTCGTCATCTGTGACCACAAAATCACAGTCCTGGTGGATGTCTAGCCCGGCGTCTGTCAGCTGCTCTGTATCTGTGCTGGTCTCTGAGCATGCTCTGTCTCTAGCTCTGCTGTACTCGACCGTCTCTATTTGTACACTCTCGCCCTCGACGCGAAAGTATACCTTCCCGCTATCATGATCAGTCACCGCCTTTGCTGTGGCCAAGAACGGGCGACCTAAAATGATGGGGGTATCGGTCACTGAATCAGGGATCTCCATGTCCAACACTACGAAGTCCACGGGGAATTTCAGACCCTGAATAGTGACGACAACATCTCGTAACAACCCCTTCGGCCTCTTGACAGATCTATCAGCAAACTGAAGGACTGTCCTGCTCTGTCGAAGAGTGCCCAACTCGAAGCGGTCGAGAAGGGCTGCCGGAAGGAGGTTGATAGACGATCCGCTATCCAATAGAGTACGGTCGAACCTCTGCTCTCTAATGTGACATCTGATATATGGGGCTCCCGAATCTGGCCTCTTGGCCGGCAGACGGTTCTGGATCGCGAAGCACGTGGCTTTCGTCAGCACATGAATCTCTGAATGGTGGTTCCTCCTCCTCCTCCTGACTGTAGTTCTGTCTCTCAATGATCGCTGAAGAAGGGGGATGTGCTGCAAAGCCTCCTGAAGGGTCAGTTGTATGTGAAATCTGTCAATCATGCTCTGGCTGAACTCCTCCTGCTCTTTTTTTTGGATCTTTTTCTCTTTTCTTCCCCTTCCACATCTGAAGGGCTCTAGGGAAGGGGATCACAGGGTCCTTCTCAGATGAAGGACTAGAAAAGGGTCTAGGCGGTTCGACGACCGGATCCACACATACATCATGCACCACAGTGGGACCAGAAGAAAATAAACCATTTTCTTTATTCACAGAACTGTTCAGAGATACATCAGTGGAAGGGAAAACAACAGCTCTCTCTACATGAACTCTGGTGGCCTCAGTACCACCATCGACTGGCTCGGCTGGAAGACTCGCGGCCTCAGTACCGCGTGCTGGCTCGGCAACTCGGGTAGCGTCAGTACCACCTCCTCGAATTGGTGAAGTGGCGGCCTCAGCACCGCCTGGGGAATCAACATCCTTGGTGGCATCAGTACCACCATCATCATCATGTGCGGCCTCAGTACCGCTCTCCTCCTCCTCATCTGGCGCTCTAGGTGTATCCTCATGCTGTCGCTCAGACGAGGCGCCGCCTGCTGGTGCTCTACCGCTCCTAAGTGTAACAATATCAGCATCAAAAAGATCTGAAGACATATCATCAAACGGATCACTAGGAGTGGCATGCTCAGTGTAAACTACCTGCTCAGGCTTCCACTTCAGGCTGTTGGGATTCGGCTCTATCTGGGCAGGGATAGCGACCTTCCCTCTCACGATGTCCCGCATCTCCTGGCAGAACTCGTCCATCTCCCATCTAAAAGTAGCCTGCTGGTCCGTGAGGAGGCGGGCTATGTCATCCAAGGCAGGGCTCTCATATGGTGAACCTTGAGAGCCTGACGGGTAGCCTCTCTGGTAATGAGGTTGCTGGAACTGGTGCTGCTGCTGAGAGGGATAGGTAGGAGTGTGCTGCTGCTGGTGTGGCTGGTGAGGCTGCTCTCACCTCCAAGACTGTCCCTGCTGATAGGGACGAGGAACGAAGGAAGACTGCTGTTGTGACTGGTAAGCTGGGGGCTGCTGCTGCTGGTGATCCCTCTGCTGACTATACTGGCCTCCCCGGCCAGATGGCTGCTGCTGGGGCTGGGTACCTCCATTCCCCCACCTGAATCCGGGATGGTCTCGTCGGATCCCAGGCTGAGGACGGTCATACCAAATCCCGTTGACATCCATCAACGGCTCTCCATCGTACTGGGCTGGTGGGAGTACTGCCAGAGGTTGATCCGGCTGGTATACCACCATCTGCATGTCTGGAGATGGTAGTGACTGGTAAACTGAGGGTTGCTGCTTCTGGTACGGCTCCGCCTGTACAAGGTGAACCTGTCTAGGCTACTGGTGTGAGCTGGAGCGCTGGAACGAGCCGCTGCTGCCGCCGGTGTCACCTCGCGACTGAAGACGGGGCTGTGAAGCCGTCTGTGCCTCCTGGAGACACATGAGCTGGGTCTTCATGTCGCTCAGGGTCTGTGCCATCTGCTCCATCTGAGTGATGCCCTGGCACTGCTTCTTCTCAATCAGCTCCATCCGATCCAACTTCTCACTGATGATACCCATATCCGCAGCGGATGACTCTGCCTGTGCTGCTGCTACTGCTGATGAACTGGAAGGACCGGCATCGACCTGTGCTATCCTCTGGTACTGCACGGGTCCTGGCTGCTGGGGTCTGCCCTGAGTGTACAACCTGGTCTGGGACATCACCATATAGTTCTCGGCCATCTCCTCGTAAATGGCCCAGACCTGGTCGTGATCCTTGGCGAAGTAAGACCCGCCACAAGAAGCATTCACCGAGCCCTGGAGCTCTGGTGTCAGCCCGCTGAAGAAGCTCTGAACAAGGTTCGGCTTCGAGATGTCGTGGTGCGGGCATCGATCAGTCAGCTCACGGAACCTCTCCCATGCCTCATGGAATTGCTCGTTGGGGAGCATGGAGAAGTTGCTGATGAGGGCTCTCGCTGCATTGGTCCGCCCGAGTGGATAGTACTTGTTCAAGTACTCGGTGCGGAGCTGCTCCCAGGTGTAAACGAACTTCCCCAAGTGCTTCAGTCAGGTGGCTGCTCTGTCTGCTAAGGAAAAGGGGAAGGCAATCATCCTGATCGCATCCTGGTCCACCTGACGATCGTGGACAGTGCTGCAAATCATCTCAAACTCCTGCAGGTGGAGATGAGGCTCCACTGTCGCCAAACCGTGGAATCGGGAAGAAGCTACAAGGTGTTCGGGGGAACTTGAAGTCCCCCACGATCGCTGGAAGTACCACCCAGCGGTGTGTCAAGGTCGACCCGGGATTGTGGTTCTCCCGCATCGATCTAAGTGGTGGTGGTGGTGCTCCTCCTGCTCCGCCTGCTCCGCCACCTCCGGCTGCAGGATCATCAGGTCCTCCTCCTGCTGCCGGATCGTCGGGGCCTCCTCCTGCTCCTCCTCCGCGGTTGGCTCTCAACTGCTCAAACTCTCGCCTCATGTCCATCATGAAAGCTCCCTGATACCTCAGCTGCTGCTGCACTGACTCGAGGGAGGCGATCAGGGTAGAGTTGATCGCACCCTGGTCCAGAACAAAGTGATGCTCTCCACGTGGACCTCCGGGGTGATCACCAGAACTGCCGGCCATCGTCTCTGAAAAATCAAAATAACTGAACTCAGGTGCCGATAAATCATCCGTCTGTCTCTCCTCTGGCACTGGTATCTATGAATCAGAAGAAGGGTGGTCGAGGGGGAACAGGGCGGAGTCATACTCGGGTTCGGAGAGCGGGTCTGAGCTCCCACGAACCGACCTAGATGAATGGTCAAGAGTGCTGAAAAGCGGTGCAGCCAGGGGCTGCCTAAGAGACCTCCTGCCCATCATCATGATCTGGCGAGTAAGGCGGATGAGATCTGGAAAAACTATGATCAGCAACCAAACCCTCTGTTCACCAACACAACACGAGCTGAAGACCGTAAAGGCTCGGTCAAATTATCTTGTCAAATTTTATTAGGTGAACAAATCAATCTATCAGAGCGCTTATGTGACCTGTTGGGATTCCCGATGCTACCCCAACCGACTGGCCCGCACGGAAGAGTCGGTAGTCAGTCAGGAATAGCACCGGAGGGCTCTACCTAGTGGACGGGTCACTCTCTCGCGCAAGCAAACCAAACAATGAGGGGGTTGCTCTCCCCAAGACAAATTTTTCAGTCAAGTGTCTTTTAGGGTCAATATCTTAAACAGTCCCAATTTTATGGTTTTTCTTTTTAATTTTTTTCAATAAAAACAAAGGCCTAACGAATTTTTCGGTTCTCCTGGTTATTTAGTCCAAAACAGGGGAGAGAAGACGGAAAAGCCGATGCGCGAGAAATCAATGATGTATGCAGAGATAGAAATGCGTACCTGACTCCAGCAGTCTACATGCAAAGTGATCCGCGCAGAATTTAAAGACAGGAAATAAACTACCTAAATGGTGCAGCGGTGAAAACCGAGTCCTAAACATGTAATTTCTACTCGATAGAACCGTCTAACCTAGTCACTCGCCCTCGATCCAAAGAGTCCGGTCTAGACCCACCCCTCCTCTTCTCGACAGGTCGAGTTCATGAGTAGCGCTTGACGGGGCAGGCTCGCGGTGCGTAGGCTCTCAGGAAAGTGACTAAACTATTTTTATTATTGATTTATTAGTAGGTCCAATTATCGCTCTATAGGAACAGACAATCAATTAAGTGTGGGGATCCTACTAATTACGGCACAGTCAAGCAGAAAATCTTAAATCTAGGGGTTCGAGAAAAACCGCTGAAAACCGTAAAAGGCAGCTAAAAAGCTAAAAAGCTAAAACCGCGAAAAACCGCGAAAAATCTGAACTAGTCTAAGGGGTCCCCCGAGCACACCGGTGCTCGGCGAAACAGACCCGAGAGTTCAACTGTTTCTGAATGTACCTGTATTATTACAATAGTTCAAATGTTGCGAAAATAAAACCTAATCTAAACTATGCTACTCCCGCGGCTATCCCGCGGCTCCTGCACTCTTGCTCGCTCCTCGCGCTCTCCTGCGGCTCTGTAAAGAAGAGAGCCGCCTCCGGTTCCCGCAGTTGCTCGGCTTCCGAAGTAAGCCGCCTCGGTCCTCGGGCCCTCGCAAGAAAACAAACAAGAATGTCAGACCAAATTATTGTAAGAAAATGTCAGAAAAATATATCTACAGAAATCTATACAAAAAGCCGCGAAAAGAAAAACCGCGGAAAAACTCGAAAACCGAATACTAAGCCGTGCTCCTCGGCAACGGCGCCATTCTGATGAGCGTCTCGACCACTAGGGAATAAGGTGCTAAACAGTCGTTGCGACCCAAGCGATCAAGATGGCTCAATCAAGAAAAAGAAGAGACCACCAATCAGAAATAAAATCAATCAAACACACGATAGCGGTCTTGCTATTAATTTAACCTGGTATAGCGAACAGGGTCGAACACAAGGAGCACGGATTGGCCTTGCGGCCTACGAAGTAGTCAATCAGAGAAGAGAAGATATTTTTGGTGGTTTTTAAGAGTTTTTATATTTTTTTGGATTTTTAATATTTTAAGAAAATAAGAAAAGCAACTAAACAACACACTTCAACAATTTATTAAATGCACTAACAAACAACCAAAAATTCCAGAAAAAAATATTTTTGTGTGTTTTATAATTTTTACTGTTTTTAGTGAATTTTTGAGATTTTTCTGATGTTTATTTTATTTTCTAAAAATGAAACAATGACAGAAATAAAGGGTGTTGTCCAGTCAGGAGAAAAAATGCCAATCTAAAATATAAAGAGAGGCTCCCAGCTCTTGAGGGTTATTTTCCTATAAACTAGAAAGTTTAAGGAAAATTAGGGCACTGGATGTATGATTTTTAGATTTTTAAATTATTTATTAGAATTTTTATGAATTTTTGAGTGTTTTTCAATTTTTAGGTGTTTTAGATAATGAAAAATAGCCAAAATTAGCTAGAAAATCAAGCAAGTCAAAATAAACAGTAAGTGATTTTTTTTGTAATTTTTAGATTGGTTTTAATATTTGTTTGTGATTTTCAAAGCTGAACAGTAAAGAAAATACTTGTTTTTGAATTTTTAAAAATATCAAATCAACACAGAAATGTCTCCAAAAATCCTCAAAAATTTTACACTATGGAAGGAGCCATGTATCCAATTTTCGTTGGATTTGGAGGTGATTTGCTATTTTATTCAAAAATAAAAAGGGGGCACAGTGCAGAGGGACCTATGTGCAAATACCCGAAGTCCTGGGGGGTCTGGTTCAAATAACCCAGGTAAACACGTGCGTCGCACGCGCCTGAGGCACTCAGGGACCTAATTGTAAGGAAAATAAGTTCCGAGGGCTATTTGGTAACAGGTACCAAAAGCCTAGGGACTTATCTGCAAAATACCCAAATATTAACGCACATGCACAATTACTCTACGCACAGGGGTATAAATGCAATATTCCAAAAACTTTCATTCAACTAATAACATCCAGAACTACAAGGGCATAAGATGCAACTACACCAGAAAACCACGTGACAAAGCACGTGTCATACAACGCACAGTGGTATAAATGCAAAGAAAATAAAGTGCAGGGTCCTTGGTGCAAATATCCCAAAAGCTCAACAACTATCTAAAGTAACTACAGGACTAAATGCGAAATAAAATAACAGAGGGGGCCTAAGGGTAAATTACCCTTTATTAATGGAGCGACTGGATGGATGCCACGTGGAGCATCTGACGGTGGCGAACGACGGGCGCTCCACAGCTGAGCTCCTCGGGCGAATCCGACGGCGGGGGTTTCGCCACGTGGGGGATCGAACGGTGTAGGGCGCAGGTGGCTAACCCTCGTGCATCGGACGACTGGGATCAATCCTCCACGGATCTGACGGTGGTTGCTGCTCCTGGAATGGACG
The DNA here is from genome assembly GCA_037367405.1 of Ottelia alismoides. NCBI lineage: Eukaryota > Viridiplantae > Streptophyta > Magnoliopsida > Alismatales > Hydrocharitaceae > Ottelia > Ottelia alismoides. Next base: position 236,722 of record JAZKJV010010803.1, on the reverse strand, counting down.
GCCCAGATGGAAACTGGAGCAGGAGGATTATCGGACGATCGGGGAGGATCGAGGAAGAACAGTTGGCCGGCGAAGTTCGCCGGCCCAAGCGCACGCTCCTGACCTCCCCTGATGCGCCTGAAGATCGGAGAAGCCCCGCGATGAAGTTCCGCAGCTGTTGGTGGTCTCCGATGACCCAGCCGAGCTCTGAGGAGCTCCGGCGAGGTCGGCGGAGATGAAGCTCCTGGACCTGATGGTCCAATCCCTCAGATGGGCTTGGATGTACCTGCAAAAACAACCAGGAGACTCGCGGGTCGAGGGCAAACTGCCTCGACCCGGTTAGGCGGGGTGACGGTGATCGGAGGGTCGAGATGGGCGAGCTCCGGCGAAGGTGGGGACGGTGGAGCTCGAACCCCAGCTCCTGTGCGAGCTGGGTTGGATGGAGATATGGAGAAGGTGCGCGGAAGGAAGGCGATGGCTATGGCGAAGCCCGATGATCGAATGGTGGTCGGGCGTGGACGGAATCGACGGCGAACGGTGGAGCAACGATTTAGGGGAAATGGAAAATCAAAGAAAAAGCAAAGCCTACGGGGCTACCTGGGTGGATGGTGAGACTGGGGATGAGCTGACGGTGCTCTGGGTCGTCGCCTCGAGGAGCGTCTCCCTCCGAGGCTCGGACTCCTGCTGGTGGCGGAGCACGGCGGTGATACGCGCCGGATCAGTGGAATCCGCAACCTCTCCTCGCTTCAACAGAACGGGAGGCAAGCTGTCACTCTCGCTCTCACGCTGGAGCTCACTGGGGGTAGAAGCGAATAGCCAAAGATAGCTAATGGAGGTGGCGGAGCTGACGTTATATACGCTGGAGGGTCCGGAAAGAAACGCGCGGGTAGGGCAATCAGAAGCGCGGATCCCGAGGTAGAGGCTCCGGCGAGGGTGACGGATATATCAAGATTAATTCGGACCCGGGGTTTGAGCAAGGCATGATCGGGTTTATGCGGGAAAAAATCCGAGAAAACGGGTTACCCGCTAAGGACCCGTGTGAAGTGGTCCTGGGGGGAGAGTTGACCGGGCGGTCAACATCCCCCAGAGCCAATGGGTGGCGGCCACGTGGCTGGATTTTGAAAGTGAAAATAAGGTTAGCAAATGGCCGAATTTGGGAAGAGTGAAAACATGAGATATTTTTGTTTTATTTTTTTCTATTTTTTTAGTGATTTTTAATTAATTTTTCAAAGTGAAAATAGGGTATGTACATAGTAGGTTCATATATAGGTATATATACAATATATAGGTTTTTAATTTTTGATTTTTAATTGTTATTTTTATACAATTTTATTCCCATTTTATATTTTATTTATTTATATTTTAAAATAAGGAATAAAAAGATATTTTTATTTTATTTTTATTATTTATATACATAGGTGAAATAAATATATATGTACATCTATATACATAGTATATTTACAATATATTTTTGTGTTTTTAATTTTGTTATTTTTATTTTGTTTTTTGTTTTAATGGTTTTTATTTTATTTATTCACAACATGAAAAGTGGAATTTAAACAAAAAATGTTTGGAAATTAATTTTATGTATTTATAAGGTAAAATAAATAGAAATGGCTATGTACATGATGAATATGCACAAGGTGAGGGTTTTTGTTTTGTTTTTAGCTTTCTCTTTTTATTTTGATTTTTATATTTATAAATATATACAAGTATTTACAGGCTCATTTTAGTCTCTTTTTGGGGAAAATATTTTTATTATATTTACAAATATATTTACACACATAAGCCCCTATCTCCCTCTACTTTGGTTTTTTTTATGCGGTCAGGCCCATGCTGAGCCCTCCCTTGGGATTAGGTTGCTCAATATTTATTCTAAATATTTCCCTCTTTTTCTTTTTACTCTTTATTCTTTTATTTTTGCACAAAAACATGCTAATTATTAAACTTTATACAATGCATGCTTTTGATAATTATTTATATTTACATGCATATACATGCATTTGGAAAGGTTTTTGTAGCTAAAGTATAAGAATAAAGAGTGATTAATGGGTATTCATCAGTACCCAATGTCTAGTCAGATCAGACGACTGAAGATGATCCACTTATGCTACGTGTCGATGATCCGACGGCCGGTACCGGTTCATAATCGATGGCCTGGATTAGATGATCCTTGGGGATCCGATGGCTGATGAAGGGCATGATCGAACGCCTGCTGAATGGCTTGGAAGAACAGGGCTGATCGAACGGTGGACGGGGGTTGACGAAGAAGATGGAAGAACTCCCAGCGGGGCGAGCCTTTCCCGTCCAGATCTTCCTTTTCCATTGGGATCTGAAGCTCCAAAATGCCCCAAGCTCCTCTGGGGATGTACCTCTAATGACTAGAAGCACCAAAATCCTCCGACGATGGTCGGAGCTCGCCAGCGAGGTCGAGAGAGAGCCCAAAGGCTCCAGGTACCTCCGACGAGAGTCAAAATTGCTCCCAAGTGGCTTGCTATGCTTCTGAACCTGCAAACGAAGCTAGGAGGGTCACGAGCAAACTACTGTGACCCTCCAGTAGGTGAAATAGCATGGGGAATGATGAAATAGGGACTTGTCGGAGCAAGCTCTGGCAAGGTGGTGACGACGGTGAAATATTGTATGCAATTGAGAAAGGATATGATGATTCAAACCTATGGCTAAGGAGAAGCAAAGAAATACAAGAAAAACAGATAAAAAAGGGATACCTCACCTGCCATAATCGGGAAGAAAGACATCACGCCGAAGATCGCCGAAGATGGGTGGATCCACTCAAGAACCGCCTCCTCGATCAACCTGATGGCAAGAGGAAGGAGCTGTCACCTCCTTCTTTCTTTCTAGCTCTATAGGAGGAGAAGAAAGTGGTCAAAGAGGGTTCAAAAGCTCAAGGAAAGGTCAAGGGTTGGTTTTGTACAAAGAGGCTGGGCGCTCAAAGATCGAAGGAGATCGGTGGAATCCACGACGCAATCCCCAAGGAAAGAGGCCGACGTGCCAGACCAATCTTCGAGGATAAAAAGTCGAGAAGGGTGCGTCACGAGATAGTGCAAGGATAAACCTCGAAAAATCCGCAAAAATCAACAAAAATGAGGTTCTGACAATGAACAGGAGGCGGGTCAGAGAATTGACTCGCGACCAACTCTCGAGCCCTCCTGGTTGGTCCATGTGGACCAACCGGGAAAAATCATGGAAAAATGATTTGTTAAATCGATAAAAAATAGTAAATGATTTTATTAATTTTAGGTTATAAAATGAAAAATATTTATTATTTTCTAAAGTATTTATGGTGATTTTTATTTATTTTTTGAAGTTTAAAATTATAAATTACCTTTTATGGGTTATATACAGGTATATTCATCTATATATTTTAAGTTATATACAATTAAAAATGATTTTGATATATTTTGAGTATTTATTTGAGAGATATGAGTCTGGGAAGTTCAGATTTTGGAATCTTATTATGAGTATATTTTGTACACTCTATATTATTTTTGCATGAAATCAATTTTGTATTTTTCTATCTTTAATTATCTACAACTTTAATGTTCAAAGTTTCTTTATTTGAGGTATAAAGTAGAACTAAAAATAGGTTCCAAAAATGAATAAGAATGAGTTACACAAAAGTAATTTTATTGTATTTTATTTTGACCCTTATCTCCTCCTACTTTATTCCTTGTCGACCTAGTCATCGAGATGCCTAGGTCTCGGGGTTTCGGGTCATAAAATATTTGCAATATTTTATTCTTTTCTTTTCTTTATTCTATAATTTTGGATTTAAAAACCGTATTTTATAACTATTTATACAAAGATGTATGAATGATAAAATACATGAATTAAGCCTATTTACATGCATTTACTAGGGTTTTTAAGGCAAAATGATAGAATAAAGATGATGAAATGGAGATTCATCATCCTCCTATATTTGTCTTTGCTAGTCCCTAGTAAACACTTATGCAATAAGTGCAGAAAAAGAAAAACAAAGAAAATAAAAATAAGAAAATGGATTAAGTTTAATTATCAAACTTGTCTTCACAAAATCAAAGTTTGGAGCTTAAGTCGGACCTCTAGAATTTTAGTGCAGGTAGAACCTTAATGGGAATCAGATGTAAAATCCAATAGCCTTCAAGGATCCCAAAACTCTGCTCAAACCTTCTCAATAGCCTGGTTAGAATACTTCAACTCATACGCAAACCCTTATGACTATGAATCTGACTCGCACAGTGTAAGTGATGGTGGCTCTCCCCAACTGAAATGACAAAGAGACTGACTTCTCCGGCATGAAAACCCACTGATTCCCCAATCCAATAACTCATTCCTCGAGGAGCGGGGTATTCCCTTCTAAGTTCAAGTGACAACTAGCTCAAGAGGAGGGGGTGAAGAGAAGAATGGACGGTAGCCAGTGTAGCCACCTATCCTAGGATGCACAACCAGTGTAGTCAAGTCATCCAGCCGCATGCTCACATGATTTGACTTTGAATCTCAAGCTTGCTTATTGACTATACAAATATATACACTCCGGCAGGCATTTTTATTTTTGTACACGCCTATCCATTTTTTTTATAGTTTTTGCTTTCTCTTTTTTTTTTGAAATACTATATAAAGAAGCATTTTCAAAAGGAGTTTTTCCTCTTGAGCCAGTAGACTATCCCTCTTTTGAAGCTTTATTGAGACCCACACTCTCCTGTCTTCAAAACTGATCATCACCAGACGAGTTGGGGTGCACTTCCTTCCCTAGAGGAGGACAACTGTTTCCACTTGTTTGCTTCTCATACCAGCAAATCCAACCCCCTCACCACTCCAACTGAGTTGAGCCAAGTGAAAGGTGCAGGTGTCCAAGTTAGGTCCGAAGGATATGAGAAAAATCCTCAAGTGCGTCACGAAAGTGTTAGGATCGCATCGTATGCGATCGGGAGCGACTAGTCGCACTAGTCGCTCGATGCAGCAGAATTTAAAAAAATTTAAATGATGAAACCACATGATCCAAGAACACTTCTTAGATCGTTTCATATAAACCACAAATAGGTACTAGGTTTACCTCTTGAAACGTGGTTGCGATCGAGTCTCTAAACCAAGAGACCTCTTGTTCCAAGTCCGATCCGACGGAGGAGACGCTTGCGAGCACGGGGATGAATCGCGTACTCCTCGCAATCAATGTTGATGATCCAAGGGGCGGATCTCCTGATCTCATCACTCGAGATCCAACATCTTCTTCACGAGCGAGACATGCCAAAGGAGATGGAGATCCACGAGTAGATGATCCGACAACATAACGACGATGCTGCGTCAATAACGACTTTCACAGTGGCTCCATGGTGGACGACCATTAAAAGAGAGACAGAGACTTAGCGTGTAGAGAAGAGAGAGCATTCAATAATTATCTATCTCGAAGATCAAGGGGTGCCTCTTCTTATATAGGGTTTTGGGAGTACATGGATCTCAATCCATAGACAACACACAATTAATGGTTGAGATTGATTTGTGTTTCTTTCAATGGCTATGATCTTGTTATAAAATACAACAACAATTAATTTAATTTAATTTAATATATATCGATAAATCAATATATTTAAATTCAATTCAAATCAATTAATTACTCTTGGAGATAATGACGAGATAAACCATATCCCCCTAAAAAGGGGGGACGACTACCAACGTCTCATGAGATCTCATTATCTCGTGAGATACCATTATCTCATGATATCTCCAGGATTTACAACAACAATTGTTGTAAATTATTTCACAAAAATAATCCACAATTATCTTGTGAAATATTGCAATCATGCCATTGGAAAAATGTGAATCAAATTCACATCCCAAAACAAAATGTAAATTATATTTTAATTAATCATTCAATGTGAATCCAATTCACATCAATAATTAATTAACAAATATAAACCACAATATGCTCTCTCTAATATATTATAAATCACATTTATAGTATATATGATTAATATGGATAGTGCTATGCATATTATTCGTATCCATGATAATCAAATCATATTTAATCATCTTGGATCTATATTCTCATGTGCCAAAATAATATGAATCACATTCACATTATTCACATCTTTGATAATTAAATCACATTTAATTATCAATGATAACTCTACTTATAATATGAATCAAATTCATATTATCCATGATAATTAAATTACATTTAATTATCAATTTTCTCGATGCTTGGATACATATATCAACAATTTAATTATCCATGAACTCTTTCAAGGTTAATGCGCTTTCTCCGCGGATACTTGGAGATAAGGACAGGGTGATTGTATTGTTCCACGTATAGTGACTTGGATGTTGAGATCACATCTCAAATCCAGATCTCACGGACCTCTCATAGATGCTTGATTAAATCAAGACCGCAAATCTAGTCTTCTCATTGTATCTGAATCACATTCAGATCAATGTCCAACAATTGGACCAAGATCAGATCACTTCTCTATTGAGAGGGGTCACTAAAATGCAAGCCCGTTTCATCACTCTCTAGGAATGGAAGCGTCATGGTTATACAATTGTTTATGATCACATCACCCTCAGGTATTCCTAATACCTGTATATCCTGCATACTGGAAGACCTAGAATAAACCCAAAGTATAAGATCTATTTTACACTATCTACTTCAGGGTTTTATTAGTAAGTTTTCATTTGATCATTGGGAGTCAGTATCTATCATATACTTGTTGGACATGTGAGCCCACGGCGAGCCATTATGCAATAAATGTTATTGCACATATCATTCCCTGATCTGAAATGAAGAATAAATAATTTGCATAATAGGTCCCTCTGTACAATTAGGGTTATGTACCATGGCTATCTTAATGATCATACAGCTGTTGATTCAATTATTGAATCATAGAGGCTGGTGCTTGGATGAATATCTAAAGAGTTAGATTGAGGACTCATCAAGCACCGTCAAATGATTGTTAAGATGTGATCTCCAGCCTGAGTAGGAGATGGCAATCCTTTCTCACATAGGCTGATATCTGACCGACCTCTTGATGTAGGTCCTCTGCATAGGAATAGAGATTCGGAGGTGTCAGATTAGTTAGGTCAAAGAGTTGACTTAACGAGATCGAGATAACCTAAGTCCTATGTTGAATGCTGTCACAGCATAGGCACGCATCCTCTGACCGGAGACAGATGTATTGCTATATGTCTGAGTATGTACATTTGACAGACCAATAGGTTGATGACCTAACCAAGGTCTATACACCAGCGCGTTGGTGTGCATATAAGGGCATATGAGTAATACGATCTCTCAAAGGGATCATACAGGTTCAATACTGAACCGGAAGACATGAGCTCACTCATGAGATATTGGGAAGAATCAAATTCCGTGCACGGTCGTCTTGCTTTGGAAGCTTGACTGAATTTGTAGGTTTGATATATACTTTTGGAAAGTATATGATCAAGACCTAGGTATGATATATGCTTTTGGAAAGTATATGATCGATACCAAATCCCAATGATCAAATGAGAAACTTAGTGATCAAACCCTGAAGAAGACAGTGGAAAAATTGATCTTAATCTTCGGGTTGACCACGGGTCTTCCAGTATGCAGGATGTACAGGTATTGGGAATACCTGAGGGTGATGTGATCATAAACGATTGTATATCCATGACGCTTCCATTCCGAGGGAGTGATGAAACAGGTCTGGATTTTAGTGACTCCTCTCAGTAGAGAAGCAATCTGATCTTAGTCCAAATATTGGACATTGGTCTGAATGAGATTCAAATTCAATGAGAAGATTAGATTTGCGTTCTTGATTTAATCAAGCATCTGTGGGAGGTTCGTAAGATCTGGATTTGAGATAAGATCTCAATATCCAAGTCACTATACGTGGAATAATACAATCGCCCTGTCCTTATCTCCAAGTATCTGCGAATAAAGCACATTATTTATGAAAGGGTTCAAGAATAATTCTTTTGATGAAATATCCAAGCAAGGACTTGATGATTGAATGAGATTTAATTATCAAGCTTAATATGAATATAATTCATATTGTGAAAATGATTATCTAAGATAATTAAATGGGATTTAATTATCAAAGATTAAGAGAATGTGGATAACACTATCCATGATATATGTGTGTTATAAATATGATTTATAATATACATATATAAGAGAGAGAATCTATGTAAATAGCATTTGTTAATTAATTGTGTGGATTGGATTCACATTAATTAATTAATTGGAAATGTAATTTACAAATTAGTTTGGGTTGTGAATATGATTCACATAATGATCAATGGCATGATTGAAATATTCACAAATTAATTTGGAATTAATTTGGTGGATATTATTGCAATAATAGTTATTGCAATTTATTAAGAAATAATAAGATAAAATAAAAGGAGACAAAATAACACCCTATAATTTAGGATGGTTGGTTGACTCCCTTTTTGTTGTCACATTATCTCTTAATTAGTTAAATTAAATTATGTTGATAATGTTGCAACATATTTTAATTTAAATTAATGTTGTTGGTTTTAACCAACAACAATCATAGCCATTGATTTAGCATGGACCAAGCATAGCCCTTGGATCCATGTGTCCCATGGATTGAGATCCATTGGACCCTAAACTAGTATAAAAGGAGGGCTAGGGTAGCCTTTCCAAGTTACAACAACATTCTTGAGTTGAAGAACTCTACTCTCTCTCTCTCATTCTCGTGGGGTCTCCCTAATATTCAAGTGGCCATCCACTTTGTGTATTAGGAAGAAGATCATTTTGCTACGACTCGACGCTTGGATCTTCGTCAAAGGATTGCGGGAAGGACGCGACTCATCATCGTGCCCGCAAGCGCATTCTCTGTGGGTCGGACTTAAGATAGGAGGATCTCTACTTTGGGATCTCGCGATCACAACCACGCTTCAAGAGGTATTCCTTGTACTTTGTGGTTTGATGAAACGATCCGAGAAGTGTTCTCGTGATCATGTGGTTTCATCTTTAAAGTTAAAATTTTAATTTCCGCTGCATCTAGCATCTAGTACGACTAGTTGCTCCGATTGCATACGATGCGATCAACACGCTTCCGTGATGCGCTTGAGGATTCTCAATATCCTTCAAGTGGTATCAGAGCCATAGGTTGAATAAGGTTTTGGATATGATCCATAGACCTTAGACGATTTGGTTCTTGAAAGGGTTGCGAAATTTTTACTGCATTTCAATTTTCGCACCTCTGTCTAATTGAATTTTTCTGTACTATTTAAATTGTTTAAACACGAAATTTTCAATTGGATTTTGTTCCCCATTAAACAAGGAAACCATAGAACTTGAGTTTACTAAATTTGGACTTTATTTGCTCAAGATATGACTTTTTGAATATGACTATATTCACTGTTGCGGGAACTGCGGATTTAAACGTGATTAATGAGATAATTAAGGTTTTAATCCGCCTTGAAATGCGTTAATTATCACTTGAATTCTTTAATAAATCAAATAGGCAATCTTTGGAAACTGAGTTTGCATTTTTTGGATTTAAATTGATCAAGATAAGTTAATTTTAGTGATTGGGGGTCACTGCTGGAAATTAACAATTTCTTGATCTTGAACCTTGTGATATGTCATTCAATTATCATGATGAAAATTAATTGTTAATTTTCTGGAATAATTAGTGATAAATATTTGTGAAATATTTAAAGAAATAATTATTTCATTGAATGACACTTGCCTAAACCACAATGATGAGATATTAGATCTTGATCATTGGTTCATCAACAAACATTGCTTTCATGAAAACCATAGTTTATCCTACAATTGTTGTAGGACAACTTTTACATGAAAAACCCTTTTTGCTTGAATAGGATTGGGGATTTGTCTAGCAAATCTCCTTATAATCAAAAATGTTTTGATTTATATTATATGGTATAATTTCGGTTGAAAAACCGATGAACATCTCAAAGTACATGATGGTCTATCTGGTATTATCCTTTCCCGAGGCGGATATGGTGCCTAGTCGGAGAGCATTGGGGTCGCGGGTTGCAACGTATGTGGTCCGTCCCACTCTCGTCGGTACTGGCCATGACAGCGGGTAGGGACTGTATAATACCGGAGACAGACAATGTGTAATTTTCTAATTATTAAAATTCGAATAATACGTACTTTGAGTATATACCTACTATTCAAGTAAAAGACATGTTTGTTGATTGATGATTGGATTAATGATTAATTTAATATGATTAAATTAATTATATCCAATAAACACTCTATCATGAATAGATGTGTATTTCCCTTGGAAGAATTAATTATGTGAATGTGATTCACGATAATTAATTATAAAATTTGAATATGAGGTGGAGGATCACATAAGTGACATCCATGGTCTCCCGTCAAGGCAAAGGATTTCGTCGCCAGTTGTTGTGTATAGGAGACGCCTGTCCGAAGTGACAGATCCTGTACACGATTTAATTGGATCGGGTTCTTTGCTTCTCGAAAGAGTAAGGCCGTATACGTAGTGACCCCAATATCGGGTCCTCATATTATTGGGGCGATATTGGATTGCGTATAGCGAGTATTAAGCCTGTTGACGGTTGGTTCAGTTAATGACGGGTCAACATTGCCTTAGGGGTGGTGGGCCCGGGTGTTAAAGACCGAATTGGGAAATGCAAGTTGGACTTGCAAGGCGGAATGTGTTCCCGCTTCTTTTTATCCGAGTTGTAGGTTCTCATATTATTGGGATGCAACAAAGATAAGGAAGGAGATCCCAGATCTTGCTTGAGATATAATGGTAAGAATATCTCTTACATTGAAAGTGACTAAGGGAATGAACTTTCAGTGTTGACAAGGTAAGACAACTTTGATATAAAAATTCCTAAATCAAAGTAAAATATGTATATATAATATATATACCCTTATGCAGATTTCTTATTTCAGATAATCCTTCATTAAACCCACTCAATGTTATACTCAATAATAACCAGTAAAAAAAATATCATGGATTGGATTCATGATCCAGATATTGTACTTGCAATTGGACACATATTGTATGTGGTTGCAGTGTGCAAGTTCCCTCAACATAATGAGGAAGGACAATTAAATAAGACAATAAGACATCACTTTAGGATTTGTATGTCTCTATAGTCTTGATCCTTCATCGAGTGTACTTTGGAAGTGACATGTCGATGATGATCGTAATTGTCGAATAATTCTTATAAAATAAAAGAAGATATTTTGGCATACAAATGTGCTCTAGACATTTAATCATGAATGACATGGTTCTCTGCATTATGCAGAATGGTGGCTCGAAAGAGATGACGTATTCAAAATATTTGAATACCTACCTGAACCTAAGTCTCCAAGAGTTAAGATGAATGTCGATATGATGAGTGTCATCATCTATACTCAAGTCATTCATGAAGCTTTATGATATTCATATTGTATGAATTTAATGAAGCATGTATAAATGTTGAAATGCTCTTACATTGAATTCTTTTGAATTTAACATAAGAGATCCTTAGTCTTAAGCAATGGTTGTTTATAGATTAAGAGAGCGCAGTGGAAGCATGGGTCAGACCCGAGTAAGAAGGAAAGTCAAAAAAAAAGTTGACCTACTTCTGTGACTTCCATATGACATACAAAGAGTTGGATGAATGCCAATACTGCAATAAGTTGATGTGTTGATAGTATGACTATCAAATCTGTCTAAAATCCTTAGTGAAGGACTCGGATAGAGCATCAGAATAGTCTACATATAATCATTGACTCTAACTTTCTTATTTCATAAGATTAAGTCTGACAATTGTATCCCAATCTTCTAATGACATTTGCAATTGGTTGCATATATTTATTAGAAGATTAGAAATTTGATCTTAAGGTTTAGTAGTCATCTACATGGATATTGCTGTAATTGTTACAACAATCTCCGTTGGATAGATAGACTTTATATTCTCAGTGGGAGAGCCCTTAGTCTTGGAGAATGTCTCTATGACCTAGATATTAGAATACCCTCATTGTTTGTTTCTAAATGTTGGAAATAAACATGAATTCTGAGATAGAACTATCATAAAGAGTTATGATGGAAATATTTCAGATAGTAATCTAACATCTAGTGGACTCCACAAAATTAGAATATTAATGAATGGTTCATTAAGATTTCTAATACTGAAAATCAAACCTTATAAGATCAATAGGAGGATGAAGATCATTTGACAATGATATGGCATCAAGACTTGGACATTTGTCTATTGATTTGATCAATAGACTAGTAAGATATGAAACTTTAGAATGTCTAAAAATTTCAAATCTTACATACTTGTGAATATTGTATTTAAAGTAAAATGTCCAATACACCCTTCTCTGGAAATGGTGTTAGATGTCGAGGTATTCAAGATCTCATACATATTGATGTATGCAGATCATCTATATCATAGTAAACATTATGGATATGTGATATCTATTGATGATTATGTATGATATGAGATTTCTTCTCTTCACCTGAGAAACCTTTGAAATGTTCAAAGATTTCACAATTTTGGTTTAGAATCAAAGTTTGAAGAAAGATGAAATGAATTTGATCTAACCTAGGTAGCTTGTACCTATTAGATAAAATTCAAAGAATACCTTATGGAGATATGAATATCATTTCTATCTCACTCCTCCTGATAAACCTGAACTCAATAGAGTTGTAGGGAGATACAATTGGATCATGTGTGACATGATTTGATCAATGATGAATTTTAGCACAATTATCCTCTTAGTTTCCTGGTATATATGTGTAGTAGAGACTACAATATATATCCTTAATAAGGTTCCATGGATGTAAGCTGGAATCTAGCACTTGAGAGTGCTACTTCATTAGGAAAATAAAGTATGGTATTGGATACCTACTTTATGACCTTGAGATTCTTAAAAGATCTCATCTCTGAGAATGTGATTCTTGGAGGATTGAGACTCTTGAGAATCAAGATGAAAATGAAGTAAAGGAACTCATTTAATATTGAGATGACAATGAGGCTCCTGAAATCAGAAACTAAAAGGATAATTAAAGATGAAACACTAATACCTCTTCAAATGAGTTTAAGGATGTATTCCATGTCTGACAATGATCGGACTTCATGTGATGAAGCTCCTAAGGATCATGACATGGAAAGATGGATATTAGCAATAAAGTCTAAAGTAGACTTCATATACAAAGTGTTGTATATGGACCCTCGAGGATCCACCTATATGGGTAAGACCCATAAAGGTGTAAATGGATCTTCAAGAGAAGAGGGAACCTGATGAGAAGGTAGAGACCTTCAAAGCTCGGTTCGTAGCCATAAGCTACACATCGGAAGAGAAGACATTGCTTGTAATGAGACTTGCTCTTCGGAAACCATGCTTAAAATCATCAGAATATTGCTAACCTTAGCGACACAACTTGACTATTGCATCTTCAGGATGTAATTCAAGATTGCATTCCTATAAAGAATACCTCTCTGAGGATATTCACATGAAGTAGCCCTAGGGCTTCATGGTTGGGGAAAGTAAGGTGTGAAAGCTAAAGAAATCCATCTGTGGACTCAAATAAGCTTCTTGTTGTTGGAACATAAGATTTGATGAAATTATAAATGTCTTTCAAATAAAATCTTGATGTACCATGTGAAGCTTAGTGGGAGTGCCATTGTGTTCATCGTGCTAAATGTAGATAATATCCTAATCATTTGGAATGATATAAGGATGATAATAAGTGTTTTATAGACTGGCTATTCCATACCTTGAGATATGATCTCAAGAATACCTCTTAGATCTTAGTTCTGAAGGAGTTCAGAAGCAAAGAAAAGAGGGTATTGGGACTGTCACATTTGTAGTACACCTTGGACATATTCCATTCCTGGAAATTCCAAGAAAGGCTTCCTTCCTTGAGATTTGGTACTGACCTATCTAAAGGAATAGCACCTCAAAGAGTTGAGGAAGTGAATGCTAGAACTGCTTGCACTTGTGCATCAGTTACGAGAAGCCAAGTGTATGCTAGATGTGTACAAAAGCCAGATACCTGCCATGCAGTGGGAGTAGTAAATTGTTACTAATCCTACTATGGAGAAAGAACACTTGATTGCAGTAATAACAAAATCTTCACAGATGACAAGATTTTTGAGATAGTGATCTCAAAGTCATATCTTCAAAAGCTTTAGACTTTATAGATAGAGATCTAAAAGGTCTTAACTGTGGATACCTTGAGAGATAGGGATCTCCCGGAATAAGGTTATTCTAATAAGGATTATGGAAATACTGGTTATAATAGTTATTGAGCAATAGTGTCAAGGATACTATAATTGCTTTGTCAAGATTGAGTATAGGTTGCATTAGATGCAACATTCCCATTGGATGCGAGCACTGTTACCTAGGGATATGCAAGTGCTGTAAAAGGACTTGGCGTAGTCTCGCGGGAACAGAGTGTCTGATCAGCTTACCTAGCTATTTCTAAATAGCTTATGATTGTCTCTTTGGGCTAGTGGGAGATTGTTGGACATGTGAGCCCACGGCGAGCCATTATGCAATAAATGTTATTGCACATATCATTCCCTGATCTGAAATGAAGAATAAATAATTTGAATAATAGGTCCCTCTGTACAATTAGGGTTATGTACCATGGCTATCTTAATGATCATACAGCTGTTGATTCAATTATTGAATCATAAAGGCTGGTGCTTGGATGAATATCTAAAGAGTTAGATTGAGGACTCATCAAGCACCGTCAAATGATTGTTAAGATGTGATCTCCAGCCTGAGTAGGAGATGGCAATCCTTTCTCACATAGGCTGATATCTGACTGACCTCTTGATGTAGGTCCTCTGCATAGGAATAGAGATTCGGAGGTGTCAGATTAGTTAGGTCAAAGAGTTGACTTAACGAGATCGAGATAACCTAAGTCCTATGTTGAATGCTGTCACATCATAGGCACGCATCCTCTGACCGGAGACAGATGTATTGCTATATGTCTGAGTATGTACATTTGACAGACCAATAGGTTGATGACCTAACCAAGGTCTATACACCGGCGCGTTGGTGTGCATATAAGGGCATATGAGTAATACGATCTCTCAAAGGGATCATACAGGTTCACTACTGAACCGGAAGACATGAGCTCACTCATGAGATATTGGGAAGAATCAAATTCCGTGCACGGTCGTCTTGCTTTGGAAGCTTGACTGAATTTGTAGGTTTGATATATACTTTTGGAAAGTATATGATCAAGACCTAGGTATGATATATGATTTTGGAAAGTATATGATCGATACCAAATCCCAATGATCAAATGAGAAACTTAGTGATCAAACCCTGAAGAAGATAGTGGAAAAATTGATCTTAATCTTCGGGTTGACCACGGGTCTTCCAGTATGCAGGATGTACAGGTATTGGGAATACCTGAGGGTGATGTGATCATAAACGATTGTATATCCATGACGCTTCCATTCCGAGGGAGTGATGAAACAGGTCTGGATTTTAGTGACTTCTCTCAGTAGAGAAGCAATCTGATCTTAGTCCAAATATTGGACATTGGTCTGAATGAGATTCAAATTTAATGAGAAGATTAGATTTGCGGTCTTGATTTAATCAAGCATCTGTGGGAGGTTCGTAAGATCTGGATTTGAGATAAGATCTCAATATCCAAGTCACTATACGTGGAATAATACAATCACCCTGTCCTTATCTCCAAGTATCTGCGAATAAAGCACATTATTTATGAAAGGGTTCAAGAATAATTCTTTTGATGAAATATCCAAGCAAGGACTTGATGATTGAATGAGATTTAATTATCAAGCTTAATATGAATATAATTCATATTGTGAAAATGATTATCTAAGATAATTAAATGGGATTTAATTATCAAAGATTAAGAGAATGTGGATAACACTATCCATGATATATGTGTGTTATAAATATGATTTATAATATACATATATAAGAGAGAGAATCTATGTAAATAGCATTTGTTAATTAATTGTGTGGATTGGATTCACATTAATTAATTAATTGGAAATGTAATTTACAAATTAGTTTGGGTTGTGAATATGATTCACATAATGATCAATGGCATGATTGAAATATTCACAAATTAATTTGGAATTAATTTGGTGGATATTATTGCAATAATAGTTATTGCAATTTATTAAGAAATAATAAGATAAAATAAAAGGAGACAAAATAACACCCTATAATTTAGGATGGTTGGTTGACTCCCTTTTTGTTGTCACATTATCTCTTAATTAGTTAAATTAAATTATGTTGATAATGTTGCAACAAATTTTAATTTAAATTAATGTTGTTGGTTTTAACCAACAACAATCATAGCCATTGATTTAGCATGGACCAAGCATAGCCCTTGGATCCATGTGTCCCATGGATTGAGATCCATTGGACCCTAAACTAGTATAAAAGGAGGGCTAGGGTAGCCTTTCCAAGTTACAACAACATTCTTGAGTTGAAGAACTCTACTCTCTCTCTCTCATTCTCGTGGGGTCTCCCTAATATTCAAGTGGCCGTCCACTTTGTGTATTAGGAAGAAGATCATTTTGCTACGCCTCGACGCTTGGATCTTCGTCAAAGGATTGCGGGAAGGACGCGACTCATCATCGTGCCCGCAAGCGCATTCTCCGTGGGTCGGACTTAAGATAGGAGGATCTCTACTTTGGGATCTCGCGATCACAACCACGCTTCAAGAGGTATTCCTTGTACTTTGTGGTTTGATGAAACGATCCGAGAAGTGTTCTCGTGATCATGTGGTTTCATCTTTAAAGTTAAAATTTTAATTTCCGCTGCATCTAGCATCTAGTACGACTAGTTGCTCCGATTGCATACGATGCGATCAACACGCTTCCGTGATGCGCTTGAGGATTCTCAATATCCTTCAATACTTTCCAAAAGCATATATCATACATAGGTCTTGATCATATACTTTACAAAAGTATATATCAAACCTACAAATGCAGTCAAGCTTCCAAAGTGAAACGACCGTGCACGGAATTTGATTCTTCCCAATATCTCATGAGTGAGCTCATATCTTCCGGTTTGGTAATGAACCTGTATGATCCGTTTGAGAGATCTATTACTCATATGCCCTTGTATGCACACTATACGTCGGTGTATAGATCTTGATTAGGTCGTCAACTTATTGGTCTGCCAAATGTACATACTCAGACATATAATAAACACTTCTGTCTCCGGCCAGAGGATGTGTGCCTATATAATGACAGCATATGATATAGGACTTTGGTTATCTCGATCTCGTTAAGTCAACTCTTTGACCTAACTAATCTAACACATCCGAATCTCTATTCTTATGCAGAGGACCTGCATCAAGAGGTCGGTTAGATGTCAGCCCAAATGAGAAAGGATTGCCATCTCCTACTCAGGCTGGAGATATTCTCTTAACAATCATTTGACGGTGCTTTTAAATCCTCAATCTAACTCTTTAGATATTCATCCAAGCACCAGCCTCTATGATTCAATTATTGAATCAACAATTGTATGAGTATTAAGATGGCCATGATATATAACCCTAATTGTACTAAGGGACCTATTATGTAAATTAGTTATTCTTCATTTCAGATCAGAGAATGATATTTGCAATAACATTTATTGCATACTGGCTCGCCGTGGGCTCGCATGTCCAACAATCTCCCACTATCCCAAAGAGCCATTAATGGGCTAATCTTTAAACCCACACTCATGTAACAATCATAGGCTTTTAGAGAAATTGCTTGGTAAGCTGATCAGTCACTCTGTTCCCAAGAGACTACACCAAGTCCTTTTACGGGACTTACATATCTCCTAGCAACAGTGCTTGCATCCAATGCGAATTTTGCATTTTATGCAACCAATACTCATTCTTGTTAAAGCAATTATAGTGTCCTTAACACTATTGCTCAATAATTATTATAACCAGTATTTCCATAATCCTTATCAGAATACCTTATTCCTGGAGATCTCTATCTCCTAAGGTATCTACAGTTAAGACCCTTATAGATCACTATCTTACAATGTCTTAAACTTCTTGAAGGTAAGACTTAGAGATCACTATCTCTAAGTCTCGTCACCTTTGAATATTTTGTTATTACTGCAATCAAGTGTTTTATCTCAATAGTAGGATTAGCAACACTTTACTACTCCCACTGCATGGCAGATATCTGGCGTTTGTACACATCTAGCATACTCTTGGCTTCTCGTAACTGATGCACAAGGGCAACCAGTTTTAGCATTCACTTCCTCAACTCCTTGAGGTGCTATCCCTTCCGATAGGTCAGTACCATATCTTAAAGGATGGAAGCCTTTCTTGGAATTTTCTAGAAAATGGAATATGTTCAAGGTGTCCTACTAATGTGACAGTCCCAATACCCTCTTCTCTATGCTTCTGAACACCTTCAGAATTAAGATCCAAGAGGCATCCTTGAGATCATATCTCAAGTTATGGAACAACCATATAACAAAACACTTATTATTATGCTTATATCATTTTAAATGATTAGGATATTATCTACATTTAGCATGATGAACACAATGGCACTCCTACTAAGCTTCATATGGTTCATAAAGATTCTATCTGAAACCATAACATTTATAATTTCATCTAATCTTATGTTCCAACTACAAGAAGCTTATTTTAGTCCATAGACGGATTTCTTTAGCTTGCACATCTTGTTTTCCTCAACCATGAAGCCCTGGGGCTACTTCTTGTGAATATCCTCAGAGAGGAATGCAATCTTGACTTCCATCTTGAAGATGTCAAAACCAAGTTGTGTAGCTACAATGAGCAATAATCCGATGGGTTTAAGCATGGTTACTGAAGAGCAAGCCTCATTGCAAGTAATGTCTTCCCTTCTGGTGTGTAGCTCATGGCTGTGAATCATGCTTTGAAGGTCTACCTTCTCATCAGATTCCCACTTTCTCTCGAAGATCCATTTACACCTTAATGTGTCTTACTCTTGTAGGTGGATCCCCAAGGGTCCATATACAACACTTGTATATGAAGTCTACTTTAGACTTTATTGCTAAAATCCATCTTTCCATGTCATGATCCTCGGGAGATTCATCACATGAAGTCCGGTCATTGTCAGACTTAACTGACACATGGAATAATCCTCAAAATCATTTGAAGAGCTATTAGTGTTTCATCTTTAATTGTCCTTTTGGTTTCCAATTTCAGGGGCCTCATTATCATCTCAAGATTCAATGAGTTCCTTTACTTCATTTTTATCTTGATTCTTAAGAGTCTCAATCCTTTAAAAATAACATTCTCAGAGATGAGATCTTTTAAGAATCTCAAGGTCATATAGTAGGTATCCAATACCATTCTTTATTTTCCTAATGAAGTAGCACTCTCTAGTGCTCAATTCTAGCTTACTTGCATGGAATCTTATTAAGGATATATAATGTAGTCTCTACTACATACATACCTGGAAACTAAGAGGTAATTATGCTAAAATCCATCATTGATCAAATCATGTCACACATGATCCAATTGTATCTCCCTACAACTCTGTTGAGTTTAGGTTTATCAGGAGGAGTGAGATAGAAATGATATTCATTTCTCCATAATGTATTCTTTGAGTTTATCTAACAGGTACAAGCCACCTAGGTTCGATCAAATTCATTTCTTTCTTCAAACTTTGGTTCTAAACAAAAATTATGAAATCTTTGAACACTTCAAAGGGTTCTTAGGTAAAGAGATGAAATCTCATATCATGCATAATCATCAATAGATATCACATATCCATAATGTTTACTATGATATAGATGATCCGCATACATCAATATGTATGAGATCTTGAATACCTCGACATCTAACACCATTCCCAGAGAAGGGTGTGACGAGTCGATAAATACGTGATAAAATTTATATTCGTTGTAATACGTGTACTTAGCGAATCAGTCAGAACCGAGAAAAGATCTCCATAAAGAGTGTCTCGGCTTAATTTATATCCCGAGCAAGTCTAGGGCTCGAACACAGGGAGGCAAAAGGAACCACTTTGGGGTTAATTTGAAAATTTATGTCTAGGATTCACGCGGTATTTTTTTAAATTTTTAATGCAAAGATAAATGCCAATTGCGATATGCGGGTGAATTAAGACACTAAGAAATCACACAACTTAGCCAAATTAATTTTAATAGAAAATAAATCCAATTTAGCCAAATTATATTTTTCCAGGATCTTAATTCAGTGAAGAATGCAAGACATATTTTTTTTAGAATTTTAGGGGTTGAAATGCAACAATTAAAAATGCACACTTTTTATGGGTTTTTTTGCAATTTTTCGCACAAACAGAATGCAAAAATTATGAAAATTTTAGTGGAATGAAAACACGGTGTGAGGAAGCTAAGTAATTTTTTGGATTTTTTTGACAAAATATGAATTTTTATGGATTTTTTAGCGAAAACAGAGTGACAGTGAGTAATTAATTTTTAATAAATCTACATTATCAAATTAGCCAGAGAGCGAATTATCTCAAATAGATATTTATACAAACTATCCAAGAGAGTTGAAATTTCGTAAAAAGGATGTATGTGTATTTAATTAAAAATCAAATATCCAAATCACTCTATGATTTATTTCAGGCGCAAGATAACTCCATTTGGATGAAATTTGGACAATATCTCAATCACATTTCAAGGCATCATGTCTAATTTTTGTGGAATTTTTAGAGTAACTACGTATCAGATATGTATTTAAGAGCACAGATTGGGTAAAATATGCAGAATTTCAATTAGGCAAATTTAATTAATTACCCAAATATAAGAAATATACAAGAAAATATTCAGATGGTAGACAATTTGTTGCTCAACGTCATGATATTTTTGCTTGAATGAACACACTACGAAAAAGGCAGGATTGGCGTGCACATAAATGCTCGTTATGTGCACGCCCAAGTGGTGGGCGAGCACATGTGCACATGTGATCTTGATATTTGTGGGAGATAACATACTTGATCCGCTTGAGATACTAAGACGAATGGTTCAAATCTGCGTATAAATTTTATTTGCACCACGTCGATAATGTTATTTCTTCTATCGAGTACTACACCTCCATTGGGTTCATACCAATCACACAAGAAAAGAACTACTTTATTCAAGCCTGGTATACTATATTCCACTTCTAGTATCTCCTTTAAAATTCCGTAATAATTCATATGATCTTCCTCATAACAAGATCCGCGAACCATCACTCCCTGATTTTGAGTTGTTAAATATTTACCGGAATTTAAGGTGTGAAAACGATACCCATTACTGTAGCAAGAGTTGTATGATCGGACCTTATAAATAGGGCATTCTCCAAATTTTTTTAAAATATGAGAATAGAAATCACCACCGTCCAACTGTTTTGAGCGGTCTTTAAACCAAGCTGGAAATTGATTCCTATAGGCGCTCAGAACTTCGTCATCTGAATACATAGGATTTTCCTTCATAATTTTCTTTCTAAATTCCCTAAAATTAGTAAGAGAAATATAAGAATTACTTGTACATGAATATATACATAAAGTAATACAAATACTTACTGAACATATGGTGTTATTTCCTCGCAATTGTCTAATATGTATAACTCTGCATCATCCTTCTCTTGTTTCGATAAGAAATGTTCAGTTGCTTTTCCTATTAGATGAGTGGATGGACGAAAGATACTGATACAAGGTTCTTCATCAGAGTAAATTGTCTCATTCCTCCTGCATCTATTGTGTATAGTCTCCACATCTTCAGGAAGATATCTTGCGTAGAATGTTATGACTTTCTCATATATATTGTGAACTTATAGATCCTTCAACTTTACTTTTGTTTCGGACCTTTCTTTTAAGAAAGAACATAAACCTATAAGAAAGTAGGTTAACATTTTATTGAAATAGTAAAGAATGCAAGGAGATTATAATATTTTTAATTACCTTTCAAATGGATACATCCAACGATATTTTACCGATCCTCCTATTTTTACTTCCTATGGAATATGAATCATCAGATGCTCCATCGAATCAAAAAATGAAGGCGGAAATATCTTCTACAGGTTACACATAATCACAGGAATATTTTTTTTATGAAGATAATCCATCTCCATGCGGTGTATGTGTGACGAGCATAACACTTGGAAAAATCTGCTAACATCTGAAAGAGCATCGACAACATTTTTTGGTAACAATCCTCTGAATACTAACGGTAGCAATCTTTCCATAAAAACATGGCAGTCATGACTTTTCATTACCTTAAATGTAAACTTTTTCAAATCGACCAAATTGAAAAAAATTGATGCATATCCGTCTGGAAACTTCAATTTGCTTGTCCATTTACAGACAAGCTTAACTTGATTTCTATCTAAGGTATACTTTGCTTTGGGAACTTCAACCCTTCCACTATCATGTTCCTTTATATACAACTCTGGCCGATTGCATATGATTTGTAAATCACGACGAGACTTTACTGTGTATACTCCAATATGGTAACTCCCAAAATATACTCTTCTTAATCCAATTATGACAGTCACCAAAACCAGGAAGGTTTTTTGTTTTATCTCCATTCTCTAAGGCTGATTTCTCTAATTGTTCCAAGTATGATAATATCATATCGCCTGTCTTAAATGGTGGAGAATCTGAAAGATCAACTGTGTTCCTTTTAAAAGACTACTTCTGTCTTCGATATGGATGATTATTTGGAATAAACCGTCTGTGACAATAAAAAAATATGGTTTATGACCGTGTTGAAGCTGGAATGATTTAGTACTCTCCATACAATATGGACAACTTTTACGTCCATGCGTACTCCATCCAGATAACATTCCATATGCTGTGAAGTCATTTATCGTCCAAAGCAGATCTACTTTCATGTTAAATGTTTGACTCTTATTAGCATCATATGTATCAACTTCATCGACCCATAACATTTTCAACTCATCGATAAGAGGACGTAAATAAACTTTAATGTATTTTCCAGGATGTGTAGGTCCTGCTACCAACAACAAAAGAAATATAAACTGTCGCTTATTACATAACCATGGGGGTAGATTGTATGTTGTTGTCATTACTGGCCAACAAGAGTAATCTTTACTTCTTCCATGAGGATTAAACTCGTCTGTACATAAACCTATAACGCAATTTCTCTTTTCATCGTTAAATGTAGGAAAAGCTGGCATCAATTCTTTCCAACAATCAGACTCGGATGGATGCTCCATATACTCATCAGCTTTATGTTCCGCATGCCATGTCATGTACTTCACCGTTTCTTTGCAATAATATAGTCGTTTCAATCTCGGAGTCAACAGGAAATAACGTAGAATCTTTCTCGATATTTTTGTTCCACTCTTACTAGCTGTCTGATATCTTGGCTCATTATATTCAGGACACCGTTGTAAATGTTGGTGTTCACCGTAATATAAAATATAGTGATTTATGCATGAGTCTATTTTAACTTCCGCTAAACCCATCTTCCGCATCATCTTTTTTATTTTGTAATAATTATCAGGTAATTCTGCATCTTCTGGTAACATTTTCTTAATAATCCTCAGTATTGCATCAAAATTACGATCGGTCATATTATACTCCATCTTCATCGATAGAAGATCCGAAACCACAGAAAGTTTTGAATATGTCTTGCAACCCGACCAAAATGGCTCTTCTGCTTTTTTCAACAGCTCGTAAAATTCTGTAGACTCTCCATATGGTTCCTCATCATCTAACAAAGTAGCATTAAATTCTGGACCTGCAACGTCCATAATCATATCTGCAAAAGGATTAATATTGTCACTTCTTTTGCACCATTCATACTGTACTCGAAATCCTCACCATGCCTCCACCAAATCTGATATCCTTCAATAAAACCCATTCTATAAATATGTAACTGAGTTTCATCTTTTGATCTCTTCCTCATTAGATGACATTTCTTACATGTACACAAGATAGTTCCATTTGAATCCACGATACGGGAACCTTGTACGTAAGCAAATTGCATAAATTCCTGAACACCTCTTCGAAAGGTATCTGCTATATGTCCATCTACTACACGGTTGTACATCCACTCTCTATTTGTCATATTGATGAACCTGAATTAAATAATTTATAATGTCAAATCTAGGAAATTGAGGATATGTAAACGTATCACATTATTGAGATAAAAGATGAGAAGAGAAATGTATTAATTATGTTTTCACTTGAGCCCGTCCATAAGGATTCAAACTTACTAAAAGATGATCGTTGTTGCAAGCATCTTTATTTCTAACGAAAATTCGGCAGCATAACCTTGCACCTCTGCCGTATACCTCATAAATCAATCGCAATTAAATATCAAAATAATCATATTAATGATTATTTTGATAGTAACTATGATTGATTTGGTATACTGAAGAGGAAGAGGTTATGAACCGAATTTCCGTAAGAAATAAAGACCTTGTGACAACGATCATCTTTTAGTAAATTTGAATCCTTACGGACACCCTTAGTCCGGGATCTCCGAACTAAGGAAAGCTAATATAAATGTAATACTTTAAGATCACTTTACGTCATACATTTGTACGTGCTACAAATGAGTCTATAAAATAATCTTAAAATATTTATTCATTTATATTAGCCGGACAATTACGTAAATTTGGCTGGTTAACGATGGAGATAGGGATAAGTGTGATCCTAATTTAGTGCCTAATACAATGCTTGGGTCACTAAGAGTTGAGGGGCACCTGCAAAAAAAATTCAAACCTACAAACATCAAAATCCATTGCCATTGATCTGGGATAAACATCCCAAAGTGAGTCCAATAGTGTTGTGAAAAAAATAAAAAAATAACACAGTTAGAGGTGATCAAATCCTCCAATGTGTTGCACACGCCTCCCGTTGTGCAGGGCCACACGCCACCCGATGTGCAAGGACGCACTGTGTGTGAAGGATTTTGTGCGATTTAATATTCTAATTAGTGGTTAGCATTTTTGCCTTATAATTAATTAACCTAAGTATAAGTTAATGTGATATAATTGGTCACATTAACTAGAATTTAATGTGATAATAAATTATCACAAAAGAAATATTGGTGTATATCACATCTCATATCAACACGATATGAAATTTTCAAACTATTATTAATGATGTTCATCATATCTAATATCTACACTATTGAAGTTTGCTAAGTAATGTTATTCACAAGTTTCATAACTAATCTTTTTAAGAAAATTAACAATACTAACTAGTTCGAAGAGCATTGAAGTGCCTAATCAGATCTCAGAAAGTGTCCAGTAAGCTATATATAGTAGCTCCACCCGTCCGCGATGCATGGAAAGAGGATCCAGCTGAGCTCCTTTTTCTTGCCCCCTATAATGACGTACCAGAATGACTAGTTCAACGCCCTTTGTTCCTTTCCTGACTCTGCCACAGTCCTACCTTGCTTGCGAGCGTAGACGATCGAGTCTTAGGTATTAGCCGGTCTACCTCATCCCTGCCGGTCGAGCCGGCTACGTCATTCTAGTCCCTTGCCTCATATATAAGTCGCGCTAGCCGTGTAGCTGTTACTGCTGTACCCTCCTACTACTTGACTTATCCCGCCTTCCGCTACTATATATCTAGCAGCTGGTCGGACCCCTCGGGTTATCTTATCATCTTTGACGGGCTCATTATGTTGTAATGGACATTTTATCATGTATAATTTACAAAGTCTAAACATAATGTTGGTTGAGGCATTTTATCGAACACCTACGGGGCATAAAATTATACATATTATTGAGACAACCACAATCGAAATTACAACACTATAGTGATCCACTATTATCCTAAACATGTAAAAAACATTTAAACTATCAAAACAATACACTACATCCAACAAAAAAAATCAAAAAATTGAAACCCTAAACTATCGAAACAATACAAATATGTAATGAAATCTTAAAAAAAGGGAAAGGAGGAAGGATTATACTGAATGGTAGATGTATATCTACTCAAAAGATGAAAACGGAGGGCACCGGTGTCGGGGCGGAGGAGTGGCGGGTCACCGGAGGGAAGATTTTGGGGGAGGGATGCGTGAGAATGAGGAAGAAGGAGCCGCGCGAGGTTCTGTTTACGAACTTGGGCGAGCACACTTAAGTGCTCGCCAGGTCGTCGCCAAGTGCTCGCCCATAATTTTCCAGGCGCTAAAGTTATCCGTGCAAAGAAATTCAAGTGGGCGAGCACATGTAAGCGAGCACATGTGCTCGTGCAAATTGATAATCGCACCGCTCCACATAATTTAAACAGGCGACCCCCATGGGCGAGCACATGTGCTCTTCGTGTGCTCGCCCATGACCGAGCGAGCACATGTGCTCGCCTAGTGCAAGCAGGACTGTGCACGCCAATCCCGCCTTTTTTTGTAGTGACTAATACGAAACAAAGGTCCAAATTAAGACATAAACATAGGGTTATGAATGCAAAATATGAATAAACTTAATCAGAACAAAAAATGTACATGGACTAGATTGTAATAACAAGAATAAAAAAGGACAAACACGTAATTTGTACAAAATAAAAAAAAATAAACAAACCTTCTTCTTCTTCAATAGCGAGTGGCTAGGGCGCACAGGGGAGGGGGGCGCTGCCCGCGCGGGAGGTACGACGACGGCGAGGAGGTGGTCGGAGGTGCGCGCGCGGTGCCGCGACGGCGCGCGGGGCGGCCGCACGATGGAGGGGCTGCAGGCGGAGGAGCCGCTGATGACGTTGGAGGGCGGAGCCGCGCACAACGACCGTGCGGTGGCTGGCGACTGCGGTCTGAGGCGGCGGTGCCGCGAGAGTCGGCCACGCACGGAGGAGGAGGCTGAGCGGCGCGTTGGTGGCTGCAAGGGGTGGTGGCATCTGAGGAGGCCGCCGTTGGGGGCAACGGCTGGGGGGATGGGGTCGTCGGAATTTTTTGTTTTTTTGTTTTTCTTATATTTTTTAAATTTTTTTACTGATGTGAATTTTTTTAATTTATTTTTTAATTTTTTTGGTTTCTTAAATAGAAAATGAACAAGTGCAATTGGTAATATGAACAAATGCAAATATGGTGGTGGGATGATCGTGATGATATGAAATATGAAAATGGTATGGTGATGAAGGGGTGACGATGTGAAGCGATAAAAATGATATGATGAATATGATAGACAAATGAAGATGTAATGGTGGTGATGTGATAAAAAATTGCAAGCAAAATAACAATGATGACAAAATGAGAAGAAAAATACCTACGGTGGAAACGGTCACCTATGATGTGCTCACGAGAGCATGATCTTCGCTTGAATCATCGACGAGCGATGAGCTCGAGCAGCACACAGATGCGGCTGCGATGTTGGCCAAAAAGCCAACGGATCTCACCGGACAGAGGGTTGTCGTCGCTCGACCGCGGTTGCGTCGCTGTCACCGATTCAACTATGGGAATTAAGCTCTCCTCACATAAATATGGATCAAGTGCAAATTGAGGAGGATGAGATGCATATAAAGAGTATGAAATGAGAGGTTATTAAAGTGGTGGGAGGTTAATAAAATAATGGGGTTGAATTAGAAGTTAGAAATTTTGGCGGAATGGTGGAGTTGAATGGTGGTTATTAGAAAGAATGAAAAATAAATAAATGAAAATAAAATAAAATAAAGTAAGCTACTTTAAATACAACAAAATTATAAAGAAGGAAAAATAGTGGAGAATTTACAAAGGAATATATACAACATGTATACTTTTTGTTTGCTTTTCTAATATGTATTTTTTTGTCTTTTTAATAAGAGATATTTATAACAGAAAAAATACAATAAAATACTATAATCAAAATACAACACAAGCACATTTAATGTATTTTTACTAATTAAGAAAGATAAAATAAAAAATAAAGAAAGAATGAATATATACATAATTATACAATATACATCTAGGTCCCAAAACCCAACTTTTGCAAATGAGCTCCGATTTTAATGAAACCACTTCCATTGGATAGATAATTTTATAATTTTCTAACTTGAACTTTAAAAGTGAGTTTGATAAATTTGGAGTTTATACAGAGCGGGAATTTGGCATTGAAGTTGGATTTTACGGCTTTTTCCCTTAGGGATCTAGGAGTATTTATTTGAGGTGAATTTTATTTTGTATTTTTGTATTTTTATATACATTTTTATGTACAAGTTAGAGAAAGAATTAGTCAAAAAAGATTTGAAATGGAATTATTAAAAATACATGAAATTTTGGGCTATTTACAGGTGAGAAACTCATTTATTTTGCGGCTTTTTATGGGTAATTTTCTTTGTACAATCTAATATACAATAATTAATATATTTTATTTACAAGAGTCGTTTTGTTAATTTATTTATTTTATCGATATTTAATTGAGATTTTACTCGAGGATTTTGCTAAGATCAAGATATTGAGATGATGAATCGTGGGTTCATCACCTCCTATACTTAAACTTTGCTAGTCCTCGAGCAAATAAAGAATGAATAAGTTGAATTAACCTCTGATTGTGCATGTGAATAGAAGACTTGACCCGTTCAAGAACTCTCAGTTTTAGAGATCCTAAAAGTCTAAGCTGAACCAAGCTCTAGTCAAACGATGTCCAATTTCCCTAATCATCAGACTCTATTCGTATACATATATAGTAAGGATATGACTTAATTGTTGACCGCAGTTACAAGAGTAGAGTCGCAACATCACCCAAGGTTCCAGTCCAAGAGAATCTCCTAAGAACCCGATCCTCAACACTAGGGAATAAACCATTTCTTGCATCCAATCCACCGTCTCTTTAGTTGTCAGACTTAAAAGTGTAGATGGACGGCCAATTGATGGAGGACATAGGATTGTGTCATTTCTTCTCTCCCTCTCATTGGAATAAGGATCCTCTCAAGTGCCTTATTACTCAACGCATTTTTTTGGTGTTGATCAGTGTGTCTGTCAAGATAAGTAGAGTCATCTGCACTTGTTTTCCTGGGAGTACACCAGGGTGTGCCTTTTTTGAGTACCTATCGTACCTTCTACACCCAGACTTGTAGCATTTACGATGCATAGCCCTTTTTTTTGGTGCTAGCCTGACTCCTGGTCTTAATAGCGGTGGTCCAAGTGGACACTTTGAAATGGTTGGGAGCGCTCGCCTTTGGTGGAAGCTCTTTTGATAATTGACTCTGTGGAATGAGAGTTTTTCTTTAACATTTCATTGATTTGTAATATTTTTGCTAGCTCCACTACTTTTACCAAGAGTTGACGCACATTGATCAACATTTTTTTATTTTATCATACCCTGGCACATAGGTAAATGTCAAGAGATAGTACAAGAACCATGTTCTCATACTCGCAAAAGATGCTGACACTCAGGTTTCATGAAGCCTTCATTGATTTTATCCCATCCTCGAGCATCATCAAATCAAGTCCAAACGCAAATCCCTCATCCCAGTTCCTCAAGTGAAATTTCAACTCATCTCATCATAACTACAGTCGTGTATGTGAGGTGCTGATCATATTCTTAAGGTAGAGACTAAGCATGCAATATAGCACACAAATCTTTCAAACTAGGGAAATGCGAATAATTAAGTCAAGGATCCTAATGACTAAGGTTGGTTAACTCAAAATTTTAAGACCTCATAAACCAAGTGTTCTTGAACTTTATTAGTCTTGTGTGAAAGTGAATTGTGTCAGGGATTAAACCAACTTATTAGTTAGTTTTTTTGTGATTTGAGTTTTTTTAAAAAAAAGGAAAAGAAGAAAGTTTTTGTTAGAAAAAGTTTTTTTTTCAAAAGTTTTTTTTAAAAAGATTGATAGATAAGAAAGGATTTTTTTGAAAAAGTTTTTTAAGCAAATAAGGAAAAATAGTTTTTTTTGTTTTTTTCGAAAAAAATTTAAGAGATTTTTTTGAAAAAGTTTTTTACCCACCCCATAATTATTGTATAATATATACAAAAATACGTGAAAGTACGAGCTATGGGTAAAGTATATATGTAATATATACACGCCCCCTATACTTAGCATGTGATATGTCCTCAGAGCACAAGAGGTGAGAAAAAGACATAGCTCGTGCTAAGCATAGAATGACTAAAATAATAAATAGTATAGAAGTTGATCCGCCCCTCCTATACTTAGGCTCTAGTCATCCTAAGTGTAGAAGAAGAGCAAAAATGGAGCGGACAAGGTCAAGAGGAGAAATGGATGAGTATATACACATGGAGAGCATCAGTTCCCCCTATACTTAGGCTCTTGGGCAGCCTAAGTAAAGGACATGAGTAAGTGTGAGAACCGATGTGATCTGGAGAATATACAAAGAAGGGAGAATGTACATAAGGAATGAATCTTCTAAGATGTTGAATCTGGATGCTGCATCTTCATGAAGAGTAATATGATGTATCTGCTCTGTACTCACTCTGCATGAAGTTGATGACCTCGACTTGGACTAACTGCTCTTTCGAATCAACAAAATGCTTCAACAGTTGTCCATTTACCACATGAGATTGTGCACCATATGTGAGATCAGCTATCTCTATACTTCCATTCTCGTGCACTTTCTTAACAACAAAGGAACCCATCCATTTAGATTTGAGCTTCCCATGGAACATCTTCAACCTGACATTGAACAACCATACCTTTTGTTTAGGGACAAAGTCTTTGCACCTAATGTGTTGATCATGCCATCTCTTTACTTTGTCCTTATAAATCAAACTGTTGTCATATGTCTTGTTTCGGATTTCCACGAGCTCGTTCAAGAAGTCTCGATAAAGTTTCCCTAGGTGACAACTCCAATCAATCTTCTTAATTGCCGATTTGGATTTATGAATCAATTCTGCAGGCAAATGACATGGCTTGCCATAGATCATTCTAAATGGTGAAGTACCCATTGGTGTCTTGTAGGCTGTCATATAGGCCCACAGAATATGGTCCAAGAGCTGAGACCAGTTCTTCCTATCGCGACGAACCAATTTCTGCAAAATACTCTTCACCTCTCTGTTCGAAACCTCTGCCATGTCGTTGGACTGTGGGTGGTAAGGACTAATAACTCTATGCTCAAATCCATAGTCCTTAGCTAAAGATCTCATATCTCTGTTCACAAAGTAGCTACCCCCATTAGATATCAAAACTTTTGGCACCCCCAAACCTAGCAATAATATAATCTCTCACAAACTACAGACAGTCTTGCTGTCTATGGTTAGAGTTGGGATAGCCTCCACCCACATGGATAAATAATCAACCGCCAACAATATGTACTCATGTCCTTGGTTGTTGGGAAATGGACCCATAAAATCTATGTCCCATGCATCAAAAACATCACAAATAACCATCGGTTGCATGTGCATCTCATCTCTCTATCCAACTGTCCCTCCCATCCTTTGACAGATGGGGAACGACCGTACAAAATCAATAGCATCTCTAAATAAGGTCGGCCAATAAAATCCACATTGAAGTACTTTGTGAGCGGTTCTCTTTCCCGAATGGTGTCCTCCAGCCTGAAGTGAATGACAATATGTGAGGACACTCTGGTATTCCTCCTGAGGAATACACTTTCTCCAAACACAATTCGGTCCTTCGAAGAAAAGGAAAGGATCGTCCCAGTGGTATCTCCTCGAATCCGACTTCAGTCGATCAATGTTGCTCCTAGTCCAACCATGAGGAAACTGCTTGGAGACAAGATAGTTCACCATGTTGGCATACCACAGGAGTGAGTCAATAATACAAATTGACTCATCTGGGAAGGTCTCTCTAATCCGCTCATAATCAGGAGAATCCTTAAGTTCAATCCAAGAAAGATGATCAACCACAACATTCTTCACTCCAGGTTTATCTTTAATCTCCAAATCAAATTCCTAGAGGAGTAAAATCCACCTAAGAAGATGCTCCTTCATGTCCTTCTTTTCCATTAAGTATCGAATGGTTGTGTGATATGTGTAAATTGTCACCTTAGAGTCGAAAATATATGATCTGAACTTCTCGAGGGCCCATACTACCGCAAGCATTTCCTTTTAAGTCACTGTATAATTCTTCTGTGTAGGATCTAATACTTTGCTCGCGTAATGGATTGCAAATGGCATCCCCTCTCGCAGTTGACCTAACATAGCTCCTATAGCGAAATCTGAGGCGTTAGTCATGATCTCAAAGGGGAGAGACCAGTCAGGAGCTTGTAGGATAGGCGAGGCACAAATCTTCCTCTTCAAGAGCTCAAAGGCCTCCAGACACCTGTGATATGCAACGAACTCTGTGCCTTTCCCTAAGAGCTCAGTAAGTGGGCGGACGATCTTTGAAAAATCCCGAATGAATCTCCTATAGAATCCAACATACCCTAAGAATGACCGCACTGACGTCACATTAGTAGGTGGATCGAGTTTCTTGATCACCTCCATATTGGCAGGATCAACCTCCATTCCCCTTTTGGAGATGACATGCCCCAACACGATACCCTCCGTCACCATAAAGTGACTATTCTCCCAAGAGAGTACCAGATTCACCTCTCTACACCTTGTGAGGACTCGGTCCAAGTGCACTAAACATGTATCAAAAGAATCACCATGAACCGAAAAGTCATCCATGAACACTTCCAGGAAATCTCCCACCATCTCGGCAAATATGGCTATCATGCACCTCTGAAATGTACCCGGGGCATTGCAGAGCCCGAATGGCATGCATCTGAAAGCATAAGTGCCGAATGGACATGTGAATGTGGTCTTTTCCTGGTCCTCAGGGGCTATAGCTACCTGGTTGTAGCCTGAGTACCCGTCAAAAAATAGAAGAACTCTTTCCCTACGAGTATCTCCAAGATTTGATCAATAAAAGACAAGGAAAATTGGTCTTTCTTGGTCACGACATTCAGGAGCCTGTAGTCAACACAGACACGCCACGATGTAGGTACTCGTGTCGCGATCTCTACCCCATCCTCGTTGGTGACCATCTGAATTCTTGACTTCTTCAGGACAACATGAAGCGGGGCCACCCACTTGGAGTAAGAAATAGGGTATATAAACCCTGCTTTGCACCATTTCTCAATCTCTTTCTTCA
The DNA here is from genome assembly GCA_037367405.1 of Ottelia alismoides. NCBI lineage: Eukaryota > Viridiplantae > Streptophyta > Magnoliopsida > Alismatales > Hydrocharitaceae > Ottelia > Ottelia alismoides. The sequence continues at coordinate 203,832 of JAZKJV010010803.1, read as the reverse complement.
CTACTTCCCGTAGATTGGGGTTAAGTCTCCTCTGGAACTCACAGGAAGGTCTTACATTATCCTCAGTAAAAATATGGTGCGAGCAGAGGACGGGGTTGATGCCCACGAGATCCGATACTGTCCAACATATTACTTTGCAGTTCATATCTAAGACCTATAACAACCTAGACTCCTGTTCTAAGGTCAAGTCTAAGCTAATGATAACAGGATATCTCTCTTTGGGTCCCGCAAGAAAGGCATACTTTAGTGTAGGAGGTAGTGATTTCAATTCTGGCAATGTGGTATCATTAAGCAAATCTGGTTGAACTGAATTTGAATATGGTTCCGTGCTGCATGAAGGTGGGCTAAGCTGCATAGTATTCGCCACCAACTCAGAAGTATGGGGAGTCGGATCGCCAAAGAAACACGGTGGTTCGGCCAACTAACATATCCAGATGGATCTCTGTGTCAACATGGGAATAGGTAGATGCATATACCACAAGATCAGACAACACATGACAATGATGAAGCCATATTTCATCATCTTTATTCTATCATTTTGGCATCAAAAACCCTGGCAAATGCGTGTAAATACCCTTAATTCCCGTATCTTAACATTCATGCATGTACATGTAAATAATGTATAAAACACTGTAATTAAAGCCAAAATTATAGAATAAATAAAAGAAAAGAAAAAGAACAAAATATTGCAAATATTTTATGACCCGAAACACCGAGACTTAGGCATCTCGATGAATAGGTCGACAAGGAATAAAGTAGGGGGAGATAAGTGCCAAAATACAATAAAAATACCTTTTATTCAACTCATTCTTTATTCATCTTTGGGACCTATTTTTGGTTCCACTTTTTATACTTCAAATAAAGAAACTTTGTACATGAAAGTTGTAGATAATTTAATAAAGAAAAATATAAAATTAATCTCATTCAAAAATGATGTACAGATAAAAAGATATGATCTGAATAAGATTCCAGAACTCCAACTTCCCAGACCTGTATCTTGCAAATAAAAATTCGAAATGTACCAAACTCACTTTAACTGTATATAGCTTAAAATAATCTATTTAATGAAGGTGGTTTCGTATTTTTCGGAGTTACGGTTTGAAAGTTGAGTTTTGGACCCCACTTGTATACTTGTACAAATTAAAATATTCATTTTATTATTTATTTATTATTTTATATTTTTATAATTTTGTAAATATTACTTATAATATATTTGTTCATTAAAATCAGAATAAAAACATAAAAGAAATACAAAATAAAATACCTGTATATACATAGTACATAAGTATAATACCTATACTTATACCTGAATAATTAATACTTATATTTTATTAAGTGTATAAAATACTTCAGAAAAATAAAAGAAAAATCTTTTTAAGTGTATAAAAATACTTTATATATTTATAAAATAATAAACAAAAATAAATAAATAAATTAAATTCACAAAATAAAAATAATTAAAATATATAGATAATATACCTATAAAGGCTATAAAAGGTAACTTATAAAATTATACCTCATAAAAATAATTAAAAATCACCATAAAATAATTTAGAGAATAACAAATATTTTTCATTTAATAACCTAAAAATAATAAAGTCATTTACTATTTTAATTTGAATTTACAATATATTTTTCAGGGGTTTTTCCTGGTTGGTCCACGTGGACCAACCAGGGGGCAGTCTTCGTTGACCCAGGTCAACTGTCTGCCCCTCACCCCCGTAGCATTTCAGAACCTCTATTTCCATCATCTTCATCGATTTTTACAAACTTCATCTTACACATTTTGAGATCGACTTCTTCACGACTTTTGTACCTCGATCCTTGGTCTATCACGCCCTTGTGTTTTTTGGGGGAGAGGGCCGTTGATTCACCCGATCCCCTTAGTCTTTGAAGTGCCATGGTCACATAGTCAACCCCTTATACGCCACCCCTGACTTCCTTTTTGAATTTGAACCCCTCATTCTATAGCTAAGCTCCCCTTTTGGTGCCTAACCGATCAAGGGAGGTGACAGCTCCCTTTGGCGTGTCTCAGGCGGGTCGAGTGAAGCTCGAGGAGGCTCCATCACCTCCACCTTTGCCGGCGTCGAGGTATCCCCTTCCCTTCGGTGTTCAGCCGTTGAGGCAGCTTCTTCCCCTTTCTTTTCTTTTGCAATTTCTTTGCCTTAGTCCTAGGAACATTTCGCCCCACGAATCTTCCATTTCCATCAATTGAATCACCTTCCACTTACACCTCGCCGGAGCGTACCTACGGCCGACCACCGTACACCGCCATTAACGCCGACACCTCTACTCCGCGGGGTCCAGGCATTTTGCCCTGGACCCTTTCACGACTTTTTGCAGGTCAAGGCTCGTTGATTCGAGCCTGGGAGCGTTTTTGCATCTCGCCGGAGCTCCGTGGAGCTCTCCAGCTCCGCCGCCCTCCCTCGCGAGCCTCGACCGTCGCCGAGGCCTTTTGAAGCCCCCAGGAGATAGTGCCGACCATCAGGAGTCTCCAGCCCCATTTTGAAGCCCAAAAGACCGCCGGAGGACGGAGCTAGAGCTCGGAGAAAGTCGTCTCGCCGGCGCTCCTCCGTTGTTCTTGCTCCGACCTTCGGAGCCGTTGGATCGAGGCAGAGCTCCAGAACGCGCATCAGCCGTAGGATCGAGGACCCGCCAGCACCATCAGATCGACATCGTCCGATCTAATCGTGTCCCTCCATCATCGAAGCGGTATCGGGCGACGACGTGCGGACACGTGTCAAGTGGGAGGTTTCCCACCGTTGGATCGCGCCCGAAAGGGGTATTTGCATCCTTACCCCGCGTATTTTTGTATTTACTAGTTAGCCCATAAACTTTCAGTGGTAGGTTTAAAAATTTTTGTAATAATTATATATAGACCCCCGAACTTCTACTATTTGCACTTAGGTCCTCAGCCATGTCACCTCACGTGACCAGTACACGTGAGGCACGAGGCATTTTGGAGAGGACCCCTTGTAGGTTTTGCTATTTAGCTTTAGTCCAGGAACTTTAACATCATGTGTAATATTTTTGGAAAAATTGCATGTACACCCTTGGAGTTTTGTGATATTGCTTTTATACCCCTGACAGGTCATGTGTTTATACGTGTGGGCTTGGTGATTTTGTAGAGAACCCCCTCCGGGTTTGGGTTTTTGTAATTAGTCCAGGAACTTCATTTTTTAGTTAAACATTTTGGTAAAAATTGCACTTTGGCCCTTGGATGTCTGCTTATTTACACTTATGCCCTTGCTAGTAGTGTAGTTTCTTGATGTTGTCTCTATTTATTTCATGCATTTATTTATTGCTAAAAAATCCACAAAAATTAGTTTAAGCTCTTGTTTGCTTGATCATTCACGTCATATTTGTGCATTGCATTTTTATTGCATTATTAATTTAATGATTTTATGGACATTTTTCTGGGATTTTACTCGGAGATTTTGCGAAGATCAAGATATTGAGATGATGAATCGTGGATTCATTAGTTAGATCAAATTGATTTCATCTTTCTTCAAAGTTTGATTCTAAACCAAAATTGTAAAATCTATGAACATTTCAAAGATTTCTTAGGTGAAGATAAGAAATCTCATATTACAAATAATCATTGAATGATATCACATATCATCAATGTTTATTATGATACAGATGATCCACATTTATCAATATGTATAAGATCATGAATACCCCGTCATCTTACACTATTCTTAGAGAAGAGTGTATTGGACATATTTACTTTGAATACAATATTCATAAGTATGTAAGATTTGAACTTCAGACAATCTAAAGTTCAATACCTCACTAGTCTATTGATCATGTCAATAGATATAAGTCCAAGACTCGATGCCGGATCATTGTCAAATGATCTTCATCCTCCTACTAAAAAATGCAAGTAAAACTCCTAAAAATTAGAAATTCTAAAAACTCCAAAAAAATCTAAAAAATTCTAGAAAAATCCTAAAAATGCAAACTAAGTTTCTGTAGTTTCTTTATCTTATTACCTTTATTTTAAAATTAATTTGAGGAATTTGGATACTGTTTGGTAATTTTTATCCTCATTTTAATTTCGGCCAGTAGGTTAGCTCACTGTTCTCTTGTATTTTGGCTCTTAAAAATACCAAAAACATTTAAAAAAATCTCCAAAAATCAAAAAATCATAAAAAGACCAAAAACATTTATTTCTCTGATTTTTGAGCAATTTTCCTTATTTTTATAAATACCTTATCCTCTCTTTCCTTATATTCTATATATATTCTATTATAGAAAATGAAAATATAAAAATATAAAAAAAGATAAAATCAGAAAATTAAAAACCAAAATACAAAATTAAAATAATTAAATATTAAATAAAAATTTAAAAATTAAAAACCCACAAAAAATTGCATACTTGTAGACACTTAATCACATTCACATATCTGCACTTGCTTGATCTATCCTGTGTGCTCCCTGAGTTCGACCTCTACATACTTACACCTATACATCTTTTATGTAGAGTTATAATAAATTTTAACTCTACATCTATTTTCATTGCTTGAATTATTTGATTGTGGGTTAATTGTTGACTTTAGTTCGGATTTCTGAGTGGTCGACACATCGACTGAGTTCCCGCCTTGTGTGGAACTTAAGATCACCGATTTTCGGCTAAATCAGGCAACTGTATCATCCACTATGCCCTTTCCAGATGAAAGGGACTCGCTCTGTCCTGAAGGAATCTGTCCCCAAATCCCAACTGTGCTAATCATTCTGCAATCTACCTCTGAAGATGAGTACTCTGTGCTACTCTCTGAATCAGGTCGCTGACACTTGGTTTGCTTCATCTCAAGGTTCACTTCTCCTCCTGGAGAATGGAACTTCATCATTCTCGTACCTTAATCGAAAGATGCGCCTACGGTCCTAAGGAAGGGTTGCCCGAGAATAATCTGAGATTCTCTCCAATGATTGGGGGTCTCCATGTCCGAGACTGTGAAGTCAATCTGATAGTTCTGCCCCTCAATCGAGATAACTACATTCTTCACTTCTCCCTTATGTCTCTTCACTGAACGATCTGCAAATTGGAGTAAAGCTCTAGATTTACGAAGTGTTCCCAACTCCAATTTCTGATATAAAACTAAGGGAAGTAAGTTGATCGAAGAACCGTTATCTAAGAATGTGCGTGCAAACGCAATGTCATCAATACGACTCTCCACATAGTGAGCACCCATGTCTCTCTTTTTCCTTGGCAAAGTCTGATTCTTGAGAAAATAGGTTGTGGCTACTGATAAGACATGTGTCTTTATATTTTGGTTCTGTTTCTTCCTGCTAACCCTTGTAAGTGTGCATCTCACCTTAAGGTATTTTTGGAATGCAGGATGGTCAGCCACATATTCATCAAATGGTACCTTTATAGTGATATTTTCTTTATAAAATCGTGCCATATCAGGGTCATCTTTCTGAATCTTTTTGATGCGCTTTCCTGCGGTAAGATCATGGAGGAAAGGGAATGAAGCTGGCGAAATAGAAGATGAAGAGTCTGAATCATGAACTGAAAGATCATTCTTGGACTTAACGGAAACAGAGATCTTCATACTGAATCTTTTTGATGCAACATGGGATCGAAATCAAAACTATATACTACAGGTTGTAGAATAGAAGCTGGAGTGGTATCAGCCACAACCGGAGAGGCAACGTCCTCCGTAGAATCAGAAGTGTATCCCTGCTGCCGATGCTGCATTCGTGTCCTCCTCCTCCTCTCGGCTCCATGAGTAGAAATCATCGAATAGTGCTGATGGGGCTCCGGAATAAGCTGCCTCTCCTCCTCGTCCTCTGAAGACTCCTCAGGTAGAGCTCCAGAGATGCCCCTCCTCGTATCCCTCATCCGATCAGGTACGGTCACGGTCCTTCCACTCCTGAGTGACATGTGGTTAGCCTCGTCACATGAAAGAATGTCATGTTCAAATCTAGGAGATGCTGAATAGTATACCTGACCAAAGTGCTGCTGAGAACTAGAACGGTTCATGCTATTGGGGTTAGCCTCAACTTGGGCTGGGATAGAGGTAGAGGGTGCAGTCTGCTCGACTCGTCATCTGGATAGGCGGTTGACATCCACCCGTAAGTCATGAATCTCATTCTTGTAGGAACGAAACTCGTCGAGTATCTGCTGCTGTATATCCACAGGACTAGACGAAGAAGGAAGTGGATAAGACTGGGAAGAAGAACGGGAAGACTGGCCCTGCTGGTCAGGGTACTGCCTCTGCTTCTGCTGCTGGGGTTGCAGGCCCTGCTGATCTACATGGTAATGACCCTGTCGACCATACTGCTGATACTGCTGTCACGGCTGTTGGGGTGGCTGGAATCCAGGGCTCTGTTGTAAAGGAGGTGGTGCGGAGGTTAATGCAGTGTTATGAAAGGTCGGAGGACGCTGGTAGGTTTGTCGGTCTCCTGAACTTCCCTTCATGGCAGGGTCCTGAGTATACCATATCCCATTCACCTCCCAAACTGGTGGAGGCTCCTCCTGAACTGTCTCTGCTAATGGAAGTGGCTGTTGGAAAGAGTGGGTGTAGGATTGGTCCTGCTCCCACGGTTGGGGTTTCCCTGACACCAACTGCTCCTAAATATGGTGAAGTCGGTATACGGGAGCAGAGGGTGCAGTCACAACATGTATCCTTGGATACCTTCTCAGTCAACTCCTCCATCTGTTTTGGAAGTTTGAAGACGCTCCGGTCTAACTCATCAATCCTTCTGTCGATCTTCTCAACTACTGTAAACTTGTCTGCAAGGAGTCCCATGCTAGGGATCACGTCCTGAGAGAGATCGACTACAACTGATTTTCCCCCTCCAAATCTGAGTGAACTGGGGGATGGTGTATAGGCCCTGCTAGCCATTTGTGAGCGGCTAGTTTCAGTCATTTGCTCGAATACCTTCCAGAAGGTATCCACTCCTCGTGATGTATAGCTGCCTCCACAGGAAGCGCTCACTAAACCCTACATCTCAGGGTTGAGACCAGTAAAGAATGACTGGACCAAGATATTGGCATCTAGTCCATGGCAGGGACACTTCTACAAGATGTCCTTCTATCTTTCCCAAGCATCACAAAAGACTTCATGGGGTAATTGCGAAAAACTCGTAATTTGTGTCCTCATCATATTAGTTCAACTCAACGAGTAAACTTCTTCAGAAACAGGTCCTTGAACTGGGCATAAGTGATGACTGTAACTCCCAAGTTCTTTACCCAGTAGTCAGCTTTTCCACCCAAGGCAAATGGAAGGGTTGTGAGCCTAATATAATCCTGGCTAACATTAGGATGTCTAAGGTTAGCACAGATGAGCTCAAAGTCCCTTAGGAATACATATAGCTCCTCAGAAGCATTCCCATCAAAGTGCGGTAGCAGGTTCAGAAAGTGCGGCTTCAACTCAAAATTAACTGTGGGTTCTGCTGGACTCAAGTAGTTTCGAATTTGGTATTGTCCGGGGTTATACACCGCATCCATTGGTGGTTCGACCCTAACATTGAGCTATCCTAACTGAGGTTTGAGAAGTGCGTATTGTTGCTCAGATGCAGCTAATCTGGCTAGTACCATTCTCATTGAGGCTTCATGGTTCTCCTTTTCCTCATCTTTCTTCTTTGGAGGCATTTTACTTGAATCTTCTTTATGACCTACGTCAGCAATGTGTTCTTGATTAGAAGAGGATTTATGAATCAAGATATTCTCACCGAGGCGAAGGTCTTCCTCGGTGAGGTGGGAAGAGAGAAATGGAATGGTTTGAGAGTAACCATCTCGAGAGTGGGTGATCCTGGACTTAAGAGGGTCATGAGTCCAGGTTGGTCCAAGTTGTGCATGGACCTGTGAAGACGTACTTCTTGGAGGGTTCAACGAGAGATTTGCGAAGTCCGAATAAATATCCCCCCAATCAGTCATCTTCGATATCAAAAGAATCTATTAGATCACGATATTCAATGAGGCACTAGTTCTACGGTGCACGTAAATGTGCGGAGTAAACTCACACAATACAAACACAATTCAAACCCTCACTTTCACCAACTCAACACGTGATGGCCGTAAGAGTTCGGTCGAATTATCTTGTCAATTTTAGTTGATGATAAGTACCATCTTGGAAAGATTAACAAGCTGTTAGGTGCCTGTATTTTCTTACAGACTGGTCTGGTTCTTATGACTAGTTGGACCTACTTTCAGTCAGTATAGGAGTAAGTACAGGCTGGAGCCCGTTCCATGAGGACTAAGACGCCCTCTAAATCTCCCACTCTGCTAAGGAAGTCCGGACTCTATAAATACGGCTACCTATATTCCTCACTGAAAAGCAGCTAATCACCTAAAAATAAAGAACCAGTAGCAAGTAAGAAATCCTGGCTTGGCTCTATCCTAGGGTTGTCTCTCTCTCACTTGCAAGTAAAACAAACAATGAGGGCTTTATACACCTGAGAACATGGGTTCTTTTTATTCCTATTATTTAATCGACTTGCTCAACTTAGTCCCAATTTTAGAGTTAGGTTATCACTTGAAATTTAATCTGAACACAAAAACACGTCTACCGTTCAGTCCCAATTTCCTTTTTGACCTTAAGTTGTAAAACAAGAGAGAAATCGGAAATCAGAATGTAAAGGAGAAACTATGATGCATGCTTAGAAGAAGGTATACTTACAATGAATCCCATCACTCTCCATGCGTTATGCAAAACTGAATTTGTAAATTTTACACTATATGCATGAAGATCGAGAAAACCACACCTAATAAGGTCTCGACACACCACAAATAATGTCCAAGTTTTTTTTACACACGCGAGCTCTCAAACAAGAGCCGCTATAAAGGAGCAAACTACCTAAATAATTACAACACGATAATTACAAAAATTTCTCTAAAAAATAAATGAATTATCCTAGCTCTTCAGCCGTCGGCGCGCGTCACGTCCGTCGACCTCCGATACACTCCAAGTCCACCGGGCCTTTCAAAAAAATAAGATTTATATTGGAAAGATAAAAACAAAATATATACAAGAATATGAAGAAAAAAATTGAGAGGAAAATGGATTAATTACAAGTGGCTCGGGGGTTAGACTACCGAGTAAATGAAAATCTAAATACAAAATTTTAAATTAATCCCTAAGCTGTTTGCCTCTTCAGAAATGACTCCATCTGACGAGTCGCTAAATACGTGATATAATTTATATTCGTTGTAATACGTTTACTTAGCGAATCAGTCAGAACCGAGAAAAGATCTCCGTGAAGAGTGTCTCGACTGAATTTATATCCCGGGCAAGTCCGGGGTCAAACACAGGGAGGTAAAGGAACAACTCTGGGGTTAATTTGAAAATTTAGGTCTAGGTTTCCGCGCGGTATTTTTTAAAATTTTTTAATGCAAAGACAAATGCAAAATGCGATATGCGAGCGAATTAAGACACTAAGAAATCACACAACTTAATCAAATTAATTTTAATAAAAAATAAATCTAATTTAGCCAAATTATATTTTTCCAGGATCTTAATTCAGTGAAGAATGCAAGACATATTTTATTAGAATTTTAGGGGTTGAAATGCGACAATTAAAAATGCACACTTTTATGAGGTTTTTCGCAATTTTTCGCACAAACAGAATGCAAAAATTATGAAAACTTTTCTAGAATGAAAACACGATGCGAGGAAGCTACAATAATTTTTTGGATGGTTTGACAAAATAGAATTTTTTATGGATTTTTTAGTGAAAACAGAGTGACATTGAGTAATTAATTCCTAATAAATCTACGTTATCAAGTTAGCCAGAGAGTAAATTATCTCAAAAAGATATTTATAGGACAATCCAAGAGAGTTGAAATTTCGCAAAAAGGATACATGTGAATTTAACTAAAAATCAAATATCCAATTAACTCTATAATTTATCTCAGGCACAAGATAACTCCACTTTGGATGAAATTTGGATAGTATCTCAATCACATTTCAAAGCATCATGTCTAATTTTTGTGGAATTTTTAGAGCAACTATGTGTCAGATATGTATTTAAGAGCACAGAATGGGTAAAATATGCAGAATTTCAGTTAGGTAATTTTAATTAATTACCCAAATATCAGAAAAATACAAGAAAATATTCACATGGTAGACAATTTGTTGCTCAACGTCATGCTATTTTTACTTGAATAAACTAATGCGAAACATGGGTCCAAATTATGACATAAACATAAGGTTATCAATGCAAGATATGAATAAACTTAATCAAAACAAAAACTGTATAGGGACTTGATTGTAATAACAAGAACAAAAAAGGACAAACACGTAATTTGTACAAAATAAAAAAATAAACAAACCTTCTTCTTCTTCTTCAGTAGTGGGTGGCTAGGGCGTACAGTAGAGGGGGCGCCGCCCGCGCGGGAGGCGCGACGACGACGAGAAGGTGACCGGGGATGTGCGCGGTGCCGCAGCGACGCGCGGCGGTGGGGCCGCAGGCGGAGGCACGCGGGGAGGCCGGTGATGGAGGGGCTGCAAGCGGAGGAGCCGCTGATGGTGTTGGAGGGCAGAGCCGTGCACGACGATCGTGTGGTGGCTAGCGACCACGGGTTTAGGCAGTGGCACCGTGAGAGTCAGTCGCGCACGGAGGAGGAGACCGAGTGGTGCGTTGGTGGCTGCAAGGGGCGGTGGCGGCGGAGGAGGCCGCCGTTGGGGGGCAACGGTTGCGGGACAGGGGCCGTCAGAATTTTTTGTTTTTTTTGTATTTTTTAATTTTTTTACTGTTGTGAAAAGTTTTTTTTTAAATTTATATTTTTAATTTTTTTTGTTTTCTTAAACAGAAAATGAAAAAATGCAATTGGTAATATAAACAAATGCAAATATGGTGGTGGGTTGATCGTGATGATATGAAATATGAAGATGATATGGTGATGAACATGTGACGATGTGAAGTGATAAAAATGATATGATGAATATGCTGAAGATATGGTAGACAAATGAAGATGAAATGGTGGTGATGTGATAAAAAAATTGCAAATAAAATAACACTGATGACAAAATGAGAAGAAAAATACCTACGATGGAAACGATCGCCTATGGTGTGCTCACGAGAGCATCGTCTTTGCTCGAATCACCGGCGAGGGATGAGCTCGAGCAGCACACGGATGCGGTTGCGATGTTGGCCAAAAAGCCAACGGATCTCACCGAAGAGAGGGTTGTCGTCGTTCGACCACGGTTGCGTCTCTGTCACCAATTCAACTCTGGGAACTAGACTTTCCTCACATAAAGATGGATCAAGTGCAAATTGAGGAGGATGGGATGTATATAAAGAGGATGAAATGAGAGGTTATTAAAAAGGTGGGAGGTTAGTAAAATAATGGGGTTGAATTAGAAGTTAGAAATTTTGGTGGAATGGTGGAGTTGAATGGTGGTTATTGTAGAGAATGAAAAATAAATAAAGGAAAATAAAATGAAATAAAGTAGGTAAAATACAACAAAAATATAAAGAAGGAAAAATAGTGGAGAATTTACAAAGGAATACATACAACATGTATATTTTTTGTTTGCTTTTCTAATATATATATATTTTTATCTTTTTAATAAGAGATATTTACAACAGAAAAATACAATAAAATACTATAATCAAAATACAACACAAGCACGATTTTTTTTGTATTTTTACTAATTAAGAAAGATAAAATAAAAAATGAAGAAAGAATGAATATATACATAATATACAATGTACATCTAGGTCCCAAAAACCAACTTTTGTAAATGAGCTTCGATTTTAATGAAACCACTTCTGTTGGATAGATAATTTTCTAACTTGAGCTTTAAAAGTGATTTTGGTGAATTTGGAGTTCATACATAGTGGAAATTTGGTCTGGAAGTTGGACTTTATGGCCTTTTCCCTTTGGGATCTAGGAGCATTTATTTGAGGTGAATTTTGTTTTGTATTTTTTAATTTTTTATATATTTTTATGAACAAGTTAGATAAAGAATTAACCAAAAAGGAGTTGAAATAAAATTATTCAAAATACATGAAGTTTTGGGATATTTATAGGTGAAAAACTCCTTTATTTTAGACCTTTTTATGGGTAATTTATTTTGAACAATCTAATATACAATAATTAATATGTTTTATTTACAAGAGTCATTTTTTTAATTTATTTATTTTATGGACATTTAATTGAGATTTTACTCGGGGATTTTGCTAAGATCAAGATATTGAGATGATGAATCGTGGATTCATCAAGGTGTATTGGACATTTTACTTTGAATACAATATTCATAAGTATGCAAGCATTGAAATTTTTATACATTCTAAAGTTTCATCTCTTACCAGTTTCTTGATTAAATCAACAGATAAATGTCCAAGGTTTGATGCCAGATCATTGTTAAATGATCTTCATCCTCATATTGATCTTTTAAAGGTTTAATTTCAATATTAGAAATCTTAATGAACCATTCATTAATTTTATAATTTAGTAGAGTCCACTAGATGTCATATTACTATCTGAAATATATCCATCATAACTCTTTATGATAGGTTTATTCCAGAATTAATGTTTATTTCCAACATTTAGAAATAAGCTATGAATGTATTCTTATATCTAGGTCATAGAGATATTCTCTAAGACAAAGGGCTCTCCCACTGAAAACATGAAGTCCATCTATCCAATAGAGATTGTTGCAACAATTGCATCAAAATCCTTGTAGATGACTATTAAACCTGAAGATCAAATTCTTCCGTCTTCTAAAACATATGCAACCCATTGCAAGTATTGTTAGAAGACTGAGATACAAATATAAGACTTTATCTTATTCAATAAGCAATTCAATATCAATGATTTATGTAGATTATTCTGATGCTCTATCCGAGTGCTTCTCTAAGGATTCTAGACAGACTTGATAGTCATATTATCAACACACCAACTTATTGCAGTATTGGCATTCATCCAACTCTTAGGATGTCATATGGAAGTCATAAAAGTACAGTCAACTCTTTGACTATCCTTCTCATCTTGGGTCTTACCCATGCTTCCACTGCGCTCCCTTTATCTATAAACAACCATTGCTTAAGACTAAGGATCTCTTATGTTAAGTCAAAAGAATTCAATGTAAGAGCATTTCAACATTTATACATGCTTAATTAAATTCATATAATATGAATATTATGAAGCTTCATGAATGACTAGAGTATAGACAGCAAAATGATGACACTCATAATGTCTACATCTATCTAGACTCTTAAAACATTGGTTCAGGTATGTATTCAAACATTTTGAATACATCATCTCTTATAGAGCTACCATTCTGCATGATGCAGTGGACCATGTCATTCATGATAAATGTCAGGAGCACATATGTATGCCAGAATATCTTCTTATATTTTTATAAGGATTAATTGACAATTACGATCATCATCGACATGTCACTTCCAAAGTACATTTGATGATATCATGAGTATAGAGGTATACAAACCCTAGGGTTGTAGATCTATTGTCTATTTAATTATCATTCCTCATTATTATGAGGAAACTTGTACATTGCAACCACATACATTATCTGTTCAACTGCAAGTACAATATCTGTATCATGAGTCCAATCCATGATATTTTACTGGTCATTATTGAGTATAACATTGAGTGGATTTAATGAAGGATTATTTGAAATAAGAAATTTGCATAAGTGTGTATGTATATATATACACATATTTTACTTTTATTTAGGAGCTTTTATATCAAAGTTGTCTTGCCTTATCAACACTGAAAGTTCATTCCCTTAATCACTTTCATGTAAGAGATATACTTACCATTATATCTCAAGCAAGATCTGTGATCTCCTTCCTTATCTTTGTTATATCCCAATAATATGAGAACATGTAACTCGGATAAAAAGAAGCGGGAACACATTCTGCCTTGCAAGTTCAACTTGCATCTCCCAATTCGGTCTTTAACACCCGGGCCCACCACCCCTAAGGTGATGTTGACCCGTCATTAATTGAACCAACCGTCAACATGCTTAATACTCGCTATACGCAATCCAATATCTGGTGACGACCTTACTCTTTCGAGAAGGCCCCGATAATATGAGGATCCGATATTGGGGTCACTACGTATACGACCTTACTCTTTCGAGAAGCAAAGAGCCCGATCCAAATGGATTGTACGCAGGAGCTGTCACTTCGGACATGCGTCTCCTATATACAATATCTGGCGATGGAACCCTTCGCCTTGACGAGAGATGATGGATGTCACTTATGTGATCCTCCATATCATATTCAAATTCTAATTAATCATTATGAATTATATTCATTACGATTATGTCTTCCAAGAGAAATAACACATCTATTTATAATAAAGTGTCTTAATTTTAATTGGATTCCAATTAATCTAATCATATTAAATTAATGATCCAATTAATATCCAACAAACATTATTAGTTGTTACTTGAATTATGGTATTATCTCAAATACGTATTGTTTCGAATTTTAATAATTAGAAATACATCATGATTTCTTAAGCATTATACCAACCCTACCCGTTGTCTTGACCAGTACCAACGGGAGTAGGAGAGACCGCACACGGTGCAACCTGCTACCCCAAAGCTCCCCGACTAAACACCATATCTGCCTCGGGAAGGTATAATACAAAATAGATCACTTTGTACTTGAGATGATCATCGATTTTTCAACCAAAATTATACCATATAATATTCATCAAAACCATTTTGAAAATATTATAAGTGGATTTTCTAAGACAATCCCCAATCCTATTCAAGCAATAAGGTTTTGCATGTAAAAGTTGTCCTACAACTATTGTAGGATAAACTAGAGTTTTTATGAAAATAATGTTTGTTGGAAATTCATATTAACCAAATTGTGATCAAGATCAACTATCTTATCATTTTGGTTAATGAAATGTCATTCAAGGATATAATTATCATCTTTAAATATTTCACAAATATTTATCAATAATTATTTCAGAAAATTAACAATTAATTTTTATTAATTTATTTGAATGACAATCACAAGGTTCATGATCAAGTTTGCTAATTTCCAGCAGTGACCCCTGCTCACTAAAATCAACACAACTCGATCAATTTAAATCCAATTAATGCAAACTAAATTTATTTTGTTCGGTAATTTGATTTAAAATAGAATACAATTGATAATTATGCATTTCCACGCATTTAGAACCCGTAATTAATCTTTAATTACGTCACTAATCGCCATCCCCGAAATAGTGGATGTATGGTTATTAAAAAGATCATATCTTGAGTTACCAGATTCCAAATCACGCAAACTCAAATTTTACGATTTCTTTATTTATTGGGGAACATTATCCAAGTAATATTTTTGTGTTTAAATATTTTAAACATGGACGAAAAATTATCGCAAAATGGCTCTGATACCACTTAAAGGATATGGTGAGATCCTTAAGCGCATCATGGAAGTGTAAGGATTGATCGTATGCGATCGGGAGCGACTAGTCGCACCAGTTGCTCGATGCAGCGAAAATTAAAAAAATTTCATATGATGAAACCACATGATCCAAGAACCATTCTCAGATCATTTCATCTAAACTACAATTAGGTATAAGGTTTACCTCTTGAAGCGTGGTTGCGATCGAGTCTCTAAACGAAGAGACCTCCTATCTCAAGTCCGATCCCACGAAGGAGACGCTTGCGAGCACGTTGATGAGATGCATCCTTCTCGCAATCCATGTTGATGATCCAAGCGACGAATCTCCTGATCTCGTCACACGAGATCCAACATATTCTTCACGAGCAAGGCGTACGGAAGGAGATGTAGATCCATGAGTTGATGATCGGGCAACATAACGATGATGCTGCGTCGATGACGACTCTCACAATGGCTCCATGGTGGACGACCATTATAAGAGAGAGAGAGAGGCTTGGCGTGTGGAGAAGAGAGAGAGAATTCATTAATCATATATCTCGAAGAGCATGGATGCCTCTTCTTATATAAGGTTTTGGAAACCCATGGATCCCAATCCATGGGCAACACATAATCAATGGATGAGATTGATTTGTTTTTCTTTCAGTGGCTAAGATGTTGTTGTAAAAACACAACAACAATTGATTTAATTTAAATTAATTAATATTGATAAATCAATATAATTAATCTTAAATTAATTCACATTTTACTACAGATAGGATAATGAGAAGACCAACTCCCATCCCTAAAAGAGAGGAGACGACTACTCCTCTCCACAAGGAGAGTTGTAGCCGTCCACTCCTCTTGGGAGGAATGGGTCAATCTCCCCAAAATATCATAAGATCTCATCATCTCATATCTCCTATGACTCTTGTCAACAATATTTTCACCATAAAATAATTCCAAATTATCTTATGGAAAATATCAATCATGCCATTGAAATTATGTGAATCTTATTCACAACCCAAAAGAAAATGTAAATTATACTTTAATTAATCATCAAATGCAAATCCAATTCACTTTAATAGTTAATTAACAAATATAAATTATGATATCTTCTCTCTAATAGATTATAAATCACATTTATAATATATATGATTAATATGGATAGTGTTATCCATATTATTCATATCCATGATAATTAAATCATATTTAATCATCTTGGATCTTTATTCTCATGTGCCAAAATAATATGAATCACATTCACATTATTCGCATCTTCGATAATTAAATCATATTTAATTATCTCAGATAACTTTCCTTATAATATGAATCAAATTCATATTATTCATGATAATTAAATCATATTTAATTACCAATTTTCTCGATGCTCGGATACATATATCAACAATGAAATTATCCATGAACTCTTTCAAAGATAATGCGCTTTCTCTGCAGATACTTGGAGATAAGGACATGGCGATTGTATTGTTTCATGTATAGTGACTTGGATATTGAGATAACATCTCAAATTCAGATCATGCAGACATCTCGTAGATGCTTGATTAAATCAAGACCGCAAATCTAATCTTCTCATTGTATCTGAATCACATTCAGATCAATGTCCAACAATTGGACCAAGATTAGATCATTTCTCTACTGTGAGGAGTCACTTAAATCCAGACCCATTTCATCACTCCCTTGGAATGGAAGTGTCATGGTTATACAATCGTTTATGATTACATCACCCTCAGGTATTCCTAATACCTGTACATCCTGCATACTGGAAGGCCCAGAGTAAAACTAAAGTTTAAGATCTATTTTACACTGTCTACTTCAGGGTTTTATCAATAAGTTTCTCATTTGATCATTGGGAGTTGGTATTGATCATATACTTTCCGAAAGCATATATCATACCTAGGTCTTGATCATATACTTTCCAAAAGTATATATCAAACCTACAAATTCAGTCAAACTTCCAAAGCGAGATGACCGTGCACGGAATTTGATTCTTCACAATCTCATGAGTGAGCTCATATCTTCCGGTTCAGTAATGAACCTGTATGATCACATTGAGAGATCATATTACTCATATGCCCTTGTATGCACACCAGGACACTGGTGTATAGACCTTGATTAGGTCATCAACCTATTTATCTGCCAAATGTACATACTCAGATATATAGTAACACATTTGTCTCCGGTCAGAGGTTGTGTGCCTATATCATGACAGCATATGATATAGGACTTTGGTTATCTCGATCTCGTTAAGTCAACTCTTTGACCTAACTAATCTAACATCTCCGAATCTCTATTCCTATGCAGAGGACCTGCATCAAGAGGTCGGTTAGATATCAACACAAATGAGAAAGGATTGCCATCTCCTACTCAGGCTAGAGATCATCTCTTAACAATCATTTGACGGTGCTTGATGAGTCCTCAATCTAACTCTCTGATATTCATCCAAGCACCAGCCTCTATGATTCAATTATTGAATCAACAACTGTATGATTATTAAGACAGCCATGGTACATAACCTTAATTGTACTAAGGGACCTATTATGCAAATTAGTTATTCTTCATTTCAGATCAGGGAATGATATTTGCAATAACATTTATTGCATAATGGCTCGTCGTCGGCTCGCATGTCCAACATGGCCTTGGGAGTCTCGCTGATGCCAAAGTGAAATGGCACGAACTCATCATAATCGGAAGAAATGTAATCAGTGTCATCCTACGAGGTCTCGTCCAGGTCAAAACCAAAAGGAACAAACTCATCATTGGAAGTAGTCGAACTCTGTACGTCCTCGACAATCTCAACCGGATCATCTTTCTCATCAAAAGCCCGAATTCCTGAATAAACACAACAAGATCAAATTCAGCCTTGGTCTCCTCAATATCTTCCCTCCGCTTTATAATATTGATTGTGTAAATCCCGCAGATGTCATCAACACATCGCCAATCACAAGAAGCAAAAACTCCAAGGTCTATGCTTTGTGAGTCTTCCTCCTTGGAGAGGAATTCTCGGGTCTCATCATCGGTCATAAAGAAAGTCTCTACAATATCCTCATGTATATCATAGACCTCAGGGTCACCTAGAATAGGTGTAGTCACATCAGGTGCAGGTCTCTGGTGAGCAGTGGGTGCAGTGCTGATCACGTCACTCACGTCAATAGGATGGAAGCGAATCTCTCCTGATCCATAATCAATAATAATCTCCACAGAGGTAAGGAATGGTCGTCCCAAGATGATTGGAGAGTGCTCTCCTGTGGAGGTCTCCATGGGCAATACGACAAAACCAACATTGTAGCTCGTGCCCTGAATCGATATGATGACGTTTTCAAGGATATCCTTCAACCTCTTAATAGATCCATCTGCAAATTGTACTATCATCATGGTCTTCTTTAAAGGTCCTAAGTGAATAGACTGTACCAACGAGAAGGGCAATATACTAATTGAAGCGCCACCGTCGAGGAGAGTGTGATCACATGTGAAGTCAGAGATGGTGCAACTAATGAAAGGTATGGTAGTGTTCTTTTTACTAGGAATGGGATGGTGTGTGATGGCATGGGCAGTATCCATGGTCAAGATATGACGCTCAGATATGCTCATCCACTTTCTTTTCTTATGATGAGGAGCAGATAATTGGTTCATGGCCTGACGAAGTGGGACATCAATGATCTCATGAATAGCGGCCACCACTTCGGGTTCAGTCAACATTTTTTTGCATTTTTGGACCTATTTCATACAAAGGAGGAAGTCAGAATTAGCATATACACGAAGAATGCCAAGAGTAGTCTGTACAGCGGCATCGTCGGGATCAAAGGTGGGATAGGGTGTGAGTGGCTGTGTGGTCAAGGGATGTAACAAATGGAACCTCTCCTCATAATATGACTCAACCAGAGGTTTCCCGAACTCTTTTTAGATTTTTAAATTTTTCTCATTTTTTGTATTCTGGACGATTGCAAGCTCTCATGGAAATCCTCGAGTGAACCCATATCATCAAATGGTGGAGAATCATGGTCGCTCTTATTTATGTTAATGAGGTTGTCAATCTCTATCTCATAGGATCCATCATCTGGGTCAAGTGCTCAAAGGTGGACTCCATGAAAGGTGACTCCAACGGATTAGTCTCGGGTGAATGTGAAGGGAAATGTGAAGGTGGATGTGGACAAAAGTTTGAGGTCTGATACTGTGGCTGAGGAGAATATGTACAAAAGTCAAGAGAAAAATCCTCTTGGAAAAAGGAAGGTGGACCGGCTGGAGTGAATGAGGGATCCGCAAATTCCGGATAAAATGCACTCTAGTCGGCCATCTCGAAATATGAGGAAAATGATCGGGAGAGCACGACACTCAACTCAAGAGAAGTGAAGAAAAGACGCAATGTGCATAGACGATCTATAATGCACACAAAACAATCACAAGCAAACTCACACAATATAAACCCTCAATTCACCTACTCAACTCGGTAGAGACCGTGAAATACGATCTTTTTATCTTATCTATTTTAGAGTTAGGTGAGAAGTCAAAATGTTGCACAAACACTTAGGGGCTGAATAGGATTTTGGCATTAATCCTTCGTGTGTGCGCGTTAGTCAAAATGTTGCAAGCGTTGTTTGGAGAACTCTCACGACGCGGTGGTTCCAAGAATAAGTGAGAAGCAATTCAAAATTTGACTAAGTCCAAACGTATCTATGGGCACAAGCAAATAGTGTTTTCTTGTTTGTGTTTTTTGGCAGCTATCTAGCATTGGGTGTATTGGGACCTAGAAAGACGTCATTATAGGATGCTCTATCTCTAGTCAGGAAAACCCTCTTTGGATTTGCTTTTGAATGAATTTCTTTATATAAGGGGTCGCTTGCCTATATATGCTTATATTATTGTACCGCACTAGCGGCTTTTTTTGAATATATACTGGCTTTTATGGTCCTGGGTATCAGATCCTTATGGGCTAACTGGAAAAGTCAAACCTGTAAACCCTACGTGGGGCGCGGAAGGTTTTGAGCCCTTTGTTCCTGGGGGAATAGCTTCTAATCATATTGCTGCGGGTACATTGGGCATATTAGCGGGCCTATTCCATCTTAGTGTCTGTCTGCCTCAACGTTTATACAAAGGATGAGGATTAGGTGTTTGGCTATAATCTATCGCAAGCAATCCTAAAACTAAGGGCTCAATCACACAAAATAAAGAAAATGAAAAACAGGAAACAAATAAAAAAGGAGATGAAACCGTAAAAACCGTGGTGAGCCCCCCAGTGAACAAACACTTAGAAATTAGGCCTGAGAGTCCAAAGTTCAGAGTACCTGTATTATTACAAATAAATAAGGTCTCTCTCTCTCACTTAAATCACACAAATAATGCAAGAAAATAAATAGAGCTTGGTCTTCAAAAATTCTCTAAGTCTCCTTGGTGCTAGGTCGGCAAGCGGACGCTGGCTTCACGCGGGTGTGTAGGCATCTAGGGTAGAGCGCCTCCCTCGATCCGTGATTCCTCGCATAAAGTCAACAAAAAGATGGGTTATACAACTCAACAAGATATATAAAATAAAGGAGAAAATAATAAAGCGAAAATATAGACAAATAATATCATAATCAATCAAGAATCTCAATCTAAACGTTGTTGCTCCCCAACAACGATGCCATTTGTTTAACCTGAAAATCTAGCGGTCTTGTATTCCACACAATGCGGGAACACAGTCATCGAATCGACCACACGAAATCCAGATTAAAACAACAATTAACCCACAACAATGATTAAACAATGAAAAGCAATATACGGAGTTAAAATTTATTATAACTCTACAACAAGATCGTGTATAGGTGTAAGTATGTAGAAGTCAAACACAAGGAACAAGAGTTAAATCGAAGTAATGGATGCTCAAAAAATGAATGTGATGTATTTGTCTATATGTGCTTTTTTGTGAGTTTTTATTTTTATATTTTTATATTTTTAAATTTTTAAATTTTGATTTTTAATTTTCTGATTTTATATTTTCTTTTTATATTTTATATTTTTCTATTTTCTATTTTTTTAAAAATATATAAGGCTATATAAAGAGTATATATACAATACAAATAAGAGAGAGATAGAATATATATAAAAATAAGTAAAAATAGGTACAATACAACAAATAATATATTTATATGCTTTTTATATTTTTTTATGATATTTTTGTGATTTTCTATATTTTTGCTTATTTTTTGGTATTTTTAAAATCTAAAATTCTTAAAACAGTGAATACAATAAATCTCCGAAATTCAAATGGAGATGAAAATTAACAAATAGTAATAAAAATTCCCCAAATTAATTTTAAAATAAATATAATAAAATAGAGAAAATTCAGAAACATAGATTATATTTTTGTGATTTTTTATGGAGTTTTTATATTTTTATAAAGGTTTTAGAGGTTTTGTAATTTTTGTGAGTTTTCTTTTGTATTTTTAGTGATTTTTTATCACTATTGTAAAATATTTAAAAAAATATGAAATATATTTTTTAAAAATTTTTCAAAAAGGTTTTATAATTTTTAGGGATTTTCTAATACAAATAGGGATGAAAATGCATATTTTTAAATTTTTATAAATATTAAAATGCTTCAAAAATGTAAAATAAAAATATGTCATTGAAACACAATGCAACAATAATTTATGCCTATTTTTGGGTAATTTTTGGATTTTATAGATGCATGAAATAAATGAAATCAACAAAGAGAAAATACAAAACTTGTAGAGTATTTTGGTAAATATGTAAAAGCACGAGGGCTAAAGTGTAGTTTTCATAGAAACATTCAACATAGTATTTAAATTACGAGACTAAATATAAATATCCAAAATCAGAAGCCTTTCCTTGAAAAACGCCAGAGCTCACGTTGCCTAAACACGTTCGTCTAACGAGGACTGAAATGTAATTTTACAAAATTCCAGGGGCTAACTAGGAAAAAGTCCAAAAAGTTTATAGCTGCAAGAAATAGTTTGTGGACTAAACTGAAATAAGTAAAGGCCCCAGAGCCTGGCCGTAAAAATTCCTCCTCACGTGGTTACCCACGTGAGGTGGCGTGGCCAAGACTAAACTGCAATTATCTAAAGTTCAAGGGGTTATTCGCAAAAAGTACAGAAATATTTAAACTATCGCTGAATGATTTAGTGCTAAAAAAATATTACAAAAATGGACGAGGGTTAATCTGCAAAATACCCAACGCCTAATTAGATCGGACGATTGATGATGATCCACTTATGCCACGTGTTGATGATCCGACAACTGGTACCGGTTCGAATTCGATGGATAGGATTAGATGATCCTCGGGGATCTGATGGATGATGTAGGGAACGATCGAACGACTGTTGAATGGCCTGGAAGAACAGGACTGATCGGACGGTGGACGGGGGTTGATGAAGAACAGGGAAGAACTCTCGGCGGGGCGAACCTTCCCCGTATGGATCTTCCTCCTCCGTTAGGATTTGAAGCTCCAAAATGCCCCAAGTTCCTCCAGGGATGGTCCTCTAACGCCTGGAAGCACAAAAATCCTCCGGCTACGGTCGGAGCTTGCCAGCGAGGTCGAGAGAGAGCCCAAAGGCTCCAGGTACCTCCAGCTTGCTATGCTCCTGAACATGCAAACAAAGTTAGGAGGGTCACGGGCAAGCTGTTGCGACCCTCCAGAAGGCGAAATAACGCGAGAACGATGAAATAGGGACTTGCCAGAGCAAGCTCGGGCAAGGTGGTGGTGATAGTGAAATACTGGATGGAATTGAGAAAGGATACGATGATTCGAACCTAAGGCTAAGATGAAGCACAGAAATACAAGAAAAACAGATAAAAAAAGGGATACCTCACCGACCACAGCCGGGAAGAAAGACCTCACAGCAAAGCTCGCCGGAGATGGGTGGATCCACTCAAAAACCGCCTCTCCGATCAACCTGATGGCTAGAGGAAGAAGCTGTCACCTCCTTCTTTCTTTCTAGCGCAATAGGAGGAGAAGAAAGTAGTCAAAAAGGGTTCAAAAGCTCAAGGTATGGTTTTGTACAAAGCGGCTGGGCGCTCAAAGATCGAAGGAGATCGGTGGAATCCACGACGTAATCCCGAAGGAAAGAGGCCGACGTGCAAGACCAATCTTCGAGGATAAAAAGTCAAAAAGGCGCGTCACAAGATAGTGCAAGTATAAGCCTTGAAAAATCCGCGAAAATCAACAAAAACGAGGTTCTGACAATGAATAGGAGGCGGGTCAGAGAGTTGACCCGCGGTCAACTCTCGAGCCCTCCTGGTTGGTCCACGTGGACCAACTACGAAAAATCCTGGAAAAATAATTTGTTAAATCAATTAAAAATAGTAAATGATTTTATTAATTTTATGTTATAAAACGAAAAATATTTACTATGCTCTAAAGTATTTATGGTGATTTTTATTTATTTTTTCGAAGTTTAAAATGTAAGTTACCTTTTATGAGTTATATACAGGTATATTCATCTATATATTTTAATATTTTATTTTTATTTTGTATATTTAAATTTATTAATTATTATTATTATTTTATATATTTATAACTTAATTTTATATACTCAAATATATTTTTGATGTAATATATACAATTAAATAAATAGATATATAATCTATACAAGTATAGTTGTAGGTATTTCATCTATATGTTTTATACAATTATTTTATTTTTACATTTTCTTTATGTTTTTATTCCTTTTTTAATATGCACATATATTATAAATAATATTTTAAAAATTTAAAATAATAAAAATAATGAATAAAGAATAAAATGAATATTTCAATCGGTACAAGTATACAATAGGGGTCCAAAACTCAAATTCAAATCATAACTCCAAAAAATATGAAACCACCTTCATTAAATAGATTATTAAACATTATATACAATTAAATATGATTTTGATATATTTTGAGTTTTTATTTGAGAGATATGGGTTTGGGAAGTTCGGATTTTGGAATCTTATTCTGAAGAATATTTTGTACACTCTTTATTATTTTTGCATGAAATAAATTATATATTTTTCTATCTTTAATTATCTACAACTTTTATGTTCAAAGTTTCTTTATTTGAGGTATAAAGTAGAACAAAAATAGGTTCCAAAAATGAATAAGAATGAATTAAATAAAAGGAATTTTTATTGTATTTTGGCCCATATCTCCCCCTACTTTATTCCTTGTCGACCTAGTCATCGAGATGCCTAGGTCTCAGGGTTTCAGGTCATAAAATATTTGAAATATTTTTATTTTTTTTCTTTTCTTTATTCTATAATTATGGTTTTAAAAACCGTATTTTACAAACTATTTATACAAAGATGCATGAATGATAAAATGCATGAATTAAGCTTATTTACATGCATTTACTAGGGTTTTTACGGCCGAAATGATAGAATAAAGATGATGAAATAGAGATTCATCACTCATATCCGGGGAACGATCCTTATCACCCCAACCATGAAGTCGGAACTTCTCTTGACTTCATCGCCTCACCAGACTTCACTGCTTCTTCATACTCCTCACCCTCTACACGTTCTTACCCGCCTGGTACCCTTCCATACTAGTCTAGCACACCCTCTATCCAAAAGTTTGCTAGCCATTATGACATATATCATAAGCAAACAATTGTTGAGAATGATGATCCATCGAACTACTTAAGACAAGAATACATCTATACACCTTTGACCCAAAGATCAAACAGAGAGGCCCGCACAATATATTCACCCTGACTGGATCGAATCTCACTAGCCCTCCTATTCTCCACTCAATGAGCTCTCATGCACAGAGAAATGGATTTAGGATCCAACTCCACCTTCTCACAGTCAGTGACACTCGATTATGATGCTTTGACTATCTTAGCAAGAGACCCATACTCAACTCCAGAATATGTGCCTAGGTCTGGGCATGTTGTGTATGGAACCTCAAGCTCTCAGCAGAATCATTCCACTCATTCCATTAATCTTCTAAAGAAAATGCTGGAGGATGAATACTCTCAATTCAAAAGAAATGTTGAAGCATTGAGGAATGAATTCAGAAAAGCATTGAAAGCAGAAAAGATAGAATGTGCTATACATGGCATAGATGTGTATTCAAGTGGAGATGATCTTGAGGTCAGAAAGGACACTAAGGAGCCAACATCTCCTGTACAGCTGGAGTCAATCACAACAACAGCTAACCACCGACCATTATACCGAAAATACCAAAAAAAATAGAAAAATAGAAGATAAAAAATGTATAATTCTAAAATGGAAGCATTTTGCAAGAGTTGATCTTAGAGCTTCCATTTATCAAAGCATAGAATATGTACTCGATCTTAAGAGATTTGTGAGGAGCCGATTGAACCCTAAAAAGATGGATAAGAAATGATCAAGGACCGAATATCATATCTATGGCGAGTTCTTTAGTGACGAATCGAAAAACCAAGAGCTGTAAAGACAAGTGATTGACTCGGATCACGTGTCAAATTGAGGATTCTATATTCACTCATGTTCGGTTAGATGACGACTCCACATTAAACATCCTTCTCGAGTCTGTCTTTGACTAACTCAAACTCGGACAACTCAAAAAGACTAGGATAATCGTTCAATTGCCTGATCGATCCACCAAATGACCACGGGGGATTGTTTCCATCATTGTAAACTTCCAAGATGCTAAGCACAGAGTGGACTTTATTGTTTTGGACATTGAGAACCAAAGAGGATTGTTTAAGTCATCATCCTCGGAAAGGCGTTCTTGACATCTGCTAAGGCAATTATCAATTATGAGACTCAGGACATATGATTTTCAAACTTGGACTACAATGAAGAAATCTGTAATGACATACTCGATCTTGAGATAACCCAACCTTCAACCAACAATCGTGATCAGGACAAGAGCGCTTCGCACAACCAGACATCTTCTCATGAAACACATATACAAAATCTTGAAGAGACACATGACAAACCGACTGTTGAATTGTATTTGGATCCTCATCACCCGGACATTGCTCCTAGGAAGAAACATTATTAAGGAGCTTACGAAGATTTGGACCATGTTTATAAAGATCGTCACAATTATTTGAGTGGTTCAATCTTTGAGTCGGTAGTCATTACTGATCATAAGGTGACATCAACATCCCTAGCCATCACACACAAAACACCAGGAACATGCTGGGGGTTGCCCCCATGGGGGGAGCTAACTTGGCCCCCCACCCCATTTCGCCTGGGTTTTTTAATTTTTTTGAAAATTTCTTCCATGGATTTTCATCAATATATCCCTATATTATGTCATTAAAATTTCGTGTGAAATAGAGACTCCTACGACCTCCATCCAGATGGGGTTGTTTTTAGCAATTCTGTTACCGTTAAAAAATGACTGTCTGGATGGAGGCCGTAGGAGTCTCTATTTCATACGAAATTTTAATGATATAATATAGGGATATAATGATGAAATTTCATGGAAGAAATTTTCAAAAAAAATTCCAGACGAAATGGAGCGGGGGGAGCCAAGTTAGCTCCCCTCAGGGGGCAACCTAGGATAAATGGGGTTGGCCTCTAGGGAGAGCTAACTTAGCTTCCCCACCCCATTTTCTCTATTTTTTATTTTTGAAAAAATTTTTCCGTGAATATTCATCACTATATCCATATATTATATCATTTAAATTTTGTGTGAAACAAAGACTCCAATGACGTCTATCGAAACAATCATTTTTTAACGGTCACAGGATTTTTTAAACCGACCCTATCTAGATGGAGGTCGTAAGAATCTCTGTTTCACATGAAATTGAATGACATAATATAGGAATGTAATGATGAAATTACGTGTTTTTTGAAATTAAAAACATGTGAAAAATGAGGTAGGAGATCTAAGTTAACTTCCCTAGAGGGCATACACATTTTACCCTATATATATAGGGAATTTATCCAGAGAGCACAAGGCCCATTTGAGTTCGGATGAGCACCCAATCCTAGCCGTCCATCGCAAAAAAATAGGAACCGATTAATCCCAAAAAATAGGAACCGATTTTGTATGGAAATAAAACAAAATCGGAAATTAGAACATTGCTAAAAATAGCATTGCATTTGTGGAAAGAGGAAGGCGCGTGCATTTGATTGGTAAAATCTATCGTCTCATTCCAATGCATGGCATTTGTTTCGTTCCAACGCAAGATGGGAGGTATGTGATTCGATTTCATAATTTAATCGCTTATTTCTATCATAATTTCGTTGTTTTAATGATTTTTTGATTTTTAGCAATGTTTGTTTTGGGATCAATACGACGAGATGATGAATACATTAATTTTTTTAATGAATACTGCATATTTTTTATCGTAAGCGATGTTTTATTCGAGAAGTATGATTAGAATATGAGAAAGTTTTATTCATAATATCGATTTTTATTCATTTTGATACACGATTTGTATTCCTAATTGATTTTTTATCGAAGTTATTTTGGTTTCATATAATAAAAAGTTACAGTAAATTTGTAACTTTATTGTTGGCTTTGAGTAACTTTATTACATGTATCAGTAAGTTTTATATATATGTTAGTAAGAAATTCCATATAACTTGTACTAGTAACTATCGTATAATGATCAGTAACAATTAATATACACTTTGGTAACATTGTAAACCATTACTAGTATTTTATTAACTTACATATATAACAAGTAATATTTACACTATCCATCAGTAACTTTTTAGCATGTAGAAGTAACTTTATAATAATAACAAGTAACTCTAGTAACATTGTAACTTCATTACTGGCTGTCAGTAACTATATTAAAACAATCAGTAAGGTTATAAATACAACACATTACAAGTTACTTGTCATATAACAAACGTTACTAACAATTCATTAAAAGTTACTTGTCATTGAATGATTCTTACTAAAGCGAGTATATTGCCGAGTTACCATTCTTTTTACAATTCTTACTATTCTCGGATATAAAATAGTACTGAAGCAAGTATTCTCAGATATTTTATGTTACTAATGATAACACAATTGTTACTTTTAATGTTTTACTTTGAATATATACTGAGTTACTGATATATCTTCTTAATTTACTTATAAGATATTTTATGTTACTACTACTAACAAAATTGTTACTTTTAATGTGTTTGAAGATATACTGACTATAATGCTGAGTTACTAACAATTCATTACAAGTTACTTATCATATAACAAACGTTACTAACATTTCATTACAAGTTACTTGTCATTGAATGATTCTTACTGAAGCGAGTATATTGCTGAGTTACTAACAATCATTACAAGTTACTTGTCATATAATAAATGTTACTAACAATTCATTACAAGTTACTTGTCATTCAATGATTCTTACTGAAGTGAGTATATTGCTGAATTACTTTTCTTTATACAATTCTTACTATTCACGGATATAAATTAACTTATTGTTTCTTGCAGAACAATGCACAATTTGGTGTCTTGAAGAAGCTGTTGTTATGCCGAGGAGCGAGAGCAAAACAACATCATCTAAATGAACTAGAAGACAGTTGACATTTGGATGTTCACCATATAACTATAATTAAGTAATTTATGTGTGACTTTCGGTAACACTTGACGTATTACAAGTAATTAAATATGCTACATAAGTAAAGAAGGTGTGATTCGATAGTAATTCAAAACAAAGAATAAAACAAGTAAGATATATAGAAGCATCAGTAACATATAATAAATTGTAGGTAAAAGAAGGTAATGGAATAAGTAAGTTGGAATAAGTATAAAAAATCATGTAACCAGTAATTTATGTATTGCTATCAGTAACACTCGATACATTATAAGTAATTAAAAATGTTATATAAGTAAATAAGAAGTGCTTCAGTAAGACTCAAAGTATTAAGTAACTATAACATTAGTAACAATCAAAATGACTTCAGTAAAATGGACATTTGTAATCAGTACTTATTGTATGGACATTAGTAATTCACATACTTAATTACTGATCCCACAACAATAGTTACTTGAGAACTGAATATGTATTACTTGAGTAATATGAATAAATTACTGATCTCTGTACAATGTAATGTTACAGATGTAAAATAGCTATAAATTCAGTAACAATCATAATGTGTTCAGTAATATGTATATTTGTAATAGGTAATTATTGTATGGACATTAGTAATTGACGTAATCAATAATTATAATTAGTAATTTATCTTTTCTAATCCAAACGTGGAATGATCATTCCATAAATAGAATATATGCCGACAATAATTTAAATGCGTATTTTTTAGCTTACTAAAACCGACCACCTATTTTTAAGGAAATGATTTAATACGAATTCTTATTATGTTAATAATGCATGCACATTGTTATTGCCAAAAACCGTCCCCTTCCAAATAGAACCGACACATACACGTGGCGAGCCCACGTTTGGTGCTCACCACGACCCAAATCGGCACAGTGCCCTCTGGATATGCCCTCTCTCTCTCTCTATATATATATACATGGATTCATTATCATATATGCTGTACATATTCTGAAAACCAATAATCGTTTCACAATCAGATTAATTTAAAAACACAAACAATCATATCTACAATCATATCTACCGTAACTGTCACTGGTTACTTATCTCGTGTTCTAGTATTTAATTGAAATGAAAATACAATATAACTGTAACGGCTAGATTTTTTGGAAAAAATCCCAATAATCTTCCATCGCACATTTATTGCCATTTTATTACTGAATTGATTGGGATTTAATATCCCATCAATTCTCCAACTTATATCTATAAAAAACCCCAAGACACCTCCTTCTCTAACGTGACATGCCTTTGCAAATTGAGAGAGAGGTGAATAGAGAGAAAGAGAGTTAGATGGAGAGAAGGGGTATCTTATCAGGCGTCTTTCTTCATCGTTAGAGAAGGCGGCATCAAATCGGAGGAAGAAGAGAATGTGGATCCGTGATCGGAAGGAGGCACGACGATCGTGAGAGAAGAAGTTATGTGTTGGATCTAAGGTATGTATCGGCTTAGGATACCGATCTTTTAAATGTATGAATCCGATTTAGGATTTTCTATAAATCAAGATCAAGTTTGAGGTGCAATCTATTGATGTATGTGTCGATCCCGTAGGATAATATATCGTATTTAGATTAAGACTTCTAGATATATTTCTATCGAACTGTTTATATGGTATACATGTATACGGAGATCCATCTCGCTAGGATGTTCTGATAAATTAACAGATATACCTCGGTAACCTGGAGGTAGATGATTAATTGTACGTTGATGACTAGTTTATACTAAGAAAATAGAAACGACTATTACGTACAACCGTAACATGGACCACCAGTGAAATCAAATCCATTTCCCTAACTTTTCCTGCATTGCTTGGAAAAATACTCAATGTATGCAACTCCAGACTCCATATACATTTATTTGTTAGTATAATTAGCTCAGTGTCATATCTCTTGATGAAGTTAAATCATAAGTTCATTCAATTCTGACGGATTCTTTAACAATAATTTCCTCCCTAATTCCTTCGGTATTCATATTTACCGATGATTTAAGATCCGTGCATGAGTCCACGCCATCTTCTTGTAAGACAGAAATTCAATAGCCATCGAATTAATATAATATTTGGGCATAATGGTACGACACACACTACTGAATTTTAAACCAGGTTTTGATAATCAGCTCTCCATCATCAAGGAAAAGATGTGATCTGTTTAACATGAAAATACTTAGTCACATGTTTACTGTATGATTTGATACTTAAAAATCATATCAATATCTTTGCCTGTATATATTGTTGATGTTTAGTTAGATATATATCGCATGGTAAAAGATACGTGCTTATCAGAGTGAGAATTGAAGGTGACCATAGTTGGACAACATCAAAATAATTTTGTGTTGATGTTACATTCATCATGGGTGAGGTTGTTACTCAAAAATAATTATTGAGGATGTTGTAACCATCGTACCACATTGTACACTAGTATATACTGAGGGAAAAGAGGATAACTAGTTAGTATTCTTCTTAAATTAAAAACAAAATTAGTATTTAAAGTATTATGATTACATAAAGTTGTTGTTACCAACTTGTATAAGGAGTCTAAAGGGCCTAACGTGCTAGGATACGTATATGTTTATATAGCTATTACATGAAAAATGAAATGCTATTAAAGGAATCGAATTTTCCTTAACTTGAATAATGACACGATAACGGTAAGCGGAGCTAAGTGATACACCTAAAGGTGGGAGCCACCTCTAGAGTCCAATTACCGTGAGCCCAAGGGGCAACGCTGCAAGGGGCGTATGGTTGCAAGGAACCACAGAGGCAAAAGCTAAGTCCTCTATTAGTGTAGCTACTGACGATATGCGAAGCTAAGTGCTACAGCTAATGGTGGGAGCCACCTCTAGAGTCCAATTATTGTAAGCCCAAGGGGCAACACCGCAAGGGGTGTATGGTTGCAAGGAACCATAGAGGCAAAAGCTAAGTCCTCAACAGTTGAAGCTACACTGTCATGGACCGCTCGTGCCAGCGGTAAAGTTAGCAAAGCCAGCAAAGCCACTTATAAAATAAAAATCAAGACAATTCTAAACACCGAATAAGTCAAAGTATGTATGCAATTATAATAATGTTAAGGCATGTATAAATATTATGAGATGAAGTTCTTATGTAAAATTATGTTATTTTCATGGGCGTATGTGTGATTATGATGATGTTAATGTATATGAGCAAATGTATTGAAAAGTTATGCAAAGAAACGGGTTATAAAGGTAACTCGTTATAAGTATGCAAGGAAATGATTTATAAAAGATAAATCATTACAAGTTATGAAGGAAATGATTTATAAAGATAAACAATTACATGTTATGCACTAAAATGATTTAATTAAAGATAAACCATTATATATTATATAAGAGATGGTTTAATAAAGAATAAACCACTACGTGTCCTATAAGATTGGTTTAAGAAATGTGAACCATCAGGATCATTGGGGCTAAAATGGAAAGTGATTTATATGATTTAAGAAATATGTAAATTGCTAGGTACTTTATGGAATATGCCCCCCACACATTGAAAGATATGCTTGTCATCATACTTATGAAATTTACACATTATGCATACATATCCATGTTTATGAAAGAAGCCAAATTATACATTATAGGGATCGAACTTAGACATGCATGGGAAATAACTAGGTACGTAATGATGCGTATCCATGAAAATCCAAGTACATGTTTTATAGCTAATCAAGGATCGATTAGAATACCCATGCATGGTTCCTGATACATATTGGGCATTAGGCTCATGCAAATATGTGATTATTTATTTCAGGTGAAGAGCAAGTTTGATTAAACACTCAAGTCCGTGCAACAAACTCAACGAGGCATTCGACGTGGTATGGATATTACAAATTTTGTGGTGGATATCTGTATGTCCACTGGAACAGAGAATCATGTTGTGAAATTATTTAGTTTTCTTTTGCGAATATACCCTTATCGACGTTACAATAATGGAGCTCTCAGTTGAATTGGATTTTTGGATCCTTTTAAGAATGATTTTTTTGTATGCTCATTGATTACCATGTATGATTCAGTAACGGTTCGGTCGTGCGAATTTTAAGTGCACGCTTCCGTCGGCCGACACGACTCGTTCTGTTACAATAACTATCACTTATCTTTGAACTAAAATCAAATCTCCTATCTCAACTTATCTTTGAACTAAAATTAAATCTCCTGGATATAAATGAAGGATCAACTTCTTCCATTATCCTCGCGTATTCATTAATAACATCCAGAAGAACAAACCTTTTAAAGCATGGCCATTGATGGCACTGCATCCATTTAGATCCCGCAGCATCCGCCAGTGATTCGCCGCTTTAGCATATCCACTCCCCTTTCCATTTATTACCTCCACGCCTCTAACCTAACCAAAGCACAGAGCTACCATTTCATCTGTTCCAGAACCCTCACAGTCCCACACACAAACATCGAGAGCAGCGGCAGCAGCAGAGAGAGGGCCCCTGCCACCCCAAGTGGCGAATTCACAGCACAAAGGATTGCCTCCGACGTCTCCATCATCGCCATTCACGTGACAGAAGGAGTGGCCGAAATCGGAACCGAACAAAATGGTTGCCTCAACACGCAGCACAGTGCTCTGTGATCCCCGTGAGCATAAAAATATAATAAGGATAACCATATCCAGCAGCAGTGGGATGCGGATGATCAGGCCAACCATCTCAGAAATGTGGAAGCTCCCCATCTGCAGGATCCTTCTCTTCCTCATCTTCCTCTCTCCTTCAGGTACGGGCTGCCCAATCTGGGATATGTATATATTATCAACACATGCATGCGTGCGTGAAATCTGGATGTGTTTGGGTTGGGTTGCAGGGGCCCTCCAGTATGACCACATTGCCTACACAGAGGTACGCAACTTGCTTCCGGTCCGCCCTGGTTCTGTAGCAACGATCTAACGTCGGTATCGTTTCAGTGCAAATCGCATCCGGAGGGAGCTCTGTACGGAGGTGGGATCCTGAGGGTGATGGACGAGGACAGGAGCGAGACGGGGGTGGGCACGCCGGCGTTCGTGCTGGGCAATCTGGAGGAGGAGACGAGATACAGCTTCTCATGTGAGTGCTCTTCTTCTTCTGGGGTTTGCTGCGTCCGTTTGTGCGGTCACGTGTTGTGGTGGTTCCCGAGATTAATGGGCGTGGCGGTGGTCATTCTCGAGGTTTTACCTATTACGCCGTCCACATATACTCTCATGGGATGTGAATAGGCCCGGATATTATTTAGGCTAACCTAGATACATGGGTTATATGTGGCTGCCCCGACACGGTTCTTAGTGGTACGACTATTCTTAATTATTTCATCTTATTTCACTTTTATTTATATCTTTATTCCGTCTTACCTACTTTTATTTTATATTATTCTCCTTATTCCTATCTCCAGTCGAACAAAGAATAGAACCTTATTCTCCTTATTCCTCATCCTTATTCCTGCTTATTCCCGAACCGAACGCACCCTTAGGGCCTCCACCTCATTTTCGTAAATTTTTTTTTAAATATCAACATGTATATTCATCCTTATATCCCTCCTATATGCTATTCGAATTTAATTAGAAACAGATACTCCTATAACCTCCATCCAGACAGTTATTTTTTAACGGTAACATTATTTTTAAATCGACATCATCTTGATGGAGTCCGTAGGAGTCTATGTTTCAGATGAAATTCGAATGATATATTGGGGAGATATATGGATGAATATATATGGTAATATTTTTTAAAAAAAATAAAAAATTGACGAAAAATAGAACGGGAGCAGTCATGTTGGCTGCCCCAAGGGGCAGCCCCATTTTTCCTAGATATACATAGGCTATTTTTTTATATATGGTTAAATTGGTTTTAGGGTGTAGGGTAAGTTTTTTAGTTATCTTTAAACCTTGCGAATGGGACAAGGGCCCACAGTGCTCGTCAGTGAGGAAAATTAAATTATGGTTTGGCCTGGCCCTCTCGTTGGTCGCTCATGGACAAGTTCCACATAGCTCGATTCGTCAAAAATAAAAAAATATGTATTTAAAAATTATTTAAGATATATATAAATATAATATACTTCAAATTTTCTATTTGTGATACTAATGTGACATTATATTTGATAGTTTACATTTCTGATTAGTTACACTAGTTATATAAAGTATGGTGGTTAAAAATCATTTATATATGCTAAATAACATTAAAAAATCAAGAAAAACTTTTAAAGTTGGCCCATGGGCTGGGCTTGGCTGTGAAATATGGCCCATAGGTCGGCCCAACTCGAACTTTCAACGTAGGGTTTTAGAACCTCGGCTCGTTCAGCCTGGTTCGACCTGCAGTTTGGCTAGGTTTAGTTACATTTTTGTTTTGTTACGTACGATTCATGTTATTAGAGTTTGGAAGAATTACTACAACAAATTCAAGCTATAATGACGGTTTTTTCAAAATCCAATACTAAATTAGCCGTTGTTATATAACAACGATATTCTTCATTACGAAATGATTTTTCATATTTGAAATTAGCCACGAATATCATAAATATCGTTATATCATTAGCAACGGTCCACATAGTGACACTTGTTCAATTTTATTGTAGTGAATAATTGATTCATGATTTTTTAATGATTTGGATTGATAAGATCTTATAATATAATATTATTTTTATGTAATTTTTTATGGGTTGGATTATAAGATATTTTTTTAATATGTTGTGTTTTTGACATAATACTATATATTGTTTTACATTTTTCATGGCCATTAACTTTTACTACATTAGATTTTGTTGATTAAACTACATATGCAAAGTTGGATACTATTTTTTGACACAAAATTGCATCTTAATTCAATCCAAGTACTCTTGTGTTTTTTTAAATGATTTCATAATATGTTTTTGTTTAATTTGAGTTTCTATGAGAATTGTCAATCGTGTGATATATGACTTCTTTATCATCCATTATCCAAGTTCCATTTCATTTGATATTAAATTTGTATAGCCTTTTATTTATGATGTAAGTACTAAATCTATGAGGTTAGATATATAACAACATTATAAAATAAAAAAACCAAGAATGTTTAAAATTGAAATGTGAATTATAAATTATATATCTATTTTCTTTCAAAATATAGGAACAAATCATATATCTTTTATATGTATTTCATATAGGCTATAACTTGCATAATAAGGATTCCGTATATAAGGTTGGGTTTGAAAATTATGTTTAAAAATTAATATAATTTATGATGGATGTGAAATGTGAATGAAAAATATAAACATAGTATTTATTCGATTATGGGATATTAATATTTTAAAAGTACGACAAATTTTAACATATGCATGTAACATTTTTGAACTATAATGAAATATTATATATAGTTATACGATCTTTGGTCTCTATTTTCAACACCTATATGTCATTTATCATAGTTACTGTATCTTGACATTTTGAATATCCAATCTTATAGATGGATTTCTCATAGGGTGGTGATGATTGACAAAAAAGACACTATGATCAATGTATGCTGCACCTATTTTTGTGTTTTTATTTTCCAACATGGATTTTTAAAAATAAAATACTATTATATCATGATGATTCAATATATAAGATTGGATTCAGAATATATTTTATAATAAAATTTAACCATACTCGTCCTTTTTATGATATTTTTAACCTATCTTATATCATTTTTTCATATATCAAAAATATTTTCCTATCAAAATTAAATAAAGAGAGAGATAGAGGAAGATGGTTATGGGGGAAGAGAAGGAGAGATACCATAATGACCCCAAAGTTGAAAGGGAGAGAGAGAGAGAAATGTATGATCATGAGCTGAGAGTGAGTGAGAGAGAGAGAGAGAGAGAGAAATAAATAGATGATCATGAGTTGAGAGATATTGATCGGCGAACGGTTCACCGATCGACGAACCGTTTGCCGATCAATACATAAAATTTATATATAATATTATTTTGGAAAACTTTTTGAATTTTATATTATTAAAAATAATATATAAAAATATTTGAAAATGAGAATCGACAAATGATTTGAGAGGATAGTCATGCTCTTCTTACCTCTCATTCAATGCAAGCATCTTATCCTTTCTCACTAATGCCTTGTCAACCGCTTGTTGAATCATGATTGACTCCATCTTGACCTTTCACAAGCATAAGTCGATAGATCGATCAAATTTCTCAAATTGAAATTTGATTGACATGTTGATTGCATAACAAATAAGGAGTAATATAGTGCTTGAGAGCTCGATGCAAATGTACAAGCCCTTGACTGCATGCAACTGTATTGTGTGGGCACCCTTGACGTATAATAGATACACGAAGAGTGTCTTCTAAGAATCCAAGAAGACCTTTTGTAGAAGAAGCAAATTTGCACAACTAAACAATAAGCAAATCCATAATGAGACACACCGGGTAGCGTGGAAAATCTCCACTGGTGTATTGGGGAAAATGCACGAGCAAAAAGATCAAATCTACTATGATAGTAGAAAGAATACAAAATCCATAAAAAGAGTATTGGTGGCTATGCTACCTTTTTTAGAAGTACAATGTATCATGAGAAGATGTTGATATTGTTTCTTAGCTTGATCCAAAACTCTAGCCTTATGCAAGTTTATGTAGTACTCCCATATGAAATGATCCATTAAATCGTAATACAAATATGATCCAAATCCAAATATTGATAGGAATACAGTTACATGCGGCAATCAGTCAGATGTGAAGAGACATTGTCAAAACCTCAGAAAATGGCTTTGTAAGGGGAGGAGAATAAATTCCCTACTGATGATGTGATTTTGATTTTCTCATGAAAACATTAATGTATATAGGAAACAACCTCGTTGGTTTATGATCTAAAGGTTGGTGCAAGGGATGCGGAGATGCTGACCTTTATTATGGTTGATGGGGTCGAGATTAGGGGATATGGAACTAGAAGATGTTGAAGAGGTGGATTGCTTATGCACGAAATAGCCAAATGTGTTGATGTTTGTGTGGATTTTGTTAACAATGTTTCATTAAAGCTCATATTATGGAATGTTGGAGACTTAGGGAAGCCTAATAAACATGTAACAGAAGTACTTTGTTGCGAAAGTGACATGTTGAGGTAGTATGTGTTGCAAAATCAGTTAATGGGATGATAACATGTAGAAATCGATTTCCATATCGAGATGTTTAAGTTTACAGTCCTTTATGGGTTCTTATTGTGGGACAGTGACCTTTTCAGCTGAAATATGAGGTGCTTGGTTATAAATAGATTTCGATGGTTTTGGAAAGGAGCTATGATGAATCGATTGTTGTGGTTAGATTTATTTATGGTACTTAGAGGACCGACAACTGATCAGAGAGTGGAGCTCTTGTAGAAGTTGCAATTAGTGCAAGCTAGGATCTTTCAGTCTCTATGGACAGTGGGAGGTGATTTCAATGTCTTTATTATGGTTGAGGATTGGCCATGGTTTAATGGGGTCATGAACCTGACTCTGATCATTTTGTAGCCCTTGTTAGTGATCTGCATTTGGAGGTCATGGATGTGTCAGCAGCACTATGTATCTCCTGGATGAAGTCCTTACCTATGTCGAGATCTGACTTGTTAAGGGTTGATGTACTTTATTGGGTAAACGGATCTTTGATGAGGGACCATTTACCCATTTCTATTTATATTGTACTCATCCCCCCTTCTTTGTTTAAGACTGTGAAAAGTGAACCCTAATCTCTAAGATTTGGAGATTAGGGATGTGTGTGCTCCGGTGGTTTTCTCCCTCGTTGTAGGATTTCCACCTAAATCCTTGCGTTATCTGTGGTTTTTGATTCTTGTTGTTTACATGGTATCAGAGCTTCGTTGAGGCATTGATTCGTGTTTGTTTTTTCTGGCTGAGAATCATCCTATTTTTCATCAGAAATCTTGAGGATTCTTCGGATCTCTCACAAAGGTGAAAGGTAGTCAGCGGCTAGGGCCTTTCGGCGAGCGGCCAACCACCTTCTCGCACCCTCCTTGCGCAGGATCAAGGAGAGATACACGGGACCCCTTGAAATCCATATCCACTGCAATTACCACTACGGCAACTCCCATCCCCCCAAACCCAAACCTAAAATCCACGGAAAACCCTATCATTGCAAACCCAAATCCACGACAAATCTTGGAGGGTCCTAATCTTAAAAGCTGTGGCTCCAAACATTTTGAAGATCCAAGCAACCACCGTGAAAATTGAAGGCACCAAATCCAGACAAATCAAGTGGAATCCAGGTTCCGAATCTTGCGGCTCCATATTTGCTTGCCTTCTTGTTGAAAGTGAAGCCGGAGGGCCCTCCTGTGGGAACCAGAACCGCCCCCCTGCGAATTGATGCCTAGGGCTCCAACCTCTTCTTTGCGGATCTTCTTGCTGGTCCCTGCTTGGCCGGCTCCAGATCAGGGACTGCTCTCGGCTCCTTCAAGTACATAGCTCGTGCTTGTTAGTGAATCCCTCTTTACTCTTCAGTCCTTTGTGCTATTAGTACTTGTTGTTGGTTGTTGTTGTTCTCATTTCTTCATTGAGTAATGTCTTTGGAGGACAAAGGGGATAATGAGATGAGTTCTCTCACAGTTAGAATGGATAACATGCCTAGCCATATTACAACCATAAAGTTGACAAAAACAAACTATCTAATATGGTCCGCTGCGATGGAGATTGCTTTGGCATCAAGAGGGAGAGGTGGTTATGTGGACGGGAGAAAAAAGGCTCCGCCTGAGGCAGATAAAATGTATGATCAATGGTACGTGGAAGACAGTCAGTGCAGAAACTGGATTATTAATTCTGTCTCTTCTGATATCCAACCACTGGTGATTCGGAAAAAAAATGCCCGGGATCAATGAATCACGTTGGAAAGCATGTATGGACAAAAACAACATGATATCCGAATGTACCAACTAAGTAGAAAGGTCTATAGCATGAAACAAGGCGAGCTGTCTGTCGCGGCATACTATTCTGCATTGATGGAAAAATGGGAAGATATGGACTATTATAGCGATGACAAATGGACAAGTACGATTGATCAGAAGAAACATTGGGATGACATCTGGAAGCAGAGGATCTTCATATTCTTAGGGGGTCTCGATCCCGAATTTGAAGCAACGAGGAGCCAACTTCTTACCGCAGGAATCAGATCAAATATTGAGGAGGTGTATCATGCTATCCAGTCAGAAGAACAACGTCGGGTTGCTATGAATAGTGAACATGTTGTGCAAATGGAAAGGTCTGCTTTACTCAGTAAGGGCACCAAAGGTGGGTACTGGAAAGACAAGAAGTGTGGCCATTGCAAGAAGATGGGACATGGCATTGATTTCTGTTGGGAACTACATCCTGAGAAAAAAAATGATGAACAAAGGGAAGAAACAAATCGCTATGATTGCCGACATAAAGAAAACAGAGGGCCAAAAGCTGACAGATGAACAAATCAGAGATCTTCATGAGTATGTGAGGAAGCTCTCCTTCTCAGACAAAATAAAAAATGATGCTGATTCGGTCAACTCTGCGATGGCAGCTCAGGAAAATAAAGGTAAAAATTTAATTCATGATGAATGGATTATCGATAGTGGTGCTTCTGACCATATGACAGGAAATCCAAAAATGTTTCGTGATTATAAACTGGCATCTGGAAGGGAACGTGTCAATCTTGCAGATGGCTCATCTGTTAGTGTGGCTGGAACAGGAAGCATATCGGTTATGGAAAAGTTCCTCATGAAAGATGCTCTTCATGTTCCTGATTTTCCTATTAATTTGTTGTCTGTTCATCGCATTACTAAAGATCTAAGTTGTCACCTAATTTTTGATACTCAATCGTGTATTATGCAGGACTTGGTGACGGGGAAGCAGATTGGGATTGGTTTGGTTACTGATGGTCTCTATCGCCTTCCTGCTCGTGTTATTTCTGCTTGGACTGCTGAAAAAGGTCAAAAGTATGCAGATGACTCTCAGATTCTCCGTCAGTGGCACGAAAGACTTGGTCACCCTGGGTTTGCTATTCTTCAACATCTTTTTCCTGCTTTAATAAAGTTGGTAGTCTGTTTCATAGTTGTGAAGTGTGTCAGCTATCCAAGCAAACCAGAACTACTTTTCCTATTTCGACTAAGACAAGTACTAGTTTGTTTGAGATTGTTCATTCGGATGTTTGGGGGCCTTCAAGTGTAAAAAGCTTGGGCGGTCATAGTTACTTTATAACATTTATCGATGATTTCTCAAGGAATACTTTTGTGTACTTGCTGAAGAGTAGAAGTGAGGTTCCTAATGTGGTTAAAATGTTTGTGTCCATGGTTGAGACTCAGTTTGACACTAGACTTAAAACCATGAGGACCGATAATGCTAGAGAATATTTAGAAAGTTCCTTACGATGTTTTTGGGATGGGAAAGGGATTATCCATGAGACCTCATGCAGTTACACATCCCAACAAAATGGGATAGCAGAGAGAAAGGATCGACACTTGATGAATGTGACTAGAGCTCTCCTTTACCAAAGGAATGTACCGAAGGCCCTTTGGGGCAAGGCTGTGTTAACTGCTACTTATCTCATTAACAGAATTCCCTCAATATTGCTCGGAAAACGATCTCCTTATTCTATTTTACATCTAAATAAGGATTTGTTTGGACTTGAGCCACGCGTATTTGGTTGTGTTTGTTTCGTACATAACATCGGTCCAAATATACGAAAATTAGATCCACGGGCTACCAAGTGTATTTTCCTTGGGTATTCTAATAGCCAGAAAGGATATAAATGTTATGATCCCATCTCGCGTCGTCTTGATGTCAGCAAAGATGTCACCTTTTTTGAGAACGAACCCTATTATCCGCGAAATCTTTCTCAAGGGGAGCTTGCAAGTGGTAACAATTTAGAAGAAAAGGGGCTTGGGGTTCCTTTGGCTGATGAGACACATGTGATAATCAAAATGGGTAAGAAAATTATGCCCAAAGTTCATGAAAATGAAGGCACTGGCGAAAGTAATGCACATATGAGTTCAGGTGATTCTGTAGATGATGTAAACATTGTAGATGAAATATTACCAAACCATGTCCCCAATCTCACCCCGGATGATCCAAGTAAAGACAATTCTGTAAGTTCCTCTCTCCCTCATGCTACAACTGATGATAATTCTGGATATTTGTCTGATAATTGTCCCATTGCAGTAAGAAAGTCTGTCCGAGCAAGTAGACCTTCTACTCGTTACCCTGTTGATAAATTTGTCTCTTATACAAGGTTGAGTTCAAGTTATAAATGCTTTATAACGTCTCTGGATTCTCATTCTGTTCCTAGGAGTACTACTGAGGCTCAAAATGACCCACAGTGGGCGAATGCTATGAAGGAAGAGATGAATGCGCGTATTAAGAATCAGACTTGGGATGAGGTGGACATTCCTGAAGGTGCTCTTCTTGTTGGCTCTAAACGGGTGTACACTATTAAGTATGATGCAGGTGGAAAAATTGATAGATTTAAAGCTCGATTGGTGGCTAGAGGTTACAACCAGAAATATGGTATTGACTATCTTGAGACATTTGCTCCAGTAGCCAAGATGAACACCGTAAGGGTACTTATATGTTTGGCGGTTCAACTATCT
Organism: Ottelia alismoides; assembly: GCA_037367405.1. NCBI lineage: Eukaryota > Viridiplantae > Streptophyta > Magnoliopsida > Alismatales > Hydrocharitaceae > Ottelia > Ottelia alismoides. The sequence continues at coordinate 161,452 of JAZKJV010010803.1, read as the reverse complement.
TGGAAATCATATCAGCTTGATGTTAAGAATGCCTTCCTAAATGGAAATCTCAAGGAGGAGGTTTATATGAAAATGCCCCCTGGATATGAAAAAAAGGGAAACTGTTGCAAACTAAAGAAGGCGTTGTACGGACTGAAGCAATCTCCTCGAGCTTGGTTTGAACGGCTCAGAGTTGTTTTGTTGGAAAATGGGTACATCCAAGCAAATGGAGATCACACACTATTCATAAAAAGAAATGGTGAAAAAGGGTTATTCTTTTAGTCTACGTTGATGATATGATTCTTACAGGAGATGATGATAAGGAGCTACATAACATCAAGCGAGTTCTTGCAATTGAGTTTGAATTGAAGGATTTAGGAAAACTGAAGTATTTCCTTGGTATTGAAATGACTCGTTCTGCAGAAGGTATGTGTTTGAATCAACGCAAATATGCTCTAGAATTATTAAGAGATACTGGCATGTTGGGGTGCAAACCTGTCACTACTCCTGTGGAAGTTAATCATAAATTAAGCAAGGAAGATGGTGATTTGCTTGATAAAGAAGGGAAAGGGAGATATCAAAGGCTAGTAGGGAAACTAATCTATCTTACCCTTACCAGACCCGATATTACATACGCCGTGAATGTTGTCAGTCAGTTCATGCATGTTCCCACTACCGTACACATGAATGCTGTAAACAGGATATTGTGTTATCTAAAGAAATCACTGGAAGGGGTCTCATGTTGAAGAAAAAACAAAATATGGAAATTGAAGGCTATACTGATGCTGATTGGGCAGGGTCGGTCGATGATAGACGCTCTACCTATGGTTATCTAGTGTATCTTTGTGGGAACCTAGTTATTTGGAGGAGTAAGAAACATAATGTTGTGTCCAGGTCTACTGCTGAGGCCGAATACCGTGCTCTTGCAAATGGCGTCACTGAGATCTTATGGTTAAAAATGTTGTTGAAAGAATTGGGTACCGAAGTGCATACACCTATGAAGATGTTTTGTGACAACAAAGCAGCTATAAATCTCGCCAATAATCTTGTTACGCACGATCGCACAAAACATGTAGAGATTGACCGACATTTCATTCGTGAGAAGATTGATGCAAATGAGTTATGCCTTCCATATATGAAATCTACTGATCAAGTGGCAGATCTCTTCACAAAAGGGCTACCTACGGTGCAATTTGAGCAGAATGTAGGCAAGTTGGGTATGCTAGATTTGTACGCCCAACTTGAGGGGGAGTGTTAAGGGTTGATGTACTTTATTGGATAAACAGATCTTTGATGAGGGACCATTTACCCATTTCTATTTATATTGTACTCATCCCCCCCTTCTTTGTTTAAGACTGTGAAAAGTGAACCCTAATCTCTAAGATTTGGAGATTAGGGCTGTGTGTGCTCCAGTGGTTTTCTCCCTCGTTGTAGGGTTTCCACCTAAATCCTTGCGTTATCTGTGGTGTTTGATTCTTGTTGTTTACATGACTAAATGGAAATTATTTAGAATTTTAGTGAGGGTTGTCATTTGTCTGGATTCTTCATGTTCGAGTGCTCTTAGATGTTAGAGGATACCTAGTTAAGGGAAGGGAAGCAAACACAAATTCCTTTCGTATTGTGGCTAGTGTGATGAGGAGAAGGAACATCATCCATTCTTTTTTTGTGAGTGATGTGCGCTTTATAGAGAGTGGTAAGGGTAGACGGGTTTAGTGCACTGATGGATGTCTATGTTGTCCCTTGTTATTTTTAACAGTCGCGGATCCATTATGAAGGAGGCAACCACGGCTTCCACGTCCATGTCCGACTGCTGTAGTGCTGTAACACACTGCAACACTGTTAGAGTATTTGGTTGTGCGCTCATTAAGTTGTAACAGGGTAAATGGATCCTGGAGAAGATCCGTTTACCCCATCCAGTGTTTAGTCCCACATCGTCCAGTGGTGGGACTTAGAGGCTCTGGAGAGGCTATATAAGGAGCCCCAGACCTCCTGTACTCATTGAAAAAAAGCAATAGCAAAACACGCCCCTTTGAGGGCTTCTCCCGTGGTTTTATCCCGCTCCTCACGGAGTAGGGTTCCACGTAAAATCATGGTGTTCCATGCCCTATCATTCTTGTTTATGCTCTGTTTATCAATTGCTTCCACATTCTTCATATTTTATAACATGGTATCAGAGCGGGTTGTTCTTGGTTGATTTTTGAAGTTTTATTCTTGAAGTTTTGTTTTAAAAGATCGGTCAAGATCGTTGATCATGAGAGATCGTTCACTTCATTTTTGAAGATTATTCTGCATTCAAGTTATGGAGATCTGCACTTTTTCCAGAATTTAAAGGATTTGGAACCCTAATTTCATGTTAGCCGCACATTGGGTTCTCTAGCAGCCGTGCAAAGATCATACAGATCCTGGCATCCTGGCCCTGGCGATGGTCCAGGAGACTGCGTAGGCTCCAGGCGGAGCGTGGATCCCCATCGTGCGCAAGTCCCAGAATGTGCAAATGAATGGGGGGAATCCCCATCGCTCGGGAGCCGCTCCTTCTCCGATTCCCTCTTCACCCATATCTACATGGTCTCGGACTCCAGCAGGTGGCGACGCAGAACAACCCCTCTACAGACGCGACGGCTCCCCATCGCCTTCGAGCCTCCAGGCGGAGGCGGTGACTCCAGGTCACGCGAGCATGCCGCACCAGACGGCACCACCTTCAAGTTGTCTTCAGCCCTTTGTGCATCCATGCGCATATCATCCAACCCTCAGATTCTTCTCTCCCTCCAACCTGCTATCAGATCGACATCGATCCTCGAGTCCAGCACCTCCTTGTGCAAAGTTGATGGCATCCTCAGGCTGCATCACATGTTCTCCAAGTTCAAGGGACGGCGCAGCCCCGCGCGCCATCCTTGAAACCCTCTCGCATGAAACCCCAGGCGGCGCCCAAGCGGTGCATTTATGGCACAGCCTCGAAGGCGCCCGCTCCCTCGCAGTCGATCTGCATCATTTCTCCAGGCGGACGATCCTCTAGGGCTTATACCCAGACGACCCCCCTTTCGTATCGGGGGCGGCGGGAGCGTGTTTTTCCCAGGGGGTTGGGTGTGTGTTTAGGAATAAAAAGGGTTCCCATGATGAGGATTTATTTGTTAAAAAAAATAGAGGGGGAATTGCTGTAAAAGCCCTACGTGGGCCGTTGGTTTTCTTTGTAAAAAAACAAAACAAAAATAAAAAAAACAAATGAAATGAGGGAGGTGTTAAAAAAAGAGAGGAGATGTTTGTTAAAAAAAAGGCGCGTACACATACAAAAAAAAGCCGTACGCAATTGCAAAAAAAGGAAAGGAAAATGATGAAAAGCTGAAAAAAAGAAAAAGTTAACGGCTTATAAAAAAATTATTTCGAAAAAAATGATGATGAATGTTTTGAAAAGCCGACAAAGTTGTGATCGACTAAGTGGCTTTGATTTTGTTCCCCATTTTTCTTTGTCTTCTCCCAACTTGGTCGATGTTCACTTTCGGACAAGTATGGAAGAAAGGGGGAGTATATACGTAGAGTCACAGGTGTGTTCCATGATCTAGATCCAGATGTCAGATTATCCAGTCTCCAGACCAGTTCAGAATTTTCAGACTCTACAGTTGATCAGATTTTGTTAGACTCGACGATTGATCCCGAGTCCTCAGATTTCAGACACGCACGAGTTTGCGGTCATTTTCTGATGAGCATATGTTGCCATCATTTGTTCGAGGTCCCCATCATTATTCTTGTTTTATCGGCTAGAGTTTTCATGTGAGCCATAGGGACTCCAGAGTAGAGGACCATTTCCTATGCCATGTTGGCAAGGGTTTTCATGTGGTATCATAGGTACACCAGAGCAGTGCACCATTCTCTGAGCTAGATGGGAGAGACCCAGTTCTCACGAGGAGACTTTTCAGACTCCATTCTCCAGCGACCGTGGACTCTGACGAGGATTGCACAACCACGACCCTTTTCAGTTCGGCCCTTTTCAGAGATGGAGCAGTTGTCCACATGTTGTGGCGGGCTAGAGTATTCCGACGAGGAGACTAATTTCAGTTGCAGTGACTCTGACAGGCGCAGTTCAGAGCACATGCTCTCCTACGAGGAGATTCAGAAGACTCACACTTCAGCCCGTTCGTCCTCCTCACCCGCACGGCATGAGAAGCAACGTCCTCGACTGCAACAATGTACGTGTTGGGTTGATATTGTCCGTAGTGTCTTGTAGCGTTGAGTTGAGTTTCTTTCTGTTTGTCCAAACTGAGCATTGCATGCTCCAGCTTGAGGGGGAGTGTTAGAGTATTTGGTTGTGCGCCCATTAAGTTGTAACAGGGTAAATGGATCCCGGAGAAGATCCATTTACCCCATCCAATGTTTAGTCCCACATCGTCCAGTGGTGGGACTTAGAGGCTCTGGAGAGGCTATATAAGGAGCCCCAGACCTCCTGTACTCATTGAGAAAAAGCAATAGCAAAACACGCCCCTTTGAGGGCTTCTCCCGTGGTTTCATCCCGCTCCTCACGGAGTAGGGTTCCACGTAAAATCATGGTGTTCCATGCCCTATCATTCTTGTTTATGCTCTGTTTATCAATTGCTTCCGCATTCTTCATATTTTATAACAAACACCACAACAGACGATCCAAACGCCCGACCTAAAGCGCCTCCAAAATCAATGGGGGACATTTTTCTTGACAATGCTTCTCATATCATTTTGATCTCACCAAATACGCTCTATATTCCGTTGTTAAACTCGACCACTCCCACCATGTCTGGGTACACAGGCATGCTCTGTGAAGATTTATATGTCTTAATGATGTTTGCAGTTCATCTAATTAACCACGCAAGTCTTGGATTCTTGTTTCTTATTTCTTCGTCTGACATCTCTTCTACACCTTCTGTTTAACCAAGAGAATACTGCAACCTGCCTATGGAGAGTGTAATTGCATCCTTGTTCGTCTAAACAGGCTGGATCAAGATCGAAGGCACGGACTCGGCTTTGATCAAGGCACGGCTGTTGACAGAAAACTCCACCTACTGGTGCATAGGAAGCTCCCTGGCAAGAGCTGGGTGTTGGTCCTTCCTTAAGGGTGGCTTTGTTCTCGATTCACCTTCCAACAATTCAATACTCTATTTTCAAGTACAAACTCTTCGCAATTTATTTATGATTTTAGCATGAAACAAAAAAAAATGAAATGGTTCTTACTGCTTACTGACTGAATCCGCATGTTGCATAGAGTGCCAACCGCGACACACAAGCAGTGATCATATCGGTCGCAAGCGCGTCGTTGCAGCCATTCACAGTGGAGCAATGGAGAATAGACCAGGAAGACGTCATAAGAACAGTAAGATTAGAACTACATTGTTATTTAAAACCCCTGATCATGTGAATTAGACACTGATGATATTAGTATCATTTACCTCTCAAGAAAAGAAAGCGCGAAGTGATAATACATGCATCAGACGGAGCGGGAAACAGATTGATGGGAGCGAATGTCTCGATCGAGCAGGTGTCTAAGGACTTCCCTTTCGGCTCAGCAATCAATAAGTACATTCTCAACAATGCTGATTATCAGGTAAATGCTAGTGCATGGTTTATGCTTAGATCAGGAAGATAGTCATCAAGGATTCGCCTCTGATCGACTCTTCCAAGTTAATAATTCAAATCATTTTACAAAGAGACTATTGAGAGACTGGCAACAAGCTGCGCCGCCAATCCTTTTTGGATGACAAATCCAATTCTTCGAAAATCATCCCTGGATCCAATGGAACTAACTAGCCCAATCCGACCCTAAACTCTAGATATTCATATTTCTCTAGTGTATCAAGTGTAGCAAATATAACCACTGTGCAGTGATCACCACCTGGTTTGGCAGGCTTGGTTCACGGAACGGTTCAATGCAGCTGTGTTCGAGAATGAGCTCAAGTGGTACGTGACTGAGCCTGATCCAGGCCACCTAAACTACACACTGGCTGACAAGTTGCTGGAGTTCGTGCGATCGAACCAGATTGTGGCTCGCGGGCACAACATCTTCTGGGAGGACCCCAAATACAACCCAGCCTGGGTTCGTAACCTCACCACTGATGAACTGGTCTCAGCTGTCAACTCTCGCATACTTAGCCTCATGGAGCGATACAAGGGTGAGTTCATGCATTGGGATGTAAGCAATGAGATGTTGCACTTTGACTTCTACGAGCAGCGTCTAGGCTCCAATGCCACACTGCAATTCTTTCGCACGGCACAGGAGAGCGATCCCCTGGCGACGCTCTTCATGAACGAGTTCAACGTGGTGGAGACGTGCGACGACGATAAGTCGACTGTGGATTATTATATGCAGAGGATGAAGGAGCTGGCTAGAGGAGGGGCGGTGCTCGAGGGAATCGGTCTAGAGGGGCACTTCTACACTAGACCGAATGTCGTTCTTATGAGAGCGGTTTTGGACAAGCTGGCTACCTTGGGCATGCCCGTCTGGTTGACGGAGGTCGACATCAGCAATACCTTTGATCAGCAAAAACAGGTATGACTTCATTCTTATTCGGTTGCTTTAAGAGATAATGAAAGAATAAGTACTATATTCACATATATAAGAGAGGGGATCATTTGCTGTAGGAGGGAGTGCAGCAGAGTCTGCTATAGACATGTGCACTGTTTGATTTTGATTGAGCGGTTCGTACGATTTTGTACTTTTTGTGAGCCCGTACCGTACAAAATCGTGTGAACCGTTCAATCAAGATTGAGCGGGCCCAACACCACAATAGAGAATCCCTCTCCCATGTATAAATGATTATACTTTCTATCAGTAACTTTTCGTTGGCGTTGTTGCGACTACTTGCAGGGAATTTATCTTGAGGATGTGCTAAGGGAAGGCTTTTCCCACCCGTCCGTCAACGGCATAGTGCTGTGGACTGCCCTCAACCCCAAAGGCTGCTACCAGATGTGCCTGACGGACATGAACATGAGGAACCTCCCTGCTGGAGATGTCGTCGACAAGCTTCTCAAAGAGTGGGAGACTAGTGAATTCAGCGCGACGACGGATGAGCATGGTGCGTGCAGCTTCAGCGCATTCCTCGGAGAGTACAGCGTCAGTGTAACGTATGGTAACCGAACGGCACACTCGTCTTTCTCCCTGAACAGAGGGGATGAGACACGCCATCTGAATGTCCGGCTATGAAGGATGTGTACTTGAGTTGCTTTGTTTTGGAGAGCTGGAAGATCTTTGGTTCTTTTTTAACGATTGGAAGCTGAGAGATTCTACAGGAATCAAAATCTGGCATCTATTCCAGTATAGAACTGAGTACAGAGAATCTCTGTAATCGATTGTTTGGTATGCATGAAAGGAATGATCTGATAGATCTCACAACCTGATAGATCTATTAACTTAATCAAAAGATTTAACATACTAAATAGTGTTACCGGAAGACATCGCAGCGGAAATGAAGTGATGAATGGGATTTCCTTCTCCTTCTCAACTCTTGCCCAATGTGCTTGAGTAATGGATCCTCTAGCATTCATTAGTTGAGGGAGAGGGGACCCCAATCCATATATATAAAACATGATGGTTACCTATCCATTAAGGTAACCACCAAAAGCAACCTCCCAAATTGATGCATCCTTTCACAATTAATCATGAGCCACAAAATTAAGAAATAAAAATAAAGTTGGCAACTACCATATATGGTAGTTGCATGCATATAATTTCCTACATTCTCCCACTTGGCTCATGTAGTAAATTTGTTGCTTTATATTTGTCAAATTAAGCTCTATTAATATGAATCTTGGCGGCAGATACCTTTCAAGCAGATATATCCTTCCAAGTATTACAATACCAATAGTTTTCTTAACATGACAAATCTTTATGTGTTAATATCCAGATATTAACACGGGTCCTTTCTTTATGTCTGTTCATTAATTGCATGCAACTGAAACAGACAATAAACAACGAGATCATTATACCAAAACTTAAGGTGTACACACATGGATGTATTGATATTATTACAAGGTACTAGATAGGCCCATCTCAGTTACATGATTGATGAATACACTAGGCGACAAACCCTTTGTCATAGGATCCGCAATCATGTACTTAGTACCTATATGTTCAATCAATACTAAATGATCTCTAACTTTCTCTTTAACAACAAGATATTTAATGTCAATTCTCATTCCGGCACGCGTATACTTGTTGTTGTTGGCGAAAAATACGGCTGCAGAATTATCACAATAAATCTTTAATGGTCTTGAGATTGAATCCACTATCTTAAGACCCGCAATGAAATTCTTTAGCCAAAGTGCTTGTGTAGTAGCCTCGTGACATGCTACGAATTCGGCTTCCATGGTACTTGATGTGACAAGTGATTGTTTCACACTTCTCCATGAAATAGCACCTCCAGCAAGCAGAAAAATGTATCCAGAGGTAGATTTTCTATCCTCCTTACTTCCTGCATAATCCGAATCCGAATAGCCAATAACTTCTAAGGAATCTGAATGCCGATAGATTAGCATAAAATCCTTAGTTCCTTGCAAATATCGCAAGACCTTCTTTGCCGCTATCCAATGGTCCATGCCTGGATTGCTTTGATGTCTACCCAACATTCCAACTGCAAAACATATATCTGGTCTAGTGCATGTTTGTGCATACATTAGACTCCCAATGATAGATGTATATGGAATGTCTTTCATCTGTTCCTTTTCTAAATTATTTTGGGGACATTTGAATGAAAAAATTTTATCTCCTTTTACCATAGGTGCTGGAGTAGGAGAACAATATTTCATTCCAAATCTCTCTAATAATTTTTCAATATAGGCCTTTTGAGACAATCCAAGTACTCTATGAGATCTGTCTCTATGAATTTCAATGCCAATGACATATTTAGCATCGCCCATATCTTTCATTTCAAAATTATTAGAAAGGAACATCTTTGTATCTCGCAACATCCCAAGATCATTACAAGCAAGTAAAATGTCGTCTACATAAAGGACTAGAAAAGCATATTTACTCCCACTCGTCTTAAGATATATACAATTATCAACAATGTTCTCAACAAAACCAAATGAAGTTATTGCATTGTTGAACTTAATGTACCATTGACGAGATGCTTGTTTTAGTCCATATATAGACTTCCTTAATTTACAAACCAAATGCTTGTTATTGTCTAAAATAAAACCCTCAGGTTGTCGCATGTAAACATGTTCATCTAAGTCCCCATTAAGAAAAGCTGTTTTCACATCCATTTGGTGTAACTCTAAATCATAATGAGCTACTAATGCCATGATTATTCGTAACGAGTCCTTTCGTGATACCGGAGCGAAAGTCTCATGGTAATCTATGCCCTCCTTTTGAGTGAAACCTTTAGCCACAAGTCTGGCCTTATATCTCTCAATGTTGCCTAATGAGTCTTTCTTAGTTTTAAAGACCCATTTACAACCAATAGATTTCGCTCCTTTGGGTAGCTCTACCAAGTCCCATACTTGGTTTGCACTCATAGAATCCATCTCCTCCCTCATGGCATTATACCATTTAGTAGAATTAATTCCACTCATGGCATGTGAAAATGATATTGGGTCCTCTGAAATTCCTGTATCGTAATCACATTCTTGTAGGTATGTTATGAAATCTGATGAGATTGTAGATTTTATTACCCGACCAGATCTAGTTGTAACAACACCTTGTTGAACATTTGGTGCTATTTCAACTTGATTTTCAGGTAGTGAAGGATTCACCATTGGTTCAACCAAAGGAATATCTTGGACTTGAGAGACAACAATGTCTTGATGTTGTGACTCATCCAAGATATCATGTTGAATATTTTGCTCCCCCCTTTCTAGTGGTATAACAAGATCCGGTAATTCATCAAGTATGATGTCTTTAATTACCATCCTGCTCCCACTTTTCTCGCTATTTTCCAAAAATATAGCATTCCTTGATTCTACAATACTCGATTCCCTATTTGGACAATAGAATCTATAACCTTTAGAGCCTTCTGGATAACCAATGAAGTATCCACTTGTAGTCTTCATATCTAATTTTTTCTCATGTGGGTTATAGATTCTAATCTCAGCTTGACAATCCCAAATGCGTATGTGTTCCAATCTTGGTTTCCATCCCTTCCAAAGCTCAAATGGAGTGGATGGAACTGCTTTTGATGGAACTCTATTTAATATATACACGGCTGTCTTTAGAGCTTCACTCCAAAATGATAAAGGCAATGAGGAGTTACTCATCATACTTCGAACCATATCCATTAACGTACGATTCCGTCTTTCGGCGACACCGTTTTGATCCGGTTCACCGGGCATTGAAAATTGATGTTCAATGCCTTCATCCTTAAGAAATCGTGCAAATGGTCTAAGTTTTTGTTCTCCTCCAACATACCTACCATAATACTCACAACCTCTATCTGATCTCACAATTTTAATTTTCTTTTCTAATTGTCTCTCTACTTTTATTTGATAATCCTTAAAAGCATTTACAGCTTCTGATTTTTCAAATAAAAGATAAAGATACATGTAACGTGAGAAATCATCTATGAATGTGATGAAATATTTTTGACCACTAAAACATTCCACAGGAAACGGACCACATATGTCAGTATGTATAATTTCTAAAAGACTAGTACTTCTCCTTGACCCTTTAGCATGTTTGTTGGTATGTTTTCCCTTAATACATTCCACACAAACACTAGAATCAGTAAAATCTAGAGTATCAATTACTCCATCATTTACTAATTTCTTGATCCTTTTAATGGAGATGTGACCTAATCTTTTATGCCAAAGCATTGATGACCGATCAATATTACGTTTTCGCTTTTTACCAACTACATTGCAAACAAGGAGATTATTTTCAAAATGTGGATCTAAGTGTAATTTATATAAATAGTCCACTAAGCCACCTGTACCAATCAACTTGTCATTCTTAAACATTTGGAAAGATGTACTTTCAAATGAAAATTTGTATCCAAGATTACAAAGTCTAGATATTGAAATTAAATTTCTAGAGAACTTGGGTACAAAAAATACATTTTCCAAATCAAGTACATGGCCAGTTTCCAAAATGAGCCGTTGCGTTCCAATCGCTTCAACATGTGAAGTCATGCGATTTCCCATATAAACGCTTTGCTCATTTTTTAGTGGCATCCTTGTTTTCAGAAAGCCTTGGATGGAGTTGGAAATATGGATTGAAGTACCAGAATCAATCCACCAAGTATTAATAGGAACATCAATGAAATTAGACTCATGACATACATGACATTCAAGAATCGAAACAGAATTTATAACATTGAATTGAGTAGACATGAAAGCTGAACTATCTGCAATAAATTATAACGTGACAACCACAATAAGCAAATAACTCAAGCATAAATTATATTTTGAGAAATCAATGTACTATCATTACAAGACTTGCTGTGGCTAAAGAATTGTAATATACAATTGATTTTTCTTAATAAATGAGACAAATAAATTTTCTAATATTTATTAGAAATTCCGTACCTGTGGGCATTAGAATAACTAATAAAAAAATTTATTTTTCTCATTCCAAAAAATGTCCAATTAACTCCGTCACTTAATGTCAATATTGGCATTGTTATCCTAGATGCTGTGGCTACTCTTGGATAACTAACCAATAATTACTCATTACAAGAAATAATATGTATAATATGAACCGATCAGATGCTGTGGCTACTCCTCCCGATTCAATTATACATACTTATTTGAATGACTTTAAAGGGAGTTAATCAAGTTATTACCATCATGTAGATGTGATATGATGCCATTAGTTCAAATAATTGAACTTTAGCACTTAATGCAATTATTGAGATTGTTATCCAAGATGCTGTGGCTACTCTTGGATAACTAACCAATAACTACTCAATGTCAAGAATAAATATGTATAAAATGAATCAATCGGATGCTGTGGCTATTCCTCCCGATTCAATTATACAAATCATGCCAAAATGACATCAAACGGCTTAATAAAGTAATGAAGAATGATAGTAAATGTATGGTTAGTACACAAGGTGTTATCAACAAGTCCAAACAAGTGACTGGTATAATGATGGTATAAACCACATACACTTCATACATTTTTGTGTACTAACAACATGTATAACTAAACAAGAATGCTTGGTCTTTCACCATCAATGTCCATTTTTAACCTTTGAAACACAGATTTGTTGCTGTATCCAAAAAAAATTTCCAGAGTTTGATAATATAAACAATATGCGTATGAATTAAATCACATGGGTGCTGTGGAGTAGTTGGTTACCAAGTCAATCTTATGCATAATAGGTCTCCAGTTTGAAACTTGGCAACACCAAATTTTTTTTAACAATAAGCATATGCGTATGAATTAAGCATATGCGTATGAATCAACGCATGGTAGTTGTGGTGTAGTCGGTTATTATGCAATCTTACAAATTAAAGGTCTCCGGTTCGAACTGGGGCAATGCCAATTTTTTTTTAAAACAACCAACAACTCTGATACATTTTTATCCAACGGCAATTAATTACTTAACGGCAATCCAAGCAATCAATTACTTAACGGCAATCTTCTTTTGATTTTAACTCAAAAAAATTGCAATACTATCACCACGTTAGATGCAATCATATTATAAAAAAACGCATGGAATATTGCCTTGGCAATCAATTATCAATTACCGATATATGTAAAAAAAAACTTAACGGCAATACAGTCCAATATTTAAACCTTTTGTTAACGGCTTATGAATTTATAAAAAAATATCAACGTTAAATATTTCAACAAGAATCCAAACGTCTAAATCCGTCAAACAATAACAATATGAAGGATTAACAAATGATCAAAAGGTTAATAATTAATCTGAAGTTCTCATTCACATAAACTAGATTTGATAATATGAAGAGTTTCAACATAGCAACTATATCTATGGTATATAACCCAGTTGATCAACGCCGATTCAAAAAAAAATAACAATAATGGATAGCTCTGATACCAATTGATAGATCTCACAACCTGATAGATCTATTAACTTAATCAAAAGATTTAACATACTAAATAGTGTTACCGGAAGACATCGCAGCGGAAATGAAGTGATGAATGAGATTTCCTTCTCCTTCTCAACTCTTGCCCAATGTGCTTGAGTAATGGATCCTCTAGCATTCATTAGTTGAGGGAGAGGGGACCCCAATCCATATATATAAAACATGATGGTTACCTATCCATTAAGGTAACCACCAAAAGCAACCTCCCAAATTGATGCATCCTTTCACAATTAATCATGAGCCACAAAATTAAGAAATAAAAATAAAATTGGCAACTACCATATATGGTAGTTGCATGCATATAATTTCTTACATGATCAAGAAGTAAATCGATTCCATTGAAATCTTTGATTCGTGTAGGAATAGAATTGTTAATCCTTCCCCTCGTCAGATTGATAAAAGCAAAGAATATAGTGAAACCAAATTTGGGTATGCAAAGATGTTCTCCACGTAAATAATGGAAATTCACCAATATAAAGAATTAAAACTTAATTGATTTCAAATTTCAAATCATTTTATAGAGAGACGGTTAGAAGACGGACAACAAGCTGCGTCGCTAATCCCTTTTAAATGGCAAATCCAATTCTTCGAAATACAACATCCTTAGACGTGGGAATCATACCATTGCTATGCATCATATGTAGTGTTCATCATAAATAATACATTTATTTCTTTAGTAATGTGCATTTTTTTCGTCTCCTTATCTTTCCTTCCTTTTTTTAGTTGGTCAAGACTAGGGCCTCGATGTCTGAGCCAGGGTCAGCACAGCCTCTGATTTATTTCTTCTTTTTATTTTTTGTTGAATTTTAGTTGTTTTTTAAAAGACAAAAAAACATCTTATATACATATGCATGAATCCTAAGAATGCATAACACATGCATAAATGCAGGTATTTGCTAATGGAAATTGACTCAATTTTAGCTAGAAAGACGCATGAAACACGATTGCATCACGATCCTTTGGCAAGCTTTCAAGCGATACGACGAGGTTCCGCGAGGTGGAGGAGAAGGGTCTTCTCTTTGGGCAGCTTTCCCACATATTTAGAGTTTAGTGGCTTCAAAGGATCTAGTTTGGATCCTTAAACAGATCCCAAACTTGATTGCACTAAAACACGCAGTTACAGAATCCTAAATTCAGATTTTGACGTTCTTGAACTCGTTGAAAAAGTCTCAGCAAGCTGTATGTGATAAAGTGGTCATTCTCTTATAACATGAACAATAATTTTCAAGAATATAACAAAAAATTCGACTCTCGTACAATGATGAACGAACATAAAATCCTCGAGAATCGAACCCGCTCTGATACAATGTTAGAAAATATAATGCGGAAGCTTATCAAATATAAATAAAAATTTAGGAACAACGGGATTTTAACGTTGAACCCTACTCCTTAAGGAGCGGGATGAAACCACGGGAGAATGCATCAAAGGGCTGACGTATACATTGCACTTTCTCATCTGATGCATGACGTATAGGGCTTCTTATCCCACCATTGGTAGATGTGGGACTAAACTCTTGATGTGGTAATGGATCTTGGAAGGATCCATTTACCCATCTTACATGATAATGGCACATACTCTAACAGAATGCATTTTGCTTTTTTGGATTTTTTTTGAAATAAATGCCGTTAAAAATATATATCAGTATTTTCATACACCACATTCGTTTGTTATGAAAAATGATGTGCATTATATGAATGCTGTCATGCTATTTCAGTTCGTCCAATCAATCTTTTTCAGTTCATAACAGTTTTTTCCTCCTGGATTTTTTATTTTACATGTACGTACTGACTCCTGAGTCCTGATAATCTGGATATTGAGATGAATCTAATTTTGTGCAGCACTTTTTTTTAAGGATTTCCATGAAACCCTTGCTGTTGTAGTCAAGTCTCTTTTAAAGAAATCGGAGACTTCAGAAGCAATTTTCTTAAACCCCAGGAGAGGTGATTCACTTGACATATTCTTGAAGAAACTAGATATGGTTGGTCTGCAATACAAACTTGTGGAAAACTATCAACAACAATAATAACAAAGTCTTTTCCCACAATTAAGTAGAGTCGGCTACATGGATTCTTCCCCTCCATTCAGATCTATCGTGGACCAATCCCAGGTTTATATCCACAGAATTAAGATCCCTTCGTATAGTCTCTTTTCAACGCTTCTTGGGCCGTCCTCGCCTTCTTTTAACCGACTCAACATCCCAACACTCACATCTCTTAACTGGTGGAAAACTATGACGGTGACATATGGTCTCGACATCTTCAACTTATAAATGACAATGATGATTCTTGGCCTAGTTTTGATAAAGACCATTGCTATCCCTTGCTGAGCAGGATTACATTTGAAGAGCATGTCTTCACTCAGGTAGTTCTTGATGGTTCCTTCAGGCCTCTCCTTAGC
This sequence comes from Ottelia alismoides, assembly GCA_037367405.1. Lineage (NCBI taxonomy): Eukaryota > Viridiplantae > Streptophyta > Magnoliopsida > Alismatales > Hydrocharitaceae > Ottelia > Ottelia alismoides. The sequence continues at coordinate 146,070 of JAZKJV010010803.1, read as the reverse complement.
TATCGCAAGGATTACAGTATAAGAAGTCTAAAAGATGGATCGGCTACTGGGGATGTTCTTGGCGTTAAGTGAAGCTTTTTCCATATATACTCATCAAATTTGATTACAATATCATCTCTGTTGGCTGTACTATTTTGGTTGGAGGTACATGAAAATTTTAAATATTTTATAGTGGACCAAGTACTGCGCAATAAGTTTTCGCTGTTTTCTATTCACGCTCTCTGTAAAATTTTTGTTGGCATTTTTTACTCGTTTTTCATGTTTTTAGGTTAGCTTTCTGTACTTTTTATTGGTCTATTTTACTCTTTCCATTTTGAGATATTTTTAAACAAAGATAATCTGTTCCTTCCATATCACTGTAGGCAGTGAACTGTTCTTCATTTACTACTGTCGAGCCATTCTTTCTTTCCAACTCTCCATTGCCTTGTCTCACCAGTGAAATCTTTGTACGTGTTGCACATGTCTTCGATTGGTGTTTATGCGGTCATAGATACTTGAACCGCAAACATTACTAACATCTTTTACTGTTGTAGTTTGCAGCATGATGTTTCATCCAGAAGACGTTTTCTTTGTCCCATTTAGGTTAATGCATATGTCAGTGCCTTCCACTTTTGTTCTAGAATTGATTGTTTTGCCTCTAAAGCTCAAAATACACTTCACAGCTTTTAGATCTCTCTCACTGACCACATTTGACAGACACTGCTTCCGGAATGCGATGGTGACCAGGGATGTTTCTGTAATCTCTGTGTTTAAACAATTAAGATTTAAGATAAATGACTTGAAAAATAGCTGCAGATCATGTATCTATAGAAAAGTCGAGCATGTTTGTGGTGTGCTGTCAATACCGTTGCCATTAGATTTCCATTGGCAATGGTGTCATGGAAATGAACTGGAGAGTTTTTATTTTTATTCATGGCTCATTTCATGCTAATTTGATACTATGAAATTAAAAATCAGTGCTTTTGGCAGCTTCTGCTGAAATAAATTTGCATGTTGAGTTTGAGCAATTTCATCTAGAAATAGATGGATGAGAGTTCACTTATATGGAACCAAGAAAAGTTCCTTTTTTCTATAGTCATCATCAGTATTCTCGGGGAGACAAATTGGGCAGTCATTTTAAGCAACCCAATTGGTCTGGACCGGGCACAGGTCATGTGGTGTCGACACTGCTATTCTCTGTTAACATTTCGGAGCGGCTGCTGCAGGAGTTTACAGTTTAAGATTTTCATGTGACTATTCAGGAGAGATTGATGACTGGGGATTCAGAGCAAAATTTATTGCGGGTGTAGACCTGATTTTTCCCATCTGTGGGACAGAGGAGGAAGGTTTTTCCTATCGGTTATTTCTATGCGAATTTGCGAAGAAAATTTGGAGAACCAGTATGGTATGGTTGAATGTTATTGGCCCAAAAAATTTCTGGGAAGCTACTCGCGAAAGGTCGTGATGTTCCATGGTAAAAATTGTTTTTAGTTGAGAATATGGTCGCACATGCTTATGTACTGTTTAAATCTTTGTCAATGTGCTTATATTCTTTTTGGTTAATTGGGATTAATGGAGTCTGCGTCTGGGTGAACACCTAACCTGCTTGCTCCCTCTTTTCCTTTTCTTTTAGATGCAAGCAACCCATTTTCTTGGCATTTATGGGCAGAAGAAAATAACCAGGTATGATCCAAATTAGATCTGTTTGGAAGCCAATAATCCATCCTTGAGACCCCGCTGAAAGTGGAAAAAAAGCTTGTGGTGGTTGTGAGAAGAAAGAAACCCCGGTTCCTCCATTGCTGTCCCTTAAAGCATGCTGCTTCCCATTAAATGGGGCCCTTATAAACAGTAGGTATGGTTTCATGCTGATAGGCTTCATACCGAGGAAGAATCCTTCTTGTTTTGTTCTCTGGCTTGTTTCTTTTGACCATCATCACTAGCATTCCCGAGTTATTAACAGCATGATATGGCATCCAAGATTAGATAAGAATAAGAATCCTGTCTCTGGCTGCTGCAGTGGCTTCTTTATGTGCAAGTTGCTCTCACGTTCCTGGTATGACCTCCTTTAACTTTGTACCATTGCTTTCTATATATTATTTTTGAGAAACAGTGCAGAAGGTGGTGATGAGCTTTTGTCCGAACCCTAGACCCTTCCCCCTTTATCACGTCATCTCTGTCCAAAGGTAGCTTTTGGGTCCCCTACAATTTGCGAACTCTTACATTATCTGTCTATCATATTCTCCTCATCAGGCTTAGTTTATTTCATCTATAATTACCTTTTTTTTCTTTTAGCTGAAGAGAGTTATGTTTTTTATCTGTATATATTGAAGACTTGTGTCAAAAATTAAGTGGGATGGGTTCTGGTAACAGATGGATTCAGAAATTGATTTGCAGGTATATTTCAGTGTATAGATTAGAAGTGCAAGTGCAGTAATTTTTTATGGTTGAACAGAGTATCTATAGAAGTTGACTGCAATTATGGCTGGTTCGTCTAATCAAAAGTTTAAGAAAAGAAAGTTGGTTTTTCTAGAGTGCAGGGTTTTCTTCCAGATTATGGAAATTTTTCGAAGGGAGCAGATTCTGGAATTGTGATATATAAAGTGGAACCGAAATTTTGACCTGTGCTGTCATAGTTGTTTTATGTTGGTTTTGGATTTTGTGTAATCATTAAAATGCAAACTCTTGCATTATAGTGTGGAGGATATACGATATATAAACATCGAGCGTACTTTGAAATCAGGATCTTGTTTGATCAGCTAGATCGCATGCTTTTACATAGTTGAAGAACATAAACTAACTTGTTACCTGCAGGCACTTTCTTGTCATTAGCGCTTTTGTTTCATGCATCTATGAGACGTGAATAGAGGGATATACAAATGTGGAGTTATGAGTGGTCATTGTCCTGCGGGCTCGTGGCGGTTCCTTCGTCCATCACGCCTCTCACAAAGCAAAAAAAGTACCCTATCTTTCTCCCACAAAGCAAGAGAAAGAAAGATCAAAGACCTTCTCAAAGTGAGATGCATTAAAATGAGGAATGACACATGAGAAGGATATACAGACTAGATGGAAGCGATACTTCCATAAGTTTTTCATTGGAAAAGGAAATAGAGAGATCACTTTGGGAGATCTAGCTAGTATGAAAATTATTTGAAATGTGCAAGCTACATACGAATACAAAGGAAGTAAAATAGGCTTTGAAGGTGATGAGGCATTGGAAAAGTTAGGTCTGATGACATTCCTATAGGGGTCTGTTTGGTTATTAGGTTAAAGTGGGTTAGGATAACCTGATGTGAATAGTAGATGTTTGGGATGGTTACAAGGGTTGAAATAAGGAATGTGATGTGATGTCACTATGATTTTATGATGGCATTCCAACCCAAGAATAGGGAGGGGTAAATCGGGTTACCCTAGGGTAACCCGATTACCATACAAACCCTAGAAGTTTGGAGAGTTTTAGGTGAGCGTCATTTGACTTTACTTACAATTTATTCAATGTTATTTGGTGAACTAAAACAATGCCCGAAGATTGGAGGAGAAACATCGTGATGCCTCTTTATAAGAACAAAGGAGACATTCAAAATTGTTCATATTACAGAGGTATCAAGCTGATAAGTTGCATTATGAAAATTTGAGAATGTATAATCAAAAGAAGGTTGATGCAAGTTTTCAAAGTAAAAAAACAATTCGAATTCATGCCAGGTTGCTCAACTATTGAAGTCATCCACTTGTCGAGAAGAACAATGGAGATTTATAGAACTAAAAGGAAGAATCTCCATATGATTTTTATTGTTTGGAGAAGGCTTATGATTCTGTCCCCACATGAGATATTGTGGAGAGTTTTGGACAAGAGACAAGTAGTTGTCCTATACATTAACCTTATAAGATATGTGCACGATAGAGGTTCATCTTGTGTAAGGACACGATAGAGCTTCATCTTGTATAAGGATACAATCTGGGAAGACTGACTATTTTGACATCAACATTGGTCTGCATCAAAGTTCATTTTTGAGTCCATTCCTTTTTCTTTGATTACATACGAGTTGACAAGTCACATTCATGATGAGATACCTTGGTGTATGTTATTTGCTGATGAGATTGTGTGATTGATGAGACTAGAGATGGAGCAAATGAGAAGCTTGAGGTCTCAAGACATGCATTGGAGAAAGCTTTGAAATCTCGATTTCGTCTCCGTCCTCCCAAAATCTAAATTTCACTGACATCTCGACAAATTTCGGCCATTTTAGTGGAAATGTCAAAATGGCTCAAATATCATTTTTAGATTTTTTTTTGCAAATTAAGATCTTCCAAGTTATTATAACAATAAATAACTTACAAATACACATTTATATCACACATATTGCTTATATATCCCAATTATATCATACATATCAGTCATATTAATCAAATCGATGGTAATTTTGATTCTTGGGTGATACATATTGAAAATGGATATCATCCAATCCAAGATCTTAAAACAACAATAGCTTACAAATGCACATTTCTATGACATATCTCTCATCTATACGCCTTATATCACACATATGGGTCATATGAGACATATTGTAGAGCTGATTGGTAGATACTGTAAATGAAAATTGAAATAACTAAGTTAACAACACTTTGAAGATGTCTTTTATGCATAAAACTTGATGAGCTTTTGATTCTAAAACGTAGATAACGATTAATTAGAAAATGTTTCATTCATAGAATTAAATGTCTTGGACAAAGTTTTAATGAATTACGTAATTAATTACGGACTTACAGTAAAGATTCATCTATTTACGAAGATAAATGACAAATGGATTGAACTGAACAAGCTATATCGGATATCTAGAAGGCATAGAGTTGTTTCATCTCCATTTCTTAAATCCAAAGGGAGGGAAACTTCTCAAATTGAAAAATCGTTGTATGCAAGGATCAGAAAGGCGACCGCATATGCGGCCGCATATGCGTACTCGGGCAACCCAACGTCCCGAGTAGTGGGTATTTGAGCATAAGGCGCTCGCAGCGCATATGCGTCCCGAGTATGCCGCATATGCGCCCGATTTCGTGATAGACTCCCCCCCTTTTCTGGATTACTTTTTCTAAAACCTAAATGCCCGTAACCTCTCGTGCCTCCCCTTTCTCTTCATCTCGAGAAAAACCCTTACAGAACCTGACGCGCCTCTTCTTTCTCTTCCGCCATCGCGAGAAACGAGTCTAGCCCTAGCGAAGGGCGATTCTCCTCTACTCCTCCGCCCTCCCTCACTTTCGATCCCACTCCTCCGCCCTCTCATCGGCGATGCAGGCCAAGCTGCTGTCCCTCCGCCGCTCTCTCCGCGATGCCCGAGGCCTCAAACCCTGCTAGTGACCTGTCGCTTTCTCTCCACGAGCCTGAACTGCAGGCTGCTCTTTGATCTGGAAGTGAGAGGTCAGTGCTACTCTTTGATCTTGGGGGATATTAGAATATGCACATGATTGGGTTGTTTAGCTTCTTCGTGCAGTTGGGTTGTTTAGCTTCTTGTTGCAGTTGGGTTGTTTTAGTTGGCGAGGAATTCGACCTGTTTTCCAAAAGGTGGGTTGCAGTATTAGCACAAAATATGCTAGTCGATAGGGATGTAAATATTGGTGCATTTATCTAGTAGCCAACTTGAACTAGCTCTATTTAATGATCCAAAAATCATCCAATTTATTTATAAACAAATTTGGGTTTTAAACTTATCAGACATGCGAGTACAAGTTTGAGATTCCCTTATGGATATCCAAACCAACTTTTTTTAAATACGATTTCCATCATGATTTCGTCATTGCACAATTATGTCTCTATGTTTCTTATATTATAAGTACAATTCTATTTTATTAATTATTTTACCATGAATTTAGGTTATCATGGATTCGGAACCAACTCATGTTGATGTTACGGAACATGTGTTATTTACTCCATCCTGATCTACAGATCTGGGATGGAAATATGCGTAGCTTATGGAGAAGACGGATCCGAATTCCGTGACTTGTCGCTTGTGTGGCAAGGTCTTGAAAGGCGGAATTAAAAGAATGAAACAACACCTTAGTAACATCAAAGGAAATTGCAAATCATGTCCTAAGGTGGATTCTGAAGTGCAGAAGGAGATACGTGATTACGTTGAGGGAATCATGAAGAAGAAGAAGAACGAGAAAGCTATCACTTTGAAAGAAATGAGAGAGGAGGTGGTTATTAGAGCAACTGGCTCTTCCACAACACCATGTGAAGGAACATGTCCTGGGAAAAGACCACTATCATCAGAAGATGAAATCGGCACAATTGGCACAAATACAATGCGTCAATCTGTTATCAAGGAAACACTAGTCAAGGAGGAACGCGCGCGTGTCAACAAATATGTAGCCAAATTCTTCTATGAATGTGATATCCCTTTCAACGTGACGACCAAGAACTCCTTCATATGCATGTGCGAAGCAATTGGCCAATACGGAAGCGGCTATAAGCCTCCATCTTATTATGAAATTACAGAGCCTTTGTTGAAGGATGAAGTGGAAGAAACAAAAGAATTTTTGAAAGGGCACAAGGATGCATGGAAGAAATGTGGATGTTCCATCATGACAGATGCATGGACCGACATGAGGGGAAGACGCATAATGAACCTTTGCGTTAACTACAGCTTGGGCACATGTTTTTTGAAGTATGTTGATGCTTCAGCCGATGCACATATTGCTAAATATATATCCTCGTTGGTGGAGGATTGCATCAAGGAGGTTGGAGCAGACAATGTTATGCAAATTGTGACTGACAATGCCTCTGCTAATATGGCGGTCGGGAGGCTCCTCAAGACCAAATATCCAAACATATTTTGGACATCTTGTGCTGCTCACTGTATAGATCTCATGCTTGAAGAAATTGGCAAGGAGGCCAAGGTCAAAAATTGCATAGCAAAGGCCAGAACACTGACTATTTTCATCTACAGCCATGCAAAGACGCTCAGCTTGATGCGGCACTTTACCCAAAAGGGTGAGATAGTTAGACTGGGGCAAACAAGATTTGCCACTTGTTTTCTCACATTACAAAGTGTCTTTGAAAAAAAAGAGAAGTTGAAACTGCTGGATCAATTGTCCTTAGTATAACATTTTGGAGCCAAGTTTCCTTAACCTTGAAGATATTTTCCCCGTTTGTTCGTTTGTTGCATGTTGTTGATGGTGATCGGAGGCCATCATTGAGTTTTGTGTATGGAGGGCTTGAAGATGCAAAGAAGGAGATAAAGATTCTTTTTAAAGACATGGAGCATTCATATAAGCCGTACATTGATGCCATTGATTCAAAGTCGAGAGAGAGGTTAGATAGCTCGCTTCACCTTGCAGCTTATTATCTCAACGCCTTTTATTTCTATAGGGATGATGATCAAGCTATTTCTGAAGATAGCTTTATTATAAATGGATTTTTGTATTGCTTGGAGATATTTTACCCTGATTTGGACGTTCAAGATGTCGTCACAACAAAAGAAATAGTTCTTTACAAAAATAGAGAAGGTGCATTTGGAAAACCCCTTGCTATCAAGTTGAGATCCGTCAAAGAAGACGTGTTCGATCCAAGTAGTAGCCACATTTTTAATATATGTTTTATACATATTTCAAGTACATAAAATGAATAAGAACTTGACTCTAATTTTCCTTCAAGCTAATTGGTGGTCCCTATTGGGTGGTGAGACGACATACATGAAGGCGATGGCAATGAAGATATTGAAGCTCACATCCTCTTCTTCTGGATGTGAGAGGATCTGGAGCTCTTTTGCAGCGGTTGGCTACCATATTTAGGATTTACAATTACTGATTAGACTAATGTTTGTTTAATCAATTAACATTGAATGATTGCGTTGCAGATTCACACCAAGAAAAGGAATAAACTTGAAACCAATAGACTGAATGACTTGATTTTTGTGAAATTCAACTCAAAATTGAGGGAGCAACATTCTCAGAAGGGAAGAGACCCATTTGTTTTTAAGGAAAGGACGTAGGTAAGTGAGTGGATCGGACAAGAGGAAGATGAAGAAGAGGTGTTTCAAGGCTCAGGATTAACTTGGAGCTTGGTGGCTGAGGCAAGTGGAGCAGATGAATTGGTGCAACATAGGAGGAGCCAAAGGAACATGGATGCCTTACCGAGTGTGGCGGAGGAAGAAGAATTTATCACGGATTTAGACACTGACATCGATGATGAAATTCCTCCTGTTGTTTTTTACGATTTAGATTAGGAGTTTGATTATTTTTGTATGACTATGAACCTCTTTTAAGCTGTTATGAACCTTTTTTGAGTTGTCATTCATAGATATTTTGTTATGCTTATGATCCACTTTTAAATCAAAATAGAAAACTTTGGAAATGCTTTCGACCTTGGGTTGAAAATCTTCACATTAAAATACTTACATTTTATTTATTTTAAATATAAATTATCTAGTATTTGAATTTATTATTATATTGTTAATTATTTTTAATTTAAATAATAGAAACCGCATAGTATGCATATACTTCCGCATATAATTCTGCCTGCCCGCTTACTCGCTTCAGACCGCCTGACCGAACAAATACTGCATACCGACTTTCTGAACCTTGGTTGTATGTACCCACTCTCTCACACCATACTCTAATAGACAAAGATCTCGTTGGTAGGGTATGTGTTCTAATATTAGAAATAAGTAAATAAGTAGTTAAGCTCACATAGATAATATCATTGACATGCATATGTATTGACGAAATTTCACCGATATTGGTCGAAATCCAGGAAATTTTGTATCGAAAACATGAATTTCAACCGAAATGGACCTATATGTCAAAATATCATTGATATTTCGACCCATCTCGGTCGAATTACGGGAAATTGACATAAAGGAGAGTTTCAATACTCAGGATCTGTCGAAACCGAATTTCAAAGAATTTTTACAAATTCCAATCCATGCGTTGGAGACTAAAGAATTCCGTATAAGTAGGATTAAGATTGAATATATGGAGTGCACTTTTGATGGAAGTAATGGTGAAGGAATCGGGGTGAAAATAGGTGACGATAACATTCAGAAGAGAGATTATTTTAGATATTTGAGTTTTATTTTATAACATGATGGGGAAATTGATGAAGATGTTACTAATTGAATAAATGTAGGTTGGCTAAAGTAGAGAGGAGTCTCTATTGTTCTCTATGATAAGGAAATTTCTTTGAAAATCAAAGGATAAAGCAACCGTGAGATCTGCTATGCTCTATGAATCAGAATGTTAGCCTGTGATCCATAGACATGTGCAGAGAATGGTAGCAGCAGAAATGAAAATGTTGTGATGGATGTGTGGACACATAAATAAAGATCAGAGCAATAGGAAGGATAGTTGTTGTAGCTTCGATCGAGGATAAGATACGAGAAAATCTCTTAAGGTGGTTTGACCATTTGCAAAGGAGATTAGCTGATGCACTGATGATGATATGCAAGTTTTGGAATATTGAGCCGGCTAAGAGAGGATAAGGAAGGTCCAAGAAGTGTTGGATTGGGAGTATACACATGGATCTTAATTTTTTGGATCTAAGCCCGAAAATGATCCAAGATAGATCTAAATGAAAGTAAAGAATCCATGTAGCTGACCTTACTTAATGAAAATGCTTTGTTGTTGTGAAATTGCACTTATTTCGCAAGTTGATTTATACAAGTTTTTGTGATTGAGGTTACGGGCATAAACCAATCAATTTGATTTCTTTCAAAAGTTTGTTTGAATAAAGTTGAATGCAATATGAATCTCTCATGTGATTCAAATTTCAAATTTAAAAAATGTAAACTTATTAGCGGTTGAAGTTGCAGAAAAGCAAAGCATTTTTCTCCAGCATCTTTTTTAGTGGACATCTTTTTTAGTGGATGTATACTATCTCGATTGTCAAACAACTGTTGCTCATATACTTTTGGTGATAAAGAAGGGTGAACACAGTGCATGTGATTATCGGAGAATCATTCGCTGATTAATGACATGTTTGAAGTTCGAGGAGCTGTAATCGTCTCCAAGATTGATTTGTAGTTCGATTATCCTTCTTTCATAATTTAAGAGGAAGATGTGCAATAGAGTGTGTTCAACGTGCACTATGGGCCTGTTTGGTAATTGGGTTGGATTAGGTTGGAGTAACCTCCTGTGAATAGTAAATGTTTGGATGGTTAGGGGGTTGGAGTTATGTGATGGAATTGCAACTCAGGATTGCATGGGGTTATGTCAGGTTATCCCGAAGTAACCTGACAATCAAACATGCCATTTTTTTCGATAAACGTTTCATAGTCATTCATCGTAAAGCAACGGTAAAAGTTAGAGTTTGATACAGACCCAAGCATGGAAAAAGTGGGGATTACACATTGTCCCCATTCGCAACAAATTACAGGCAGTAGATAAAGTTCAAGGAGTTATAAACTTAGACAAAAGATAGCGTTAAGTATAATGAGACCAATCAAAAAGAAATCATCCCTAGGCCGTCATCCATAGTAGAGCGCTTCCTTCCTGTCATTTTGCCCCATGACGACTTCCGCTAGGTGCGCTTGGAGGATCGGGTTCCTGGTGTCATTGCTGAGCTATCCTTAGCTGGACGATATCAAAGTTTTGAGAAAGTTATACAGAGTTAGTTCATAATCCGATCAAGAGATGATATGAGCATCTAGTAGTAGTTGTAGAGTAAATTTAATTGATATTCTTGTCCCGACGATGTTAGTCTGGACCATATATCCCCTTCTTGCGTACCCATCCTTGTTTTGCAAATGATGGATGCTTCCAAGAGTAACTTATGTTTGTTTATAGGTATTTCTTTAAAGATGAGTCTGCATCGACTCTTCCAAAGTTGCCACCAAACCGTAATCTTAAAACATAGAGTTCTACCCTTTTTATCCGTGAATTTTAAGGTCTGGTTCAAGTACAACATGTTGAGTAATTCCTTGAAGTTTGGTTTCAGGTCACATAAGAGAAATATATCTCTAATTGTTTGACATTCATCGAAAAGGTGTGTATAGTTTTCTAGCCCATTGTTGCATAGATAGCATCTGTTTACCCACGGTATTTTCCATTTTTTGAAAAAGTCTTGTGTTGTAATTTTATTGTGCGCCAGCATCCATATAAAATAGTAGGCTCTTGGTTCCAGAGGCCATTTTCTAAATAATGAATACACTAATGATCTGCAACCCCCGTCTGCAAGGAGGTAATATATTTGTTTTGTTGTTGAATTTCTTTTGTTAGATGAGATGGTGGGAAATATTGTTGTGTCTGTTTCGTCCCTGTGTAGATGGTGGAATATATTGGTCAGTGTCTCTTTCAATTCAACTCCCTCATTTGAGAGTGCTAAAGGTAGTTTATTTTGTAAAGCTTTAAACCGGTTGAATCTTGCTAACCACGAGTTGAGTCCCCTCTTTACAGACATGAAGCGGTTCTTAATATATGGCATGAGGAGCGGATAGGACTATTCTAGTGAAGGGGAGCCTCCTAATCGGTCTTTCCACAATGAGGAGTGAGTACCATCTCCTAGTTGTTTATATAACACAGGTAGAAGCGTTTTGAAACCCTTAATATGGGATTTCCAGACCAATGAGTGCGAACGCTTAGGGGTAGAAGCTAGTGTTATGGGACCACCTTTGAAGTGCGAGGAGCTAATCGCCGATGATACCCACGGTCTAACAAAATCTGCAATGCGAATTGCCGATTTCGTTAAAAGTGCATTATTGAAAGATCGAAGGTTAATAATTCCCCAACCATCATTCTGTTTAGGTCTAGTTACTTTAGACCACGCCACTTTAGCCTTTGTTCTGAGGTCTTCAGCGGTCCCCCATAGAAAGTTTCGTCTAAGTCTGTCAATTTTTTTAACTATACCCTCCGGCATCTTCAGGAATGACATCTCGTGTATGATGGTCGGTGTTAATGCTGAGTTTAGCAAATTGATTCTAGACGGTAGTGGTAGTATCTTGGACTACCATCCCTGAAGTTTTGCCGCAAATTTATCAATGGTGGATGACCATTCTCTCATGAGCCTCCTATGTAACGATATTGTGAAACCTAGATACTCCATAGGGAAAGATCCTTCAGACCAATTTAGTATATCCTTGACCTTAGCATTTTCATCACCCGACAAGTTTATCGAATAAAAGGAGCTTTTCTTTTCGCTAATGCGAAGGCCCGACATTTTGCCAAAAAATTTTATCGTGGTGATGACGTTTTTGAGGCTCTCCTCTTGGTATTCCAGGAAGATGAGTAGATCATCCGTAAACTGGATATTAGTAATCTGCGTTTGCATTCCGTCTCTCATGAATCCCCTGACTTTCTCTCCTACTGCTAATTTGTGCAGCATCGCATCAAGGACCGGCATTGAATGTATGAAAAGAAGAGGTGAGAGTGGGTCTCCTTGTCTCACTCCTCGCTTAGGATGAATTAATCCCGAGGAAGATCCATTGATTTTGAATGAGACACCCGTTATTTTTAAAAGTGCAGTAATCCACTTGATGAAAACTGGAGGATATTCTGCCATTCGCAAAGCTTCTAGGATAAAAGGCCATTTTAAAGTATCAAATGCTTTTCTGAAGTCTATTTTCAACACCAGTGCCTTAGTTTTCCGTCTATTCCAGTCATGGATAATCGAAGATGTAACAAGGAAGGCATCCGCTGCGGATTTGTTCTTTAAGAAAGCACATTGGGATGGTGGGATGTTCTTTGCAAGAAAGGATGCGCATCTATTAGCTGTTACTTTGGATATTATGTGTATCGGTAAATTGATCAAGCTAATTGGTCTATAGTTTTCTATGTTTTCCATTCCACCTTTCTTATATATTAAGGAGATAAGGGTGTTGTTTAAATGTCTGAAGTCCGATGTCTTAAATCCTTCACTTCGTAAATTTGATATCATGTTCATAAAATCATATTTCAGCACATGCCAACACTTCTTTACAAACTCGATTGTGAGTCCATCAGGTCCCGGTGCTTTGTTATTTTTGAATGTTCTAATGGTGTCTTGTACTTCCGTCAGAGATATTGGAACCTTAAAAATTGCAGGGTCCTCTAATTTGATTACTAGATCCAATGGCAATTCCACAGTGAGGCCTTTAGTTATCCCATCTTCTTCATCTTGAAATAGCTTTGTATAAAAATCCACCACGACTCTTGTGATCTCTTCTCTACCCTGTACCATGTCCCCCATTTCATTTTTCAAAGTCATGATTAAATTTCTGGCCGATTTTTTGGATGCCATAATTTTCATGAACTTAATATTTTCATTACCTTTTTGGATGTATTTTATTTTTGCTTTCTGCTCCCAAATCTTTCTCTCATCATTTCTAAGAGACTCCAACTTACAGTATAAATCTTTTAGTTTTTCAGTTGCTTCCTTGTCTCCCAACTTTATCAAATTTTCTACCATCCTTATGTCTTCCTCAATTTTTGCTATTTCTTTATTTATGTCAGGGATTTGTTGCCTGCGCCAGTACTTCATGTATGCACGCAATCTTTTAACCTTAACCGCCCATCTGTGGAAAGGGTTGTCGGAGATAACCTCAATTGTCCAAGCATCGTTGACCATAGTCATAAAAGTCTCCTTTTGTAACCAGAAGTTTTCAATCCTAAAGATGCGATTTGCTAGTCTAAATGATCCTCCTCGTAGTAACAAGGGATTGTGATCAGAAAATGTTTTTGGTAGTCTCCTTGATTGGGCGCAAGGGAAAAGTGCCTGAAAGTTTAGGTCCACCACGATACGGTCAAGAATGGCCCACGATTCACAATCAGAAGATCCAGACCATGTGAATGTTGTCCCTCTTTCTTTTTGCTCAATAAGGTTTGAGCGGTTTATCCACATGTCAAATCTTTTATCAAACATTTTTAGTGGTTTGTTCGATACGCGGTCTGTTCTATTTCTAAGCAGATTAAAGTCACCCACCAGAATCGATGGAATACCCACTAATGTTAAAGAGTCAAGGGAGTCTAGAAAGTCATTTTTCCTATCATCTCTCGGCGACCCATAAATATTTATGAGTCGACAAATCAAGTTATTTTGTAACAATTTGAATTCAAACAAACTGAAGTAAGGATAGTCTACTTGGTTTACCATAGAGATCTTATGGCAATCCCAACCGGTCATAATTCCGCAAGTTTGCCCAAGCCCGTTTGCATGCCACTCAAATCTTTCCATGGGGGAGTTAATTGGAACTCTCGGTGTGGAAGTTGTTTTTGTCTCTTGTAGGCAAATGACGTGAATGTTGTGTTTACTCACCAGATTTTGCAATCTGGCACATTTCCTTGGGCCCCCCAATCCCCTTATATTCCAACTTAACACAGTGAATTCCATTTTTAGTGTATAGTATTTCAACGCTTCCAACTCGTTCAGATGTTTTGAGTTGAATAACTAATATTCCCATTTAACTAATCCACTTATTCGTTGCACAGTTCCTTTATAAATCTATTTTTTCTCTCTCGTTTAGAAACGCGAAGTGGAAAAAGTCTAAGAGGTTTCTAATTCTATCTGCCTCCATAACTGAATTTTGAGAAGGTTTCAAAGCATTGTTTGATGGTAAAAGAGAATTTTCCATACCTTTGCCTTTCGCAACCATTTTTTCCGGTGTTGCCAATGGAGTCTCCTTCTGCCTAGTGGTCAGATCCACTACCAGATTTAATGCACTCTGCATATGTGTCTCCATTGTAATGTTGCCCGAGTCCCGGACCTCCGAGGTTGGTAGATTTTTGATGTGCTCCCACATCAATGGATTTATTTGTTGACCCTTGCGTTCCAGCCAGTTTAGTGCACGTTCAACATGCACTGGGTATAACAAGTTCCTCATCAAGTACATTTGGAGATGGCATGGAAAACTAATCCAATACAAGGTTTTGTTGCATGAGGTTGCTTTCCCTAAACATGTAACCCCTCTTTGCATTTTTTTGATAAGTAAGTAAACAATATATTCCAGGTAAAAGATATGTACAGAAGGACACTATCGGCACGGTTTACAATATGAGTTTAGTACGAGTTTCTCTGTAATATTTTTAGTACATGTTAAAAGTAAGGCTCAAGGAGAACAAAAACTTGGACCTTCTTGTTTATCCCAAAATTCGAGATGTTTGAACAATCAAATCTACAGTCTTCAAATCCGATCTTTAGCTGATCGATGCCCACTGCCGGTTCCTTTCAGCCCAGATATACCACATTGTTGCAACAAGGTTTAGGCACAGGTGCTCATGAGCCAACAAGTCAGGAATGTTACGAATCATGTCCAACGGGTCCAGTAGTGGAACAGGAGGAGGTATCGGAAGGCCAAGGGCGATGTAGGAGCCCATCCATACGGTATACGAGAAGTTACAACTGAAGAATAAGTGTTCTTGTGACTCCGGCTCACGGAAACAAAGATAGACATTCGCCAGAGCACAGATTTGAAATTTGGCAAGTCTGTCAGTGATGGGATGCAGAATAACATTGATAGGTTAATAAAGGGGATACCCCTTTTGGGATGCATAATAACATTGATTTGGCATGAGTAAATGGATCTTATCTTAGGATAAATGGACTTTTTCCTAGAATAATCAATCATTGTCTCTATCTTCAATATTTATCATTTCCTTATCCCACGAATCAATCGAACAAGAACAATTCTCTTATCTCACTTTATTTCTTATCCCTTTTGAGCATGAGAAGCGGTCATCTATCTCAGTTCTCTCTATTCCTTTGGTAACAATAGATTTACACTCTTTTTGTATCTTAGGATAATATCTTGAGGATAATATCTTGAGATGAAGATTGCGTGTGTCTTCTCGGACAACAATTGGGTCAGGTACCTTGAAAATGTATATCCATATTCTTATCAAACAAGCAAAAATATATGTATCCTTCCGCTTGTATTTATAAAACAGTTAATATCTAATCCTCCTCCTCAATTCCTATAAGATTAAATCATAGTAAATCCTTCCAACAACAAGCCCTCCGTTAATAATACAAAATTAAACAAATAACTTGATTGATGAGAGTTTATGGAGAAGGTGCATCCCTCTAGATTTGCAAATCAATCTCCAAAATACCAAGATTTTCCCCCATTTTAAACAAAAGTATTTGTGCAAGGGGATAAAGAATAATTGTGCGACCTTTAAGCTGCATTGATTTGGAGGTTTACCCTTTCAAAAAATAGTTTTACCCATTAAGTTTCCACTGGTAGGTTATCTTCAACTCCTCTACCCCACTTGTGGGCTTAAGAACACACACTCTCCCTCTCCTTTTAATAAAATCCCCATTAACACCTTTGTTCTCTCTCTCATCTTTAAATAAATCCTCATTAATATCCTTCTCTTCTCTCTCTCTCTTCAATGACATTTCATTAATATCATTCTCTCCCTCCTTTGTTTAAATAAAACACATTATACTATCACATCTCATCATATAAAATTACAAAATCCAATAGAATTCACATCATATTTAGGGGCGGTGGTAGGAATTATGTATATGTGAGGCTAAATATAAATAAATCAAAATACATGCGTACATTCATACACACTAGACCTGGCCAATGGGCCGGGGGCCCGCCCGCCCAGCCCGCTCATGGGCCGGGCTTGGGCCAAAAAATTTTAGGAATGGGCCGGCCCGGCCCGGCCTGCTCTTTGGCCCGCCCGTCAACTGGGCGGGCCGTGGACATATGCCATAGAACCCGGCACGGCCCGGCCCGCACATATAAAAATATATGTTTAAAAATCATATTTTAGATATATTTAATATAATATACTTCAAGTTTTTGTTTTTACGTTATCAATATTACATCTTATTTTATATTTTAGATGTAAAGTAACACATATTATGGCTATTTGGATTTAGAAAGATTAGATGATGATAAAAATTTTAATTATCTCCATAAATTTGATTAAAAAATTAATAATAAAATACTTTACATTCGGCCCATGGGCCGGCCCGGCCCAGACCTGGGCCGGGCTTGGGCCTTGAAGTATGGCCCATGGACCGGGCCGGGCCGGGCCTTGGACAGGGGGTTTTAGAACCCCAGCCCGCTCGGCCCGGCCCATGGGCCGGCCCGGCCCGTACTTTGGCCAGGTCTAATACACACACTCTCTCCACACACACACAACGTACAAGCACGCACACCTGCACGCACTATGGGTGCACATGGATCGGATTGGTTCGGATTTTAGCTTAATTCGTGTCCAATCCAACCTTAACGGATTTTTATTTTTTCGAATCCAATCAAATCCATCATATATCTAAATCCAATCCGATCCAATCCATCGGATTACGGATTGATTCGGATTTTATACTTACAATTTCCCACTCAATAGTCTATTTTACACGTCTATACTTTACATCACGCTAGTTCTTGAACATTCGAATAATGACATAAAAATCGATCATATGAATAGAAGTAAAGAAAAGAAAAAAAACACAACAAGTGAAAGTTGAAGAATAATCCATTATAAAAAAGTTGAAGACGTCACAATAAACTAAAAGATTATATTGAATTTGAAATTGAAGTTTTCTTTGATAAATAATGCATTAGTTTGTTTTTTTTCCAATTGATTTCCACCAAATTATTCCAATAAAATAATAATAAGTTATCAAATAATGATATAAAGACAAGTTAGATAAATAAAAAATGTGATCTATGTGATCGGATATTGGTGAAATCCATGATTAACTTAGAATGTTAAGCTATGTCAAACCCAACCACTCGCAAGAACATCCTTCAAGGCTACAATATGTCATTAAAAAATGAGAATCACAGAACATTCATACTCGATTGAGTATACAAGATAAAAATAACTTAAATATAGCCCGTCAATTAGGCATCATGCCTCATTTAAAATGGATTTGAGCTGAAATTTATTTGTAAGATTATATCTACAATCAAAATATCTAAATTATATGAAAAATGTGAATATATATATATATATATATATCAAATTAAAAATAAAAGGAAATGAAATAATGCTTATTTCTTCTAAGATGAGTGTGACACATTTGATTATGTAATTGATCTACTTTTATCAATTAGAGCAAGTAAAAGTTAAGAAGCAAAGAGATCGAAAATATCTCACAAATGTATCAGGCAATTATCCTAAATTTATTCTCTTTTAACGAAGATAAGAAGAGTTGCGAGATACATAGGTCAAATGATATTGTGTGGGATGAGATTATGTTGTTTGAGACAAGCAACGACATCACACGGAAGGGGATGGGGGTAAAATTGTGTTGGGGAGAAAAACATTGTGCAAGAGAGATGCATCACCGAAATGGACTAAGTGAGAATCGGGAGGAATTTTGGCCGCCGATAATGAAATGAGAGAGAAGGAATTGGGAGAGGAATAATTGAACATGGATTTATAATTTTACAAGTTATAGTCGTACTTTATTATTTTGAAGAATTAACATTTGTCTTTCAAGGGAGAAGAGAGGGTGATATCAAGAGAACTTGAATCCACGACTGATGTGGAAAAAATGATATGAATGACGTTGACTATTCCTTACAGAGATTTTGAAATAGGATTTAGGGTTTAGCGAGCATGCGTGCGTAGGTATGTGTGTACGTATGTACTAATTATGTATGTATGTATGTATGTATGTATGTATGTATATGTATACATACGCATGTAGTTCGTGCGTGTATGTATGTGTCTACATGAGCATATGTGTGTTAACGGATTAACGGATTGGATCGGATCGGATTTTGGTAAAGATCCGATCCAATCCATACTTTAACGGATTTCAAAAATTCCAATCCTATCCGATCCATTAGAATGATAAAACCAAACCAATCCAATAACATCGGATTGGATCGGATTATGGATTTTATCCAATCCGTGTGCACCCCTAGCATGCACATACACATGCATGCATACGTGCACACACACATGCGAACGTGCACACACACGAACACACATGCACACGCATGTGCTTGCACAAGCACGTGCACGCAAGCATGCATGCACACACACATGCACCCACACATATTCATAATACAATGGTTACACTAAGGCTGAAACTTTAGTTCGATGAAAGAAATACGTCTTTATTAATGAAATTGTATCTGAACTACCTAGATGTGGCGTGACTAAGAAAAGCCATGATCCTTTTGATTAGTTTGAATAGATAAGGAATCATATAAAATATTAATGAAATATCCAAAAAAGAAATCAAAGTATTGGAGAGGCATAGCTTCTTATTCTATTATAAATGGAAAGAAAAAGATTGAAATAATGAGATGAGAGACTTAATTTTTGTAGGATAAAGGATTCTTATTATAAGGAAAGACCATTTTCTATTGTATCAACAATTAGATAATCAAATCAGAATAAAGAATCAAAATCGATTTGAGATGAGACAAACAAAAGAGGTTAGAGATGACTCAGTAAATGTCTAAGGATTTTCCTTTCAGGGGGTGTTTGGATAGTGGGTTTAGGTGGGTTAAACTGGTTGCAGGTAACCCATTTTTGGGTTTTGGTGTTTGGATAGAGGGTTAAACTGGGGGTGGGTTAGAAGTAGGTTTATTATGATATGATTGTATTGGAGTTTGAAAAAGTGAGTAGTTATTGTGATGTGATTGTATTGGAGTTTGAAAAAGTGAGTAGAAGTGGAGTAGTTTATATTTTTTAGATGAGATGATGGTATAATATATTATTTTTTGATAGGATTGATGATGTAAAATTTATTTTTTTAATTTTTTAAAAAGGGAATAAAGTGGGGCCCAAGAGGAGGGAGAAAACATGGGTTAGGGGAGTTAAACCACCCCGGGGGTGGTTTAACCTTGTAGCCGAACACACCCTCAGAGTTATACAATTTGAGTTATGAGTACGAATGATATTTCTTTTTTCTTACAGAAAATAAAAAAACTTAAATAATAGTTATTTTTTATTTTATGGATTAATAAATAAATAAAATTGATAATTACAGTACCTGCTATAATACCCATTATAACAGAGGATCCTCTTCCTGCAACATGAGCATGTGATTCGATACGAGAGCAGATCGTCTGTTGTAAATGAGATTACAACAAACCTATTGTAATCCATATTTTTTTCATATAGATTTCGATTCCAAAATCCAACCTTATATATTGAATCTTAGATTAATGCTTTACACATCTTCCAAAATTTGCTCATAATGATCAAAGATCCGGACAATATTTAAGCAACTTAAATTCCATTTAAAATGAACCCGAATCTTTGACCATTATGATAAAATAGTAAATAATCTTTTATTTCAGCGAAATTTGAAAGATGTGTAGAGCATTAATCTAAGACTCAATCTGGATTTTAGAATCGAAATCGCAAATGAAAAAAATATGTATTACACCAGGCCGGCTGTAATCCCATTTACAGCAGAGGATCTGCTCTGGATTCTATATAGAATGTCACCGATGAACTAGCCACTGAAGCCAGTGCATACAAGACCTTAGTTATCTGACATCTAGATTATTCCTTTGATGATCTAAATAACTACGTAATAGATCTGTTCCTTAAGATGATTCTTCGTTCTTTAATTCGTAACACGATTCTATAACATCTCCAGACAATTCTGCAACACAATTTTAGTTCACTTAGTGTCTCACAACAACAAGTTCAATCTTAATTCAGAAGGTCGTCATTATCACCAACCTCGACTCCTCCCACTATAAGATCTTCGTGCACAACCTCAGTCGACTTCCTCCGGTCGCTCCTCTCCTAACACAGCGAGATCGGAGACGACAGAATCATCGCCATTGCGTGTTTGCAACTCCTTCCTCTCTGCATATCTCCAGTAAGATGTGTGTCGGCAATGTAGTCTCTAACATATTCGGTAGACGAGCAAACCCTAGGGCCCCGTTCGGTTGGGGGTTTACCCCCCACTTTGGGTGGGTAAACCCCCAAAACCCACACTTCTAACCCACTTGTGGGGGCCACTTCCTTCCCATCAAAAAAAATATATATTATACCATCATATCATCTAAAAATCATAAAATACTCAACTTCTACTCACTATTCCAAACTTCAATACAGTCACATCACAACAACTACCCACTTTTTCAAATTTCAATACAATCATACAATAATAACTACCAACTTTTTCAAATTCCAATAAAATCACATCACACAAACCCTCACAACCCTTAACCCACCAACCAAACACACAAACTCAAATCCGGGTTATCCACCACTGGATAACCCGGCAGCCGAACACCACCTAGGGGTTCATCCTCTTCAAGGATTAGGGCTAAAATGTTGCTGCAAAGTAGTTATAACTTACAGAACTTGTATTACTGTAAAGTTAAGAAGAACACCAGTAAAAATCTCTTTTTTACTGCTTACTGGTTAGATCTGTGGTCAAAGTAATCCTGAGAACCCATTCACGCGTGAACTTGGTGAAGAATATTCAGAGAGACCCAAAATGGCCCTATCTCTGAAAGGAAGGAGAAACTGCCACCACGTCCAGACATGATATGATCATGAGGGGGAAGGTGAGAATCCGATGACGTCGGTTGAGAAACCGGCCTTCAAACAATCACACTCTCGATCCCCACATGATGAAGTCATGTGGATTTGACTCTGCACCCCCACATCATAGGTGTGCTCTCTGCTCCCTTTCTCCATCAGGATTCCCTCTTCATGACATGATCATCTTCTCCAGTCGAGCAGCAATAGATGTAATCCATGCGAAGAGAATTCATAGCTAAATTTGTCTCTTTTTGACAATTTAGGTGCAGTTTTTAATTTATGTAAGTTCACATGTATAAAAAGAATCGATTTTGATTGTATTTCTTGTGGGATTTTGGAGTCAGTATACAAATCACCTCGGACGGCCGCCCGCCGTTCTCTTCCTCTCCGCCCTTCTCCGTAAAATAGAAAACTTGTTCATATGAGCTCTTTTACACATTTTGTCGAGCTATTTGACTCCCAAAATATCCACTTAGATGATCGGATGGTCGTTGCCAACAAAAAGTTTTTATCACGGACTTCCTAGTCGCAAAAAAAGTTACTCCAAAGGGGGCTACTTTTGTCGACTCCCTTAAGCTCTTATTCCCATGTTCGGAAGAGGGGAGGAGCTTCTTCATGTAATGTAAAAGGTTCATAACATGAGTTCCTTTTACTTTGTCCGACAAACACGATTTCTCTTCCTCTAGTTCGCCTTCTGAATACCATGTACTCAAAAGGATTCCCCTCTTTTAGCGAGTTTTTCTTTCTCAAGAGATGTTAAGATGTGAAGGTGAATTTCTCTTCTCTAACAAGTCCTCCCAAGTATCGATGAACTCGATGGTATACATTGGTCTCTGTTGCCTTTTTCTTGGCAAAAGATCCCATGTTGTAGGTGGTTTTACAACATAAGGTGAACAAATCATGACCTTTCAAAGATGATCTAACAATCAAGATCCTTCTTTGAAGATCGCTCATTAAAGTGATTTTCAAGGGCGGCAAGATAATCGTCCAATATGTGTTCTTGATTAGCACAACATCTCATGAGGTAAAACCACCTACTACATATGATCTTTTTCATCCTTTTCTTGATTATATGCCTCGTCTTTTTCGATCAATTGCTTTAACGAGTTTTTTCTTCCTATCTTGAGGAAGCTTGGCTACAAGAACATTTGGAACCACCTTAGAACTTAAATTAACAATAGAAACCAACATGAAGAAATTATCAAAATATCATGTCACAGTTTTTTAGTATTTTGAATCTTACACATTTTTAAATGCGTGTTTCAATTTTTGGAACGATTTTTTGGATAGAGAAATGATAGGACTCTTTTTAATATAAAGTCCCCCTTCCAAGATACTACTACATAGAGAGCATTTTGTTTCAATTTAATATAGTGGTATCTACTTACATATTTAAAAATGGATGTACAATAACAATTTTAGGAATTTATAGAAATTAATCGTAAATGAGAAAAAAATGAAAAGAGTTGATCACTACATGTATGGGGATTCTCAAGGTGCAACGAAAAGTTTCAACCTTTTTTAAATAATGCCTAGCTTTAGATTTTTTAGAGTTAAATAAAAAAAATTATTTTTTAGTGGAATATGAGGCATTGTCTTGACATAAAGGACTTCCTCATGTGATTATCTTGTTGGTCTATCCTACTTTTTTTATTCTACCTTAATTATCTTTTGCCTTCTTTCTCTCTCTCTCTCTCTCTAAATGATAATATTGCAAGTAAATGCCATGTCAAGGTATGACTGGAATTTTCCCGTCAGGACATAGTAGCAAACAATTTGTTAATTGGCAAACTGTTTGTCGATATATGCTCATTCCCAGCCAACCTCACTAAAAGGCCAACCTCTCGACAAACGATTAGTTGATCGGTGTCTTTTCTAGCCCAACTTCACTTCCTTCCTCTTGTTTAATCCTTACCCCGTACATACTCCTTTATTTTACTTCTCTTCTCCCTTGTACTCTCCTTCACCCTCCATACTCGTCTACTCCATTCTTCCCTTTTTAGCTACTTGTATCAAAATATTTACTTTCATGAAAACATGCATTTCACCTATGATAAAATAATAATAAGAAATATAACATTAGAAAAAAATACCAATAGTCGACACAAGGTTCATGACAAATCGTCATTTTATAGCAAAATCATGAACCCAACATATGACACGTCCTTAAGAAAATTTGACAATCTCCTAATATACCACCTCTACTAGAACTACTTTCACTATCCACACTAATATCTCACACATGTTCTCGAGGAGGTAGTTGTTGATGTTGTAGCCCCTGTTGCAGCAGACTCTGCTGTGGGGGCTACAACGGTCCGATCACCTATCCCTCGTCTTGAGATGCGAGCCTACTACCCAACCCCTTAAGAGGGTCGTGGAATCCTCATCAGACGTTCCTTGTGCATTACAGCCCCTGCTTAGCTAGTATTTACAGTAGACGATTGGTTTCCATATGGTAGAAGCAAAGATTAAGATAAAAGCAAAAGGTTTCTTCCCTTCTTCTCTCTCTCTCTCTCTCTCACGAGCTTCTACAGATCCATCCCACCGGATCACATGGAAAGGACAGCCATCCACTGCCTTTACTCGTCTCCAAACAAGCACATTTACTCCTTTCTGTGAAGACAATACACATAAAGTCCTGCAGTGTACAATAAATGGAGCTCAGTCATACTGTGAACTCCAAGCCATTCTATCATACCATCTCAATCTGCATGAGTAACCAACAATGTTGTCCACATATCCATCTCAACATTCCATCAGTGGAACTGAACAAGATTTCTTGTTTGTGGATGGCAATGAACTGAAGTAATACTAATTTTCCAAACCAGAAAATTAAACCAGTGCCTTTTCAGCAATTTGCATGGCTTACAGATCAAAGACCAACGATCAAGAAGAGATGCCAATGCTATGGAACAAACAAAATCATTGTTGCCAATCAAATGCCCAGCATATATCTGAATATATTAACTTTACATAGCAGCAACGCCAAAGCAACAATCTTGGGTCAGCAGGTGAATACAGTACACTACAGATTACAATCACATATGCAATCTAAAGATCCTTCCTGAGGGCAACCCACTTCGATTCCCTGCAAGATCCTTCCTCCGAGCAAGATCACAACAATAAAGAAGTGATCACGACCACCACCACCATCAGCAGGTGAGCTGCAGAGCCACGGATCTGTTCTCTCACAGTGGTCGCAGCTCCGGTTGCAAGGCTCGCCAGCCAAGCGTCGTTCTGCGCTACAGCTGCTGCGTCTGCACCCTCTGTGGTCACCATCTGAGGTGGCGATTGCCACGTCTCCCTCGAGGATTTCTGGCTGTGGTATGAGAGAAAGATGAGATTTTGATCAGCAAATTGTGAAAATCAGCCACAAATCTATGATAGGCAGTCGATAAAAACGATCGAAAGGGCAAGTTTGTGGTTATGAGCCGACCATTATGATGGATGGTCGTTGCTGTGGCAAAGAAAAAAGAGAAAGGCATAAAGGGTGAGGAACAGTGTCGTGTCTCCGTGACCCTCCGAAAAGAAGGGTCATTTGCAGGAGATCGCAGAATGGTCTTGGAAGAGGAGAGGTCACAAGATGTGACAGATTTGCTCAAATCTTCTCTGGAGGGAGTGGGGGGCATATGCCAACTTGATGGCATGTGGGGAAAGCAGAGGAGCACAGCTTGAGATCAAAGTTACCCTCCTCTTAATCCTTTTTTTTGTGTGGGGGAGGATTACCAATGTATGATTATATCATGATGAAGCATTTTAATGGAAACCCATCAACCGAAAACGTTGAAAACTATCAGAATGCTCGAAAAACATCAAGAACAGCAGAAGAAGAGTATAATGTAGAGGAGGAAGAAGGGTCACCTCGGGGCGGAGGCGGGGCAGAAAGTGACGAGGTAGTCGCCACCGCCTTCGCAGGTGAATGTGCTGGTGGCGTCATCGTAGGCGTAGCTATACGCCCTGGGGCACGCCGCCTTGAAGGCCTCGGAGTAAACGGACGGCCTGCAGGTGTTGGGGTTCGCGTGCTCGCCGCTGCAGCAGTACTCGTCGGTCCCGAAGGCCTCGCAAGCACTGCGGCACGCCTGGCCGTCGGCGGCTCTGAGCTCGGCAGGGCAGGCGTTGTTCAGCTCGGCGAGGCAGCCGGTGGCGAGGCAGCCGGGGGTGGAGGGGGAGACGAGGATGGGGAGGTTGTAGCCATCAACGAGGCTGACGTCATAGAAGTCGCGGCCGGAGGAGGAGAGGGTGAACTCGGCGAGGGTGGCGGGAGGGGTGGCGCCGGCGCCGTTGCAGGGGATGTCGCCGGAGGCGCAGTCGGCGGTGGAGCAGAAGAAGAGGTTGGTGGTGGGGTTGAGGGAGCAGCCGGTGCGGGCCCAGAGGCGGCCGGACCAGGAGGAAGGGAGCTGGAGGGGGAGGGAGGTGGAGGAGGGGAGCTCGAAGCCGGTGGTGGGGAGGGGAGCGCTGCCGGAGTTGGAGAGTAGTGCGGGCCACACGGTGAAGGGGCAGTTGTTGGAGAAGGTGAAGGTGGTGGAGTGGATGGTGGTTGGGAGGAGGAGGAGGAGGAAGAAGAAGGTGGCGGTGGTTGTGGGTGGTGTTGGCATTGTTGTTGGGTCAGTGTTGGGGGGAGGAGGGCATTGGAATTTGGAGGAGGGAGATGGGAAGAAGCACAAAGCTATAGAGATGGACTGGAGAGTGGTGGTGATAGGGGGGAGAAGGGGGAATTTTGAGGGATGGGGTTTATGGTTTATTTATAGAGTGATGGGTATATGGTTATTTTAGTTGGTATCCAATGGACATGTCTCTCATTAGAAAGGTTAGCATACTTTGTTTTGAGTTAGATCATGAGGAGGAAATACATAACTTTGAAGAGGAAACACACAATTGATGAGTTCGAATCTGAAAATGACTTAGCTATTTTGTTTAGATGTTTAGACAATTGTTGATTTTATTATTGGGATTTTATCACTTGTGCCCCTCCGAGATATCGCAATATCAGTTATACCCCTATCTTTTTGGTAATATCAGTTGTGTAATCTTCAGTGCTCAAATTTTCCTTAAACTTTCTAATTTATAGGAAAATTGACTCCAGGAGCTAAATATGCCTTGCATTTTAAATTGACCTTTTACTCCTGACTGGACAGTACCTCCAGTTCTTTGCCTTGTTTTATTTTTAGAAAATTAAATAAACATCAGAAAAATCCTAAAAATTAATCAAAAACATTAAAAATCATAAAACACATAAAAATATTTTTATTTGAATTTTTGAGTGATTTTTGATGCATTGAATAATTGTTTGAAGTTGGTTGTTTCTTTGCTTTCATTATTTCCTTAATTAATTAAAAACCCAAAAAATTAAAAACCATTAAAAATCCACCAAAAACACTTGTATTTTATCGATTCTTTTTGACTACTTCGTAGGCCGCAAGGCCATCACGTGCTCCATGAGTCCGACCCTGGTCGCTATACCAGGCTAATCTAATAGCCAGGACCGCTATCGATTTTATTTGATTTTTCTCTGATTTTGGTGGTCTGAACTTAATTTTTTTCTTGATTGAGCTGAGACTCATCGATCCGAGTCGAACGATCGAGTGATATTTTGACCTGATCCGGATTAGTGGGATTTTTGGCTCATCATAGGCACTTGATTACTTTCATATTTTGAGCATTTTTGCCGTATTATACATGTTTGCTCCCTGTATTCGACCTCTACACTACTTGCACTATACACACATTTTGTAGAGTTATAATAAATTTTAACTCCACACTTTGATTTTCATTGCTTGATTTTTCTATTATGGGTTAATTGTTGATTTAATCGGGATTTATCGAGGGTCGCCGCAGCAACATTGTCTCTGCCTTGTGTGAGACATTTAGACCCTCATATCTCGCGGTTCATCATGGACCAATCAGGTCCACCTGACCGTCGACCTTGGTCAACGCTCTGATCGATGTCTCCAGTCTGTGAGACCTCAATTCGAGCCCTCTTTCTCGATTTTCTACACGTTGATTCTTTCTCCCTTTCGCATCGAAGCCCTCATGACTTTTTCTCCTCGATGCTCGCTCTTGTACGCCCAATACTTGTCTCAAGGATTGGAGCTCTGCATTATTTGATGCACCTCGTTCTTCCCATCGCCACGACCACCTTGTATAAAAGCCTCTGCCTCTTTCCTTCTCTATTTTGAACCTCTTTTGACCTTGTTTACCCCTCCTTCTTCAAGTCCTGGATTGAGGGATGTGGCAGGGTCCACTCTAACTCCTTGAAGGTGTGGTCAGGCAGGTCGTAGGGCGTCTCCATCATCTCCGACAAAAGCTTGTCGTGTGGTCTATTCTTCCTGGTTCTATCGGTGATGTAGCTTCATTTTCTTTGCATTTATTAGCTTAGAATTAGTCTTAGGACAAGTTCTTGCTTTTATTTTATATGTTTAGTGCGTGATTTATGGTTAATCCCTCATCGGAGCTCCGCTCCGACCACCACCTTTATTTCACTGTTCCACCATGCTATGGTTGTCTCAACCACACCAGACCACCCCCACTTCTTCCCCTTTACTTCTCACACACCTGACTCTCCTCTATTCCCCTTGACCTTGCCCGGATCAAGTGATTGCTCCTTCCTCCTCTGCCGCTCGCCAAATGGAGCCCATCTACCTCACCTATGTCCATTCCACTACCCAAAACCCCTTGGAACTTCGCGTTGACATTTGGACTAACCCATGTTGATGCCCGAAGTGCTATAGCCTCGATCGAGGCAATTTTGATCGGTCCTGCAGGTACCTAGGGCACCTATCTCTCTTTGACCTCGTGACGGCTATCCTACGGTCCCTTAGCTGTTTTGACACCGCCAACTGCACGCGGATCCTTTCAGGAGCAGCATGGCCAGTTTTGGAGACTCAAAGAACATCAGAGATGTGAAGGAGAAGGGATCGAAGTTCGTCTTCCCCGACATTCTTCCTTGTTGTTCCTCCCTCGCTCTTCGCCTTCGGATCAGGCGTAACTGCCAAGTTGATCGCCATCCGTTGGATCTTTTGTGTCTTCACCGTAGGATCTCGTTCGGGTATCTAATCGTGGTCGTCCGCGGATGAATCAATATAATTGCAAGAGGGAGAGACGTGTGGCATAAGTATTTTATGAATCCCCATTCATCACTCTTTATTCCTTTATTTTAGCTAGAAACCTTGGCAAAATACCTTGTAAATACTTGTAAATATTATAAATTATCAA
Source organism: Ottelia alismoides (assembly GCA_037367405.1). NCBI lineage: Eukaryota > Viridiplantae > Streptophyta > Magnoliopsida > Alismatales > Hydrocharitaceae > Ottelia > Ottelia alismoides. Next base: position 117,486 of record JAZKJV010010803.1, on the reverse strand, counting down.
AATGCATGCATCATGTAATTAATCATAATTAATATGTTTTTTTGTAAAAATAAAGGAATAAAGAAATAAAAGAAAAAGAGCGAAATATTTAGAATAAATATTGAGTGACCTAATCCTAAGGGAGGGCTCAGCATGAGCCTGATCGCAAAAGAAACCAAGTAGAGGGAGATAATGTCAATCATGGTGTACATAACCCTATATATAAATAATTTTTTCCCTCAAAATAAAAATAAAAAGGTGTTTCTCATATTTTGTACATATTTCTAAATATAAAATAAAAATCAGAAAAATCAAAATAAAATAAAAATACTAGAAATCATTTTCCACCTTGTATATATACCATGTACATATGTATATAGATCTATTTATTTAACTCATGTAAATAAATCATAAAAATAAAATAAAAATTTATTTTTACTCCAAATTTTATGTTATAAATAAATAAATATAAAATTGGAATAATTGTGCAAAATAACTAATTAAAAATAAAAATAAAAAATACATATGTGTATATACCTATATATATAATAATAATATAATGTAAATACGTTACATATTTTTCAAAATAATAAATAAAAATCACTAAAAAATACTTTGAGAATAAATAAACATTTTCATTTTGAAAATTTTTCAAAATAAAATCATTTTCTATTTTTAAATGAATTTCTAAATAATTAATAAAAGGAATTTTCCTTTTGGTCCACGAGGGATTGTTGACCCCCGGTCAACTCTCCCTCGCGGACCCCTTTCTCGTGGATCGAGTTGTTGACCCGACTTCTCAAAATTTTCCCACCTTCATCCGCATCCCATTTCCTAAAACCCCAGGCCCCAATTGTAGATCGATGATCCGAGACCTTCGCCCGACCATCTGCTTAGGGGTCTGTGCATCGACGTGCGTGCTCAACTCCCTTCTTCCCGGACCCCTGGCATTATAAAGTCTCTCCTCCACCGCACATTTGATGCATCTTTGGCCATCGTCTTCCAGTCCCAGGACCTCCATCCTTCTCCCTAGAGTGACAGCTACTGGAGGAGGGTGTTGCAGCGAGGAGTGAAGGGCTGCAGCCACTGATCCGGCGACCTTCGCCGCCGTGCTCCGCCACCGAGCGAGTTGAGCCTCTGGCCTCGACGAACCATTGAGGCAAAGACCCCAGGAGCTTTCTGAGCACCAGCACAGTCGAATACGATCATGAGGTACCCCTGATTCCTCTTAGGATAGCTTAATTTCAGATTTCTCCCATTTACGCCGCCGTCCTTCGTCGGCCGATTCACACAACTCCGACTACCCATTTGACAATCCGACCCTCGATTCACGCTCACGAGACTCCTCTCCACGTTCTGCACCCATCCGATCATCCTGACTCGCCCCGGAGCAGGAACTCAGGTCCCCATCACCGTTGCTTCGCCGGAGACCCCCGCTCCACCTCATTCCGACCACCCCTTTGTTCGCTAACGGGTCGAGGCAGTTTGCCCTCGACCCAGGTTCCTTTCTGTGCAGTTTGCAGGTCAAATTGACCTCATCTGGAGGTCGAGTCATTCGAGCACAATAGCTCCAAGCCACCTTCGTCGCCGGAGCTCTCTAGAGCTCCACAGCCTCATCAGAGCTACCCACCAGCTGCGGACCAACGTAGACTCTATTCTCCACATCTCAGCAGCTCCGGAGGACCTCTCCACCGCATGTATCGGGCCGGCGAAGTTCGCCGGCGGCCTGTTCTTGGAGAACCTCCAGATACCGTCCGATCGCCCTCCTCCGCCAGATCAGATCGTAGCCATCCATCTGCGGAGCAACTCCAGCCGTAGATCCATCTGAGGATCAGATCGGGAGCGTTGATCCAACAAAGAGGTGTGCACGCTTCTCCACCATCAGATCTCCACGTGTCACACCCTCGTCCATCGACCATTAATAAAGGGGTAATTTCACTTAGGCCCCTTCTCTTTATGCATTTATAGAATAGTCCTGTAAATATTAGTGCATTGTTTTTATTTTGGATAATTTGCATCTGGGACCCATTGTTTATATTATTTGCATTTTAGTCCATGCTTGTATGAGACACGTGCTTCGACACATGATATTTTGGACAAATTGCATTTATGGGCTTGGGTTTTCTGCTATGTTCTGAAATGAAGTTTTAGTTTCCATATTTGCAGTTATACCCCTGTGCGTGAATTTAATTGAACATGTGCTGATCGTTTGTGAATTTTATAATTTAAACCCCTAGGGTGCGTTTAGTTAGCGGGTTAAGGCTGGTTAAACTCGTAGAGGGTAACTCGTTTTTGGGTTTTAGTGTTTGGATAGAGGGTTAAACTGGGGGTGGGTTAGAAGTAGGTTTGTTGTGATATGATTGTATTGAAGTTTGAAAAAGTGAGTAGTTATTGTGATGTGATTGTATTGAAGTTTGGAAAAGTGATTAAAAGTGGAGTAGTTTATAATTTTTATATGATATGATGGTATAATATATTATATTTTGATAGGATTGATGATGTAAATTTGATTATTTAATTTTCTTAAAAAAGGAATAAAGTGGGACCCACATGAGAGAGAGTGGGAGTGGGTAGGGGGGTAAACTCCCCAAAGGGAAGTCTACCCCTGCATCCAAACGGTACCCTAAGGTTTTCACACGTGTTATTGTTTAGCCCTCCGAACTATTTTCTCTTGCAAATAGGTCCCTGTGTGATGTAGCTCTTTTATTGATTGAATAAAATAGCAAATAAATTCCAAATTAAGTGAAATTTGAACATGTGGCTCCTGCCATTGTGTAAAAATTTCATAATTTTTTGGGATATTTTTGTGGCTTTTTACTATTTTAAAAATTCAAAAACACGTATTTTTATTACTGTTTAGAAACGAAAATCGAAGAAAAATATAAAAACTTTTTTAAAAATTCTAAAAAATCAGGGTTTGATTGTTTTACTGTGTTTAAGCTTATTTCAAATTTTTGTGCTATTTGGATTTATAAAACCCATAAAAATTGAAAAACCCTAAAAAGCTTATAAAAATCGTTAAAAATTCTATAAAATTCAAAAAATGCAAACTCTTTTTCTCTAGCTTATTTTTTGTATATATTTTTCATAAAAATTGTCTCCAGATTTTTATAGCCAATTATATATTTTTAATTGGCCTTTCAAGTTTGACTACACATTAACCCAATGTTTTCCTCTTTCTCTATTTTTAGAAAATCAGATAAAAATTATAAAATTCTCATAAAATTACCAAAAACACTTAAAAATATAAAAAAACACAAAAACAAATTTATTTCAATTTTTGGAGCTTTTTTGAGTGTTTAAGTAATTGTTGAATTTGCTTATTTACCCATTTTCTTATATAATTAAAAACACAAAAAAATTAAAAATATTTAAAATCCATCACAAATATTTTCTTCATTTTTTATCATCTTGACTACTTTTTAGGCTGTAAGGCCAACCTGTGCTCCTTGAGTCCGACCCTGATCACTATACTAGGTTAATAAATTAGCGAGGACCCTGTTTAATTTTATTGTTTTATCTTTTGATTTGTGGTTCCTTATTTTTTTCTTGATTGACCGATTCTCCGAGATCTGGGTCGCAACAACCCTAGACTGATTTCTACCTTACCCGGATCTTGGTTTCACGAAATTTTCGGTCATCACAATAGCACCGTTGCCGGGGAGCACGGCTTAGTAGTCTTTTCCGATTTTTCGCGGTCTTCTTTTCCGCGGCTTTTCTGTGCCATAGTTGTAGATATATTTTTTATTTGATTTATTTACATATTTTTCTGGACTGACACACTTCTGTTTCTATTTCTTGCGAGGGCCCGAGGACCGAGGCGGCCTTTTCGGAAGCCGAAGCAACCGCGGGATTCGGAGGCGGCTCTCTTCTTTATGGAGCCGCAGGAGAGCACGAGGAGGAGAACCGAAGTGCGGGAGCTGCGGAATAGCCGCGAAATAACCATAGTTTAGATTAGATTAACTTAGTTTTATTTCCTACAAAACCATTTATTTGTAATAATAGAGGGACAGAGACTCAGACGGTGGTGACTATTCGGGGTCTGGTTTGCCGGACACCGGTGTGCTCGGGGGACCTCACCGCGATTTTCGCCGGTTTTGCTTTTTCGTCGCATTTATTTCACCGCTTATCTGATTTACGTGGTTTTAGCCTTAGCTTAGGATTTTATTGACTGTGACGTAATTAATTAAGGCCCAATCCTTAATTATCTGTATGTTCCTATAAATCGATAATTTGACTTAATTAATTAAATCACAAGAAAAAGTCGGATTACTTTGGCTCTAGTCTACGTGCCTTGAGGAGTCACATACAGCGCGTGCAGGATCCGTTGTGGCGGACATCGAGTGACTCTCAAGATAGGACTACGGACTTGGACTTGAGTACCCGGCTACTGTGCTTACGTGTAGAAATTGCTTCGTCTAGGGCCAAATTCTCGTGCATCATATAGGTAGTTTTATTTCAGTCTTTATTTTATGCACGAATCATTTTGCATGGAGACTGCTGGAGTCAGGTACGCCTTCTATCTCGTGCATGCATCATTGATTTCATCGTGCACTGGCTTTTTCGTCTTCTCCCCCTGGTTTTTGGACTTAAATAATCAGGAGAACCGAAAAATTCGTTAGGCGTTGTTTGCTTGAAAAATACCTAAAGACAAAAACTATAAAATTAGGACTGTTAAACACACTTTCCCTAAAAGACATCTCATTTAAAAATCTGTCTTAGGGAGAGCAACCCCCTCATTGTCTAGTTTGATTGAGCGGGAGAGCGACCCGAACACTAGGCTAGTGCCATATCCGAGCCCCGATCAGACTACCAGCCTTTTATACGGGATAGTCTGGTTGGAGGATTGGTTTCCTATCAGCTCGCGTAACCCCTCTGATATCCTGAGATGATCACCTAAATAAAATTGACAAGATAATTGACTGAGCTCTTACGGTCTTCAGCTCAACGTGGAGTAGGTGAACCCAGGGTTTGTTTTCTCATCTTGTGTGTTTCCCAGATCTCATCCGTTTAACTCGCCAGATCAAGATGATGGGCAGGAGGTCTCTTAGGCAGCCTCTGGCTGCATCACTTTTTAGAACTCCGACCAGTTCATCTAGGTTGGTTCGCGAGAGCCGAGACCCGCTCTCCGAACCCGAGTTCGATTCCGCCCTGTTCCCCTTTGACCACCCTTCTACCAGTCCTGACATATCAATGCCAGATGCGAGACAGCAGACAGACGATTTATCGACACCTGAGTTTAGGTCTTTTTCCTTTGCAGAGACCATGACCAGCAGCGAGGAGCGCACCGAGGGTCAGAGGCCAGAGACGACCGCTTACTTTCTGGACCAGGATGCGATCAACACCACCATTTTAGCTTCCCTCGGGACCATGCAGAGACAGATTCGTGATCAAGGAGCTTTCATGGTAGAGATGAGGAGAGAGATGGAGCGGCTGAGGACCGCACGAGAGCAGCCGCGACTGAGGGACGGAGAGGCCCAGATCAGCCAGATGAGACAGAGCAGCCGGCAGCACCAACAGAGCCGAGGCCAATGCGGGAGTTGCACAACCCTGGATCGACACTGACACACCGGTGGGTGGTTCTTACGGCGATCGTGGGGGACTTCAAGTTCCCCCTAACACACTTCTGCTTCTCCCCCGCTTCCACAGGATCGCCACTGAGGAGCCCCATCTTCATCTCTAGGAGTTTGAGATGATCTGCAGTACAGTCCACGGTCGTTAGGTGGATGAGGACACTATCAGGATGATTGCGTTCCCTTTCTCCCTCGCCGACAGAGCAGCCAACTGGATGAAGCACTTAGGGAGATCTGTGTACACCTGGGAGTAGCTCTGCACTGACTAATTGAACAAGTACTATCCACTCAAGCGGACCAATGCAGCGAGGGCCCTGATCAACAACTTCTCCATGCTCCCCAACGAGCAGTTTCACGAGGCATGGGAGAGGTTTTGAGAGCTCACCGACAGATGCCCGCACCACGACATCACGAAGCCGAACCTATTTCAGAGCTTCTTTTGCAGGTTGACACCAAAGCTGCAGGGCCTAGTGAACGCTTCTTGTGGCGGTTCCTACTTCGCCAAGGATGAGGATCAGGTCTGGGCCATCTACGAGGAGATGGCCGAGAACTATACAGTGATGTCCCAGACCCGACTCTACACTCATGGACGCCCTCAACCACAGACCGTGCATTATTAGAGGATCGCACGGGTCGATGCAGGTCCTTCCAATTCGTCCGCGGTAGCTGCACAGGACGAGTCCATAGCTGTAGACATAGGCATCTTCAGCGAGAAGCTGGACCGGATCGAGTTGATAGAGAAGAAGCAGTGCTAGGGTATCACGTAGATGGATCAGATGGCACAGACGCTGAGTGACCTGAAGACACAGCCCATGTGTCTCCAGGAGGCAGAGTCGGCTTCTCAGCCCCGTCTTCAGTCTCGAGGAGATCCGAGCAGCAGTGGCAGCTCGTCCCAGCGCTCCAGTCATCCTAGACAGGTTCACCTTGTACAGGTAGAGCCGTATCAACAGCCACAACCATACCACCAGTTACCACCTTCTCCAGACACTCAGATGGTGGTCTACCAGCCGGATCTGCCCCTGGCAGTACTCCCGCCTCCCCCTACGAGCTGGAGCCGTTGATGGATGTCAACGGGATTTGGTACGACCGACCCCAGCCAGGTATCCGACGAGACCATCCCGGATTCCGCTGGTCGGCCGGCGGCACCAGTTCCCAACAGCAGCCTTTAGTTCAAGGTGGCCAGTACGACCATTAGCGAGAGCAGCACCAGCAGCCCCCAGTACCCTAGCAGCAGTCATCCCAGCCACAACAGCAGTACGGTCCTCGTCCCTATCAGCAGGGACATCCTTGGAGGCGAGAGCAGCCTCAGCAGTATCATCCACAATATCCCTCTCACTCGTACCAGCCGCAACAGCCTCACTACCAGCAAGGCCACCCGTCAGGTTCTCATGGGCCGACCTATGAGAACCACGCCTAGGATGATCTGGCCCGCCTCATGGCCGAGCAACAGGCTACTTTCCGACGGGAGATGGATGAGTTCCGCCAGGAGATGCGAGAGATCGTGAGAGGGAAGGTCGTTATTCCTACCCAGATTGAGCCGAACCCGAACAATCTGAAGAGGAAGTCTGAGCAGGTAGAGTTCACTGAGATTACCACTCCTAGTGCTTCACTTGGTGATATATCTGCATACATGTTTGATGCTGATTTTATTACACTTAGGAGCGGTAGGATGCCAGCAGGCGGCGCCTCGTTTGAGCGACGACTACACTCCACTTCAGGAGCGGTAAACGAGGAGGAGCGCGGTACTGATGCCGCGAGAGATGATGACGGTGGTACTGACGTCACCATGGATGTTGATCCAGCCGACGGTACTGAGGCCGTCGTTTCACCAGTTAGAGGAGGTGGTACTGACGCCACCACAGTTGTTGAGCGAGAGCGCGGTACTGATGCCGCGAGTCGACATGCCGAGGGTGGTACTTAGGCCACCATTTCCAGTTCTACTCATCCTGTTATTTTTCCTTCAGTACTTATATCTCGGGACAATTCTGCAAATAAAGGAAAGGGTTTGTTATTTTCGGATCCACATGTATTGCTTGATGATGTTTGTGTGGATTCTGTTGTTCATGAGCAAGCCAGGCCCTCTCCTAGTCCTTCATCTGAGAAGGACCCTGTGATACCCTTTCCACGAGCACTTCATATGGCAAAGGGGAAGAAAATAGAAAATTAGAAAAAGAATCATCAGATAGAGTTCAACCAGCAGATGATAGATAGATTTCACATACAGCTGACTCTACAGGAGGCCTTGGAGCACATACCTCTACTCCAGAGATCACTCAGAGACAGGACCACAGTTAGGAGGAAGAGGAGGAACCATCAGTCTGAGATCCATGTGCTTACTCTGCCACGTGTTTCTCGATACAGAACTGTCTGCCAGCCAAGAGGCCAGATGCAGGAGCCCCGTATGTTAGATGCCACATTCAGGAGCAGAGGTTCGACCGCACTCTATTAGACAGCGGTTCTTCGATCAACCTACTTTTGGTAGCCCTTCTCGATCGCTTCGAGTTGGGCACTCTCCGACATAGCAGGACGGTCCTTCAGTTTGATGATCGATCTGTCAAGAGGTTGAAGGGGTTGCTGAAGGATGTTGCCGTCACGATTCAGGGCCTGAAATTCCCCGTGGACTTCATTGTGTTGGACATGGAGATCCCTGAGCCTGTGACCGATACCCCGATCATTCTAGGACGCCCGTTCTTGGCCACATCCAAGGCAGTGTCCGAGCATGATAGCGGGAAGATGTACTTTCGCGTTGAGGGCGAGAGTATACAAATAGAGACAGTCAAGGAGACTAGAGCCAGAGATTCAGCTTGCTCAGAGCCGACTTTCGATTCAGAGCAGATGACAGAGGCAGGGCGAGACATCCACTAGGACTGTGATTTTGTGATTACATATGATGAGGCAGTTTGGGCAGATCCAGTCGCACAGGCCATCCTCTCACCTTCAAAGTTCGCTGATGCAGAGACGCCAGTAGAGGAGAGCTTGGAGAGCGCCTTCCTGGTCCAGGATACTTTTCAGGCAGCAGACCCGGTTCCCGACCACGAGGCAGATTTTTGTAAGACAGATACAGATCCCTCAGAGTCAGATGTTGATTGGGCAGACTTCGATGATCCGGTACCGTATCTGACTTTCACTGAGCCTACAACTGGGGAGGATGATGATCCCATGCAGAGTAGAGACAGCCCAACAGAGCAGCCTTTTCTAGATACAGATTGTGAGCGAGAGTTCTCTTTCTCCCATGCATATTTAGCAGCATTCACTCAGACTTTTCAGAGGCCAGATCCGTCAGCACCTACTTGTCCAGAGCTGAAGCCACTACCGTCATCGCTGAAGTATAGGTTCCTTGCGGGTGAGCATGAGATGTACCCAGTCATTATCTTCGCTGATTTGACTGGAGAGCAAGAATCCCGTCTGATGGGGGTTCTTGAAAAGAACTGCAAGGCGATAGGATGGAGTGTATCCAATCTCCAGGGGATAAGTCCGGCTCTGTGCTCCCACCATATCTATCTCGAGGAGGAGGCAAAGCTGTCGCGTGAGTTCCAGTGGCGCCTGAACCCGAATCTTCGAGAGGTTGTCATGAAGGAGATCTCGAAATGGTGGAGCACTGATTTTATCTACCCCATCTCCGACTCCAAGTGGGTCAGTCCATTGCATGTGGTGTCCAAGAAGACGAACGTCACAAAAGTTGTCAGTGAGTCTGAAGAGGAGATCGCTAACCGAGTAACCACTTCTTGGCGGGTCTGTGTGGACTACAGACGATTGAACCAGGCCACCAAGAAGGATCATTTCCCTCTGCCCTTTATTGATCAGATTATTGAGAGGCTGGCAGGGAAGAGCCATTATTGTTTCTTGGATGGGTACTCCGGATATAATCAGGTGGCCATCGCGCCTGAGGACCAAGACAAGACCACCTTCACCTGTCCCTTCGGGACATATGCTTTCGGACGCATGCCATTTGGATTGTGAAACGCTCCGGCGACATTCCAGAGATGCATGTTGTCCATCTTTTTGGATATGGTGGGGGAATGCTTGGAGGTCTTCATGGATGATTTCTCGGTCTACGGCGACGGATTCGATTCTTATCTTGACTGCCTAGACTGAGTCCTACAGCGATGCATTGAGGTACACCTTGTGTTGTCTTGGGAGAAGAGTCACTTCATGGTGACTCAGGGGACGGTGCTTGGCCATATCATCTCCAACAGGGGCATGGAGGTTGATCCGGCCAAGGTGGATGTCATTAGAAAACTCAATCCACCGTCCAACTTGCGGCAGTTACGGTCTTTTCTGGGGCACGTCGGTTTCTACAGGCGCTTCATTCATGACTTTAGTAGGATTGCCCGACCGCTAATTGATATGCTGAGGAAAGATGCCGAGTTCCTTGTAGATGATAAGTGTCTATCATCATTTGAGACTCTCAAGAGTCGAGTTGTAGAGGCTCCTGTTCTCCAGCCACCTGATTGGTCTCTCCCATTCGAGATCATGACGGACGCCTCCGATTTTGCTGTGGGGGCCGTGCTGGGACAGAGGAGGGATGGAGTCTCATTTGCTATTCACTATGCTAGCCGTAATTTGGATACCACGTAGCGAAACTATACAGTCACTGAGAAGGAGATGCTAGCCGTAGTTTTTGCCCTAGATAAGTTCAGATCTTACATCATTGGATCTAGAGTGACCATCTATACTGATCATACCGCCATCAGGTACCTCATGGCAAAGAAGGATGCCAAAGATAGATTGACTAGATGGATCCTTCTACTCCAGGAGTTTGATATAGAGATTAAGGATAAGCCTGGAGTCAAGAATGTGGTGGCGAATCATCTCTCCCGTATAGAGTATCTTGAGGATTCTGAGCAAATTGAGCCTATTTGTTATACCTTCCCAGATGAGGCGATCCTTGCTATCACCTCTCTCCCATGGTATGCCGATATTGTGAACTATCTTGTCGCCAAGAAAGTTACACAAGATTGGCCCAGGCAGAAACTTGAGAACTTCCTCGCTAAGGCTAAGTTTTACCATTTGGAGGATCACGTCCTTTATCATGAAGGAGGAGATAGTATCTGGCGTCGGTGCATTCCTCAGGAGGAGCATCATAGAGTCCTTACTTACTGCCACAAAGCTCTAGGTAGAGGACATCACTCTAAGAGGAGAACGTCACAGAAAGTGCTCCAATCCGGCCTATGGTGGCCTACTCTCTTCAAGGACTCTGATGAGTTCGTGAAGAGGTGTACTGACTGTCAGAGGATGGGCACTTGTGGACAACGTGATATGATGCTGATGCAGCCCATACACTTCTGTGAGATTTTTTACGCATGGGGCATCGATTTTATGTGTCCATTCCCTAAGAGTCAGGGATTTGAGTATATTCTGTTGGCCGTGGATTATGTGAGTCATTGGGTTGAGGCCATCCCCGCTCAAACCACAGATGCTAGGACTGTTTGCAGATTTTTGAGGAAGAATATCATTTCACGGTTCGGGGTCCTTCGAGTGTTGATAACTGACGGGGGGTCTCATTTCGTCAACGACAAGGTAAAGGCCCTTGCTAGCGAGTTCACATAGACCATCGAGTTGCCACTCCATACCACCCTCAGACGAATGGTCTTGCTGAAGTGTCGAACATGGAGATCAAGACTATATTGCAGAAAGTCGTCCGCCCTGACCGAAATGATTGGTCACTGCTTTTGGACTCGGTCTTGTGGGCATATAGGACGTCTTCAAGACGCCTTTAGGTACATCTCCCTTTCGCCTCCTTTATGGCTAGCCCTGCCATTTACCTGTTGAGCTGAGACATAGGTCACTTTCGGTTGTTACTGATATACTTTTGGATCCAGAGAGTGTAGGAGATCAGAGGAGGGCAGAGTTAGCAGCCCTGGAGGAGCTACGTGATACAACCTTTTCAAACAGCCTACATTATAAGGAGAGAGTGAAGGAGTGGCATGATTCTCATATCAGCCACAAGCAGTTCGAGCCAGGACAGAGAGTATGGTTGTTTGATGCTAGGATTCGTCTATTTCCAAGGAATCTACAGAGCAAATGGAAGGGACCTTATTTATTTAGAAAGGTGCATGACAATGGGAGTATTGATATATCTGAGTTGTCTTCTGATGCTACCTTTCGTGTCAACGACCAGCGGCTCAAGCCATATCTAGATCACGAGCCGCAGGTCGTTGATGTTGCCCCGATTCACTTTGCGTGAGATGTAGTCTCTTGACTCATATCTATTGCATCTCACGCCTGATTATCACTGTTCTTCTGACTTGTATAGATCCAGTTGTCCATATCACTCTATTCTTTAGTCACACACCCCTTTTCTCATCTTATGATTATGCTATACTTTGGGTGTACTTTACCCTAAGTATAGGGGGTGTAGGACTCTCGGGTATTCTATTGATTCTTTCTACCCCTGTTTTGCTACCTATACTTAGGGATATTTCACCCTAAGTATAGGGGGATAGACCTGTACATCCTTCCACTCGGATTTCCCTTCATGTACAGCTTGCTATACTTTGGATTACTTGATCCTAAGTATAGGGGGAAACACCGAGTCTTCCTTATTCTATTCTTTGATTCGTCTTTGTATATACCATTCCTTTTCACTTCCCTATACTAAGCACAAGGTATGTCTTCTTCATCGCTCTTGATCACTCTGAGGACATCGTTCGAGTTAAGTATAGGGGGGTGTCATATATATTCCATATATACTTTAGCCATAACTCGTACTTTGTGTGGGTGTGCTAATAAATAAAAATGGCTAAAAATACATAAAAATTTAAAAAATTTCCCTTGTACATAAAATTCTTCTTGCACATACATATTTATGTATAAAATTTATTTTTGTACAAATGATTTTAAAATCTTTTTTGTGTAAATAATATGTAAATATTTTCTTATCAAAATCTATGTATATAGTACAAATTTTTTGTAAAATGTTTTGGAAAACAAAAAGTTTGCAAAACCTTGTGTAAAATTTTGTAAATACTTTACAAAACTTCGCATTCATGCATACATCCATGTTTTCAAACATTTTTCAAAAATTTGGACAATTGTAAATGTTTGTAAAATTGCATCTTTGTAAATACTTGTACAATTTTTCCAAATCATAGTTGATATTTAAACTGGTCTGGAATTAAATTGACAAATGGAGCTTGGTTAAGACCTTAATCCACCTAATTATAAGAGGAACCTTATAAGGCTTAGGATTGCGACTTTTCAAGTCCATTGGGACTTAATTATGTGAGTCCACTAGGCTATGAGAATATGTCATCTTGATGAGCCTAAGTAGAGCAGTTAACAACACACGCATGACTCTCAGAGACAATGGCTTTACATGCACCAGCACTCTACACATAGCTCTCCACGGATGAGGTGATGAGGAGGCATTTTCCTTTGGCTTGGGGTAGCATATGAGGGTAGTACTTATTGGCGGAGCCTCTCTTCTTCTTATAGTGAAGGAAGTGCGTCTCAACTTGGTCCGGTATTTATGAAGTCTAAGGACAGAAGTTGTGGGTTGCAATAGAGCTTCAAAAGAGGGATAGTCTACTGGCTCAAGAGGAAAAACTCCTTGTATATATGCTGCACCACGTAGATATGTTGTAGAAATGCACATGAAAAAATGTGCAAAAAGAAAAGAACTCCAAAAAAGTGGTGGGTCGGATTGATAATTTAATAATCCCACTGGAGTGTATATAGTCAAATAAAGCAAAGCTTATGTTATACATGAGCATCTCATGAAGCTTGATGCGGGAGACTCAACTACACTGGTTAGAGCTCCCAAGGATACATGGATAAACTGGTCATGGTCCATTCTCTTATGCCCCTCTTCTTCACTTGTTGCACTTGAACTTAGAAGAGAATACCCCGCTTCTTGAGGAAACAGTTGCTAGACCAAGGCATTAGAGTTACCAGGTTGAGGGAGGTTGTTTCTTTATTACTTCTGAGGTGGGGAGCTACATATCACTTACACAATACAAGGAAAGATTCATGAACATTAGAGTTTGTGTATGTAGACTTGTTCTGATCTGGTTTATTGAGGAGTATTGACCATAGATTGGTGGAACTTAGAGGCTGTTAAGTTTTAAGCTTAAGTCCAAATAAGGTTCCGACAAATTAATAATCCAAAGGCCTGACTGAGCTCCATATTTCAATTTAATGAAGGATAGTTTAATAATCAACCTTGATTTCCTCTCTTTTTCTTTTTCTTTCTATTTTGCACTTCTTTTTCAAATAAGTATTTTCTAAGGGACTAGCAAAAGTAAAGTATAGGGGGGGTAATGAATCTCCATTCATCACTCTTTATTCCTTTATTTTAGCTAGAAACCTTGGCAAAATACCTTGTAAATACTTGTAAATATCATAAATTATCAAAATGCATGCATCATGTAATTAAATTTTTGTGTAAAAATAAAGGAATAAATAAATAAAAGAAAAAGAGGGAAATATTTAGAATAAATATTGAGTGACCTAATCCTAAGGGAGGGCTCAGCATGGGCCTGACTGCAAAAGAAACCAAGTAAAGGGAGATAAGGTCAATCATACATAACCCTATGTATATAAATAATTTTATTTTCCTCAAAATAAAAATAAAAATGTGATTCTTATATTTTGTACATATTTATAAATATAAAATAAAAATCAGAAAAATCAAAATAAAAAGAAAAATAATAAAAATCATTTTCCACCTTGTATATATAACATGTACATATGTATATAGATCTATTTATTAACTAATGTAAATAAATCATAAAAATAAAATAAAAATACCTTTTTACTCCAAATTTTATGTTATAAATAAATAAAATATAAAATTGGAATAATTGTGCAAAAATAATCAATTAAAAGTAAAAATAAAAAAACATATGCGTATATTCCTATATAATAATAATATAATGTAAATGCATTTTTTATTTTTCAAAAAAATAAATAAAAATCACTAAAAAATACTTTGAAATAAATAAATATTTTTCATTTTGAAAATTTTTCGAAATAAAATTATTTACTATTTTAAAATGAATTTTTAAATAATTAATAAAAGGAATTTTCCTATTGGTCCACAGGGGATTGTTGACCCCGGTCAACTCTCCCCGCGGACCCCTTTCTCGCGGATCGGCTTGTTGACCCGACTTCTCAAAATTTTCCCACCTTGATCCGTATCCCATTTCCTAAAACTCCAGGCTCCAATTGTAGATCGATGATCCGAGACCTTCGCCCTACCATCTGCGTAGGGGTCCGTGCATCGACGTGCGTGCCCAACTCCCTTCTTCCCGGACCCCTGGCATTATAAAGTCTCTCCTCCACCGCATATTTGACGCATCTTTGGCCATCGTCTTCCAGTCCCAGGACCTCCATCCTTCCCCCTAGAGTGACTGCTACCGGAGGAGGGTGTCGCAGCGAGGAGTGAAGGGCTGCAGCCACTGATCCGGCGACCTTCGCCGCCGTGCTCCTCCACCGAGCGAGCTGAGCCTCTGGCCTCGACGAGACATCGAGGCAAAGACCACAGGAGCTTTCTGAGCACTAGCACAGTCGAATACGATCATCAGGTACCCCCGATTCCTCTTAGGATAGCTTAATTTCAGATTTCCCCCAATTACGCCGTCGGCCTTCGCCGGTCGATTCACGCACCTCCGACTACCCATTTGACCATCCGACTCTCGATTCACGCTCACGAGACTCCTCTCCACGTTCTGCATCCATCCGATCATCCTGACTCGCCCCGGATCAGGAACTCAGGTCCCCATCGCCGTTGCTTCGTCGGAGACCCCCGCTCCACCTCATTCCGACCACTCCTTCGCCCGCTAACGGGTCGAGGCAGTTTGCCCTCGACCCAAGTTCCTTTATGTGCAGTTTACAGGTCAAATAGACCTCATCTGGAGGTCAAGCCATTCGAGCATAGCAGCTCCGAGCCACCTTCGTCGCCGAAGCTCTCCAGAGCTCCCCAGCCTCATCGGATCTACCCATCAGTTGCGGACTAGCGTAGACTCTATTCTCCACATCTCAACAGCTCCGAAGGACCTCCCCACCGGATGTATCGGGCCGGCGAAGTTTGCCGGTGGCCTGTTCTTGGAGAACCTCCAAATACCGTCCAATCGCCCTCCTCCGCCAGATCAGATCGTAGCCATCCATCTGCGGAGCTACTCCAGCCGTAGATCCATCTGAGGATCAGATTTGGATTGTTGATCCAGCGAAGAGGTATGCACGCTTCTCCACCGTCAGATCTCCACGTGTCGCGCCCTCGTCCGTCGATCATTAATAAAGGGGTAATTTCACTTAGGCCCCTTCTCTTTCTGCATTTATAGAATAGTCCTGTAAATATTTTAGTGCGTTGTTTTTATTTTGGATAATTTACATCTGGGATCCTTTGTTTATTTTATTTGCATTTTAGTCCCTGTCTGTGTGAGACACGTGCTTCGACACATGATATTTTGGACAAATTACATGTATGGGCTTGGATTTTCTACTTTGTTCTGAAATGAAGTTTTAGTTTCCATATTTGTAATTATACCCCTATGCGTGAATTTAATTGAACATGTGCTGATTGTTTGTGAATTTTATAATTCAAACCCTAAGGTTTTTGTAGGTGTTATTGTTTAGCCCTCCGAACAATTTTCTCTTGCAAATAAGTCCCTACGTGCTGTAGCTCTTTTATTGATTGAATAAAATAGCAAATAAACTCTAAATTAAGTGAAATTTGGATACGTATCTCCTGTCACTGTATAAAAATTTCACTAATTTTTTGGCATATTTTTGTGGCTTTTTACTATTTTTAAAAATTCAAAAACACGTATTTTTATTACTGTTTGGAAAAGAAATTCAAATAAAAATATAAAAACTTTTCTAAAAATTCTAAAAAAATTAAGGTTTGATTGTTTTACTGTGTTTAAGCTTCTGTCAAATTTTTGTGCTCTTTGGAACCCATAAAAATTGAAAAACCCTAAAAATCTTATAAAATCATTAAAAACTCTATAAAATTCAAAAAATGCAAACTCTTTTTCTGTAGCTTAGTTTTTGTATATATTTTTCAAAAAAAATTCTCTAGATTTTTATAGGCCAATTATATATTTTTAGTTGGCCTTTCAAGTCTGGTTGCACATTAACCCACTGTTTTCCTTTTTCGCTATTTTTAGGCAATTAAAAATTATAAAAGTCTCATAAAATTAATAAAAAAACTTAAAAATATAAAAAAACACAAAACAATTTTATTTCAATTTTTGGAGCATTTTTGAGTGTTTAAATAATTGTTGAATTTGCTTATTTACCCATTTTCTTATATAATTAAAAACACAAAAAAATTAAAAAAATTTAAAATCCACCAAAAACATTTTCTTCATTTTTTTTATCATCTTGACTACTTTGTAGGCCGTAAGGCCAACCCGTGCTCTTTGAGTCCGACCCTGGTCGTTATACCAGGTTAATAAATTAGCGAGGACCGCTGTTTGATTTTATTGTTTTATCTTTCGATTTGGTGGTTCCTTATTTTTTCTTGATTGACCGATTCTCCGAGATCCAGGTCGCAACGACCCTAGATTGATTTCTACCTTACCCGGATCTTGATTTCACGAAATTTTCGGTCATCAGAATGCCCGTCTAGGGTAGATTGATTTCTACCATACCCGGCTACTATGCTTACATGTAGAAATTGCTTCGTCTAGGGTCGGATTCTCGTGCATCATATAGGTAGTTTTATTTCAGTCTTTATTTTATACGTGGATCATTTTGCATGGAGACTGTTGGAGTTAGTTACGCCTTCTATCTCGTGCATGCATCATTGATTTCATCGTGCTTCGGCTTTTTTGTCTTCTCCTCCCGATTTTTAGACTTAAATAATCAGGAGAACCGAAAAATTCATTAGGCATTGTTTTCTTGAAAAATACCTAAAAAACAAAAACTATAAAATTGGGACTGCTAAACACACTTGATCCTAAAAGACATCTCATATAAAAATCTATCTTGAGGAGAGCAACCCCCTCATTGTCTGGTTTGATTGAGCGAGAGAGCGGCCTGAACACTAGGCTAGTGCCATATCCGAGCCCCGATCAGACTACCAGCCTTTTATACGGGACTGTCTGGTTGACGGATTGGATCATTTTTTAGTGTTTAAATAATTGTTGAATTTGCTTGTTTACCCATTTTCTTATATAATTAAAAACACAAAAATTTTAAAAATATTTAAAATTCACCAAAAACATTTTCTTCATTTTTTTATTGTCTTGACTACTTCGTAGGCCGTAAGGCCAACCCGTGCTCCTTGAGTCCGACCCTGCTCGCTATACCAAGTTAATAAATTAGCGAGGACCGCTGTTTAGTTTTATTGTTTTATCTTTCGATTTGTTTTCCTTAACTTTTTCTTGATTGACCGATTCTCCGAGATCCGGGTCGAAACGACCATAGATTGATTTCTACCTTACCCGGATCTTGGTTTCACGAAATTTTCGGTCATCAATAATAGCATCCAGCTGTCCATTCCTGCCATTGTCGTGGGTATTTTGCATCCTTCAACATCTTTTTGTAATTCATTAATCAATCTCTAAACTGTTATTGGCTGTTGAAAAAACTTTTGTAATAACCGCACTTAAGTCCTTGCATCTTTTGGGTGTTTGCACTTCAGTCCGCGTCACATCACCTCACGTGACGTCCCTACGTGAGGGGACATTTTGCAGCGTACCCCTGAAGGTTTTTGTATTTCGTCTAATCTCAGAACTTTTTAATATGGTATAAATTTTTAGTAAAAGTGTAGATTGTCCCCTAGGCTAAATTTTATTTACAAATATACCCCTTCTAGTAAAGTAGTTTCTTTATGTTTTCTCTATTTATTTAAAATATCACTTTTGCTCTAAAATATCCCAAAAAACTAAGATAGATGCACATTAATGTGTTGATTCATTCTATCATTTTGCATTGCATTTTTAGAACTTTAAACATTTTATAAAAATAAAAAATAGCCCTTTTAGCCCCTATTTGTAGTAGAAAATACCAAAAAATATACATTTTTTAAATTCCAAAAAATATTATTTATTTATTTATTTATTTTAAAACTTCAGACCAAAATCTCTAAAAATTACAAAAGAAATTTCTTAAAAATTAAAAATTATTAATAATTCCAAAAATACCATTTTGTCTCTGAATTTGCTATTTATTATAATTATTATTTTAAACTTGATTTGGAAAATTTTAGACTTGATTTTCTATTTTTTATTTTCATTTCAAGTTTAGCTGTTTAATTAAACCATATCTTAGGGTATTCTTGACTTTAAAATATATACAAATTTAAAAATCCTAAAAAATCATAAAAATGGTAAAGAATTTTAAAATCTAAAAAGATTTTATTTTCTTTATTTTGACTATTTTTACTAATATTTATATATACCTTATCTTACTTTGTTTATATAATCTATGTATAGTTATATTACATATTTTAAAAGAAAAATGAAATATAAATATAAAAATAAATATAAAAACAGAAAATTAAAAATCAAAATACAAAAATATATATAATAAATAAGGGTTTTATCACCTGTGCCCCTCCGAGATATCGTAATTTCAGTCATGCCCCTATCTTTTTGGTAATATCAGTTGTGCTCCTCACTTCTTTTTCCGTTATCACTTGTGCCCTTCCGTCAGATTCACTGTTAAAAAATTAAAATAACCATGGTTTATTCAAACCATGGTGTGGTTAAAAAGGGTATTATGGTCAGAATAAAACCAAGAGTGGATCTGAGGAGGAGGGGGCAGAGCATGGAGCTGGAGAGGTTGGGTCGGGGAAGAGAGGCGGAGCTGGGAGGAGATGCGGGTTGGGGAGGAGGCGTAGGGAGCTCGGGGTGGAGCTGGGAGGAGGTGCGGGCTGGGGAGGAGGCGCAGGGAGCTTGGGGCGGAGCTGGGAGGAGGTGCGGGCTGGGGAGGAGGCGTAGGGAGCTTGGGGCGGAGCTGGGAGGAGGTGCGGGCTGGGGAGGAGGCGCAGAGAGCTCGGGGCGGAGCAGGGAGGAGATGCGGGGCTGAGAGGAGGTGCGTGCTGGGGAGGAGGCGCAGGGAGCTCGAGGCGGAGCTGGGAGGAGGTGTGGGGCTGGGAGGAAGTGTGGGGATGAGGAGGAGGTGTAGGGAGCTCGGGGGCGCCTCCCCTTCCCCCTTCTCTCGTACCCACTGCTCCACCTCCACCGACCTCCCAATCCTAGCGGTCGCAGTCCTGGATACTGCTACTTCGGCGCCGTAAAATGCCTTTCTGGCGCCCGTGAGCCTTTCGACAAGCCCCCTGAGCTCTGCAAGCGCCACACACGCTATGAGATTTAGAAGCGCATCGACGCCGCCTACTACGGCTACCGCGACGAAGAGGACGACATCCTCGAGAAGCTTGAGGCCCCCTCCCAGGAGGAGATGCACGATCGGGCCGTCACCGAGTGGGAGAGGGTGGAGGCTATCAGGAAGGAGGCTAGGGGCGACGAGGGGAGGGGGTGCGAGGGGCGGAGGGCGCACCTC
The DNA here is from genome assembly GCA_037367405.1 of Ottelia alismoides. Lineage (NCBI taxonomy): Eukaryota > Viridiplantae > Streptophyta > Magnoliopsida > Alismatales > Hydrocharitaceae > Ottelia > Ottelia alismoides. The sequence continues at coordinate 97,480 of JAZKJV010010803.1, read as the reverse complement.
GGGGTGGGGGAGGAGGCGCAGGCAACCTGGGGGAGGTGCGAGGGCGGAGGGCGCACGTAGGGCCGGGGGAGGAGGCGTAGGGAGGGGTTGGGGGTGGTCGGGAGGAGCCGGTGGAGGAGGAGGAGGCTATAAGGAGGAAGAGAAGGGGGAGGAAGAGGATGTGGGAGGAGAAGGAAGAAGAAGTGCCTGGACATTTCAGCCCAATTTTTAAAAGTATTTCCCATTGTGTCCTTAAAGTTAACGTCCTTTTGTGTTGGAGATGGACGGCAACTAACCCGAGGGGCACAAGTAATATATTAGCAAGAAGTGAGGGGCACAACTAATATTACCAAAAAAGATAGGGGCATAACTGAAATTGCAATATCTCGGAGGGGCACAAGTGATAGAAATCCAAAAATAAAATAAAAAAAATATATAAAACCAAATACCCATAAAAAGAACATATAAACAAATAAGCTCACAATCTCTTTTTTGAATTTAATTGCCCGATCTATCCAGTTTGCTACATATGTTCAACACTCTACACTACTTACACTATACGCATCCATTGTAGAGTTATAATAAATTTTAAATTCACATTTATTTTCATTGTTTGATCTTGAATTGTGGGTTAATTGCTGAATTTAACAATTTTCTTGAGCGGTCAACACTTGGACTGCAGTCTAGCCTTGTGAGACCGTACGACCCTATACAAAATCATTATTTCACTGACCTGAGTATTTGGATCTCATTTTTCTGTAAGAAATCATTGATTTGAACAATTTTTGAATATTTTTCTGCAAGAAATCATTACAGAAATGAATAAATGCAATGCCCCGCCTTATTTGTTGGCTTATTTTTTTATTTTTTTTAAAAATACCACTATATATTTTCATCACTATATCCCTCTAATATGTTATTCCAATTTCGTCAGAAATAGAGACTCTTATACCCTCCATCCAGAACATGTCGTTTATAGCAATTCCAAGACCGTTAAGTCTCCGTTTCTGATGAAATTAGAACGACATAATAGAGGGATATGGTGATGCAAATGTAGCAGTATTTTTCAGAAGGGATTTTTACCCGGCAGACCTTATAATCTTCTTTTACATAATACCCATTTTAGTTATCAAATTTATTACACGTGCCACTCCCCCTGCGACCCCCCTCGGCGCTCATCCGTCTGACCGAAGCCACCACCCCGAAGCCCACTATCGTCTCCCCAACGAAGTCCCCTGCCGGTTGAAGCCCCTCCTCCCCTGCGAAGCCCCATCGCCTCCCATGTGAACACCCCCTCCATCCCCCCCCCCCCCCCCCCCCAGGCCAGAGACCCCATCCCTCCGCCTCCCCTGCAAACTGGAAGCCCCCCCAGGACGACCACGTCCCCCCCGGGCCCCGCGACCCCAGCCCTCCGCCTCCCCTGCAAACTGGAAGCCCCCTGGCCCGACGACCCCAGCCCTCCGCCTCCCCTATGAACTGGAAGCCCCCCCTTCCAATTTAGGTCGAGCGCCGCCCACCTTCTCCGGTCGAGGTCCTGCGTCGTGGGAGGGGAAGCTGTCATAGGAGGGTGGATTTTTTTCTTGTTTAATTCTAGCCATCCCATCGTGGATTGGTTATATTAACTCGTTTTTAACCCAAGGAAGTTAACTCGAGATGCGTCAATTTAACGATAGGATTCGTGGGGTAAGATGGAGCAAGTTTACGGGGGTGAGGGAGGAATTACAATGTTTCAAAGGTCGTAGAGATAATTGACAAAGATTACAGGATATGCCGGATAAAAGTCCCTTTTCAAAAATAAAAAAATTAGCTAAAAATTGAGATAGGAAGAGCCAACGGACAGCCCATTTTTCTGTGGTGAGGTATTTACTATTCAGTAAATGTTATGCACTTTTCTGTGGTGAGGTATTTATTATTTAGTATATGTTTTGCATTTCGAAACAGTGACCATTGCTTTCTGTGAAAGGAAGTGCTTGCCAACATTACATTCTTCGTTGGATCCTGAAAGATGGAGATCTGAATCTCTCACTTTTCTATTTTTTCTCGATAGTCGTGAAAAAGAGCCATATTATTCTGCTGAGCAACTACATCGAAGTTGCCATGTTTCCCTCCCTGTCCTTTTAACTGGTTGCTTTTGCTACCACTTGCCATTTGGTTGGTCTTTCAGTAAGTAATCTGTGTCTCTTATCTTCACTATATTGATATACAACAGCAGACGTAGATGTTTACTTTTTGGAATGTATCCCGATATTATCTGTATCCAAAGCATGCTATTAATTGTTTAAATAGCTCAGTCATGATTGTATGATTAGTCGTTAATTAAGATGCACATCAGGACAATCTGACATTGTATCTGAACTGAGAATATAATGACAGCATGCTCATATGTTTATCCACATGCAGACATATCTCTTCCCATTTGCAAGACCATTAATCCCACTTGAAATTTCATAATAGAGTCCTTAAAGATCAACAGTAACCCTTTTTTGATCAGTGCAGATCCTCTCCGATCACAGCAGAGGCAGCTGTGAGATCGCGGTCGTTGGATTGCGTGATGCACGCGCATGTAAGAAACGGCCTTCATATGATTTGCATCAAAAGCATATGGCATCTCCACAAAGACGAGGGTAGCTCGAGAGGAGATCAGTATATATTGACCTGGAGAAAGCGGCTCCACTTTGGAGGGAGGCACGATCTGAAACCCTACCCTACCAAGGATACCGAGGTTGCTCAGTTCATGTGGGTGCATGTTCATGAAAGGTGCGTTGGCATCTCCTCCTTTGCATCCAGACACTCCAGATGGGGCAAACTTACACGAGTTGTAATGCCCCCAAGAGGCACAGAGGAGACCCATCCGCCTTATCGTCCTGTTAAAGCGAGGTGGGTCGCAAAAGAAAGCTCTAGGGTTTGGCTGCCCATGCAGAGGCGTCGTGTAAAGCTCGCACGTATGTCCAAAAGTTGCGAGGGCTGTGGGGTTTATCCTCACTCTCGGATCAGCCACTCCCTTTCCCTCTCATCTTCTCCCTTTTTTCCTTCATCACCCATAAAGATGGGTGCCATCACCTTCCATTGATCAGGAATAGATTTGGTTGGTCAGGGGATTGGATCGGTTTGGATGCTTTTGGTTGTATTGCGCCATCTGTAACCAACCAACCATCACCGCATGTGCATCAACATGGCTCTGAAAGGAAGACCACTCGTCGGCGCTTTTGGAACGATAGGGCTGTACCTTGTCACACCTTACCGTGAAACACACTATGGATTAGACGACCTTGTTTAATTAGTGCATTAATACTAGTACATGACTTCCTGACGAAAGCAGTAATATACTGTATCCAGGAAGCTGACCATTGTTTAGTAAAAACACCTTTCTTTTCTTGTCTGCTTTCTCTTCTCCACGTTGTTTTTCCTTGTCGTTGCAACATAAAACCAAGTTGGAATTGACTGTCCACCTTGACTGTCATTAAGAATGAATCGAAAGTGATTAACCTGTTTACATTGGTTAATTAGGTCCATGTACTGTTCGAGTATAGCCCCTGTTCGCAAGGTTTGTGTTTAGGTTTTATGTGTACATGTGATGTGCAGGGTCTACTTTCGTTGAAGGCAGTGAGCATGTAATTTGCTGCCAGAAGAATAAGTCACCTGATTTGATGGTAAGGATGAAAACAGTGAGATATGCATATGAATATAGGTATAATTATATCCTTATTTATTTTAAAATAATCATTATAAACAAATACAAATATAAAACAATGCAAACCGAGATCGAATAATAACATAATCTTTAATCGATTGATTAAAATATACATATTTAGGATGATTTAGCCACGGAATGGATATATTGAATAAATTTCTTTCATAACAATTATATCAACAATGGTGATGTAATTATAAAATATTGTTAGTTGTTCACACAAATAAAGATAAATCTATGACTACATTTATATACTAAAACATGTATATGAATACAAATGCAAATAGTAAAGGATGTCAAAGTGATATCATATCTGAATCCACCTTAAAACAAATATGAATATTAAATATGTATAAAACATATACGATAGCGGATCGCATATGAATATATTCTTATTCATTTTCATCTCTAGTAGTTAGTAGTGAAGAAACATTTTAAATTAAAAGGGACATCGTAATATAGAAAAAAAATGTTGCTTAAAATAACAAAGAAGCATAGACATCTAAGTAGCAGATCCTTTGTGGTAGGGATTGCCTAAACCTTCGAAGTTATTTCGATTTTATCTTTACGCTATAAATTTTATATTTACGAAACCTTTGAAGTTATTTCTATTTTTTCATATTCCAGATGGTACTATGAAATGCAACTCATATTGATAGATGGAATTCAAGTTGGATTCGATGATCCATAGCCCGTCAACGTTAAGGGTTCATCTTAAATGTGATCTGGTTTCTACTTTAGGAAAGAAAGAGTGTTTTGGAAAAAAATAGTTTTTGTCATAGAGTACCCTTATAGAATCGAATTCCACAAAAAATGGGTCATTATAGAATTCGAATTTTCAATGAACAACTCTATGCTAAATCCCAAAATTTAAAGGGATTCTATAAGGATCCATTATTAACTAATTTTTTTATAAGAGTTCATTTTTTCCTTTTTCTTAGAGCCCATGAAAGGCCAGGAATGACACTGGCATTAGCTTGATGTTTGATTTAGGAGTGACGCAAAAGAATATTTGAGGGAAGCTCTTGACTGATCTTTAAAGTAGCTCTAAATATAACCATTTACCATACATCTGCTTGGAGATTAGCAATGCTTGGATATTTCCCTCTCCCACACATAGGATCATGAATTATTTTAGTCCACCCAAATAACTTATCCAAATCTTTGAAAATTGATTGGAGTTAATTTTTAATCGGATCATACTCAACCATAATATTTATTTGATTTTTCGATTAGTTGATAGGCTTGATATATTCCACTGAACCCATCCAAAAATTGGAGCTTAAAGTTTGAGCAACCCATGATATCATATGAGTTCAGTATGATATAACTCCACTTAGGATAGAGAGTTCTAAAATAAAGACTGAGGATCATATTTGCCGTATGACCTTAGTTTTAGATATGAACACCTAAAACTAAGGTCGTATGGTCAGATATTTGAAACAAAAACATTGTGCCCCTTCTTATTTAGATGAACGACATTAATTTTTTTCTTAAAAAGTCTCCCTCTAAGCAAAATTAAATATATATAAGGAAGAATAATGTGAAGATTATCAATATATTATTTGAAGTTAAATATATAACAAAGAATATAATATCATCCATGGTAGGTAAGGTTGTCAGAAAATTCTCAAGGTTCGACATTCGTTCAGATTTGGCTCGCTCAAAGTTCGATTCAGATTTGATTCGAAAATAGATGAATCGAACCTGAACACGTGTTTGGACTCGATTAAATAAACGAATCGAACCTCAAAAACATAGGTTTGCTCAGGTTCGATTCGTTAAAAGTTTGATTATATACACACATACGTACATATATAAAAGTAGGGATTTTATCACTTGTGCCCCTCTGAGATCTTGCAATATCAGTTATGCCCCTATCTTTTTGGTAATATCAGTTGTGCCCCTCAATTCTTTCTCCATAATCAGTTGTGCCCTTCCGTCAGATTGATCGTCAATGAATTGACTTAACCATGGTTTTTTCAAACCTTGGTGCAGTTAAGAGGGGTATTATTGTCCATACTCCTCTTCTTCCTCCTCCAACCTCCTCCTCCTCCCTCTCCGCCTGGAGTTCGCCGGAGTTTGCCGGAGTTCACCTACGCCTGCACCGCGCACGACCACACCTCTCCCGAAGCCGCACGCGCGCCCCAACGTGCCCCCTTCACTCATGCATGTCTCCTTCGTTGTCCAGATGTATCAACGATGTATAATAGCCTCCAGCGAAGAATCTGGAAGCTCCTTAGGTCTGCAACTTCAAAATGAAATCCAGATGATGATCTACAGCTCCATATGCCCTAGTCCCTGCAAGTGAATTCTTATTGCTCGGAGGTGGCTCCCACCAAATTTATTACGAAGAAAACCAAATGAATGGAGGTAGATGGGATCTCTGGCGATGATTGAGCGGGGATACATATCAATACCAGATCTGGAGCAATCTGAGGCGGTCAAGAAATGGAAGGACCGGGGCCATGACCTCAATTCGCGATGAAAAATGAATAGACTCAACTCACGGTAGAGCTCCGGTGAGTAGATTGGATTGAGCCACTAGGTGCTCGATCGCGGCCCCAGAACCGCTCCAGGGGCGGGGGCCGCGCGGTGCGGGGCTGAGCGGTGCAGGGGCGGCGCGGTGCGGGGCTGGGTGGCACGGGGGCGACGCGGTGTGTGGCTAGGCGGCGCGGAGGAGGGGAGGGGGCGGCCCAGGGGAGCACGGGATGGGCGGCGTGGGGGAGGGGCGGGGGCGGCGAGCTGGAAGGAGGTGCGTGGAGCTCGGGACGGAGCTGGGCGGCGCGGGGCTGGGGCGGGGGCGGCGGGCTGAGAGGAGGTGCGGGGAGCTCGGGGCGGAGCTGGGAGTAGGTGCGGGTTGGGGAGGAGGAGGAGGTTGGAGGAGGAGGAAGAGGATGGGAGAAGAGGAGGAAGAAGAGGATGAGGAAGAGGGTATAAAATGACCATATAACCTTTTTTAAAAAAATTAATACCACTTATGTCCTCAAAGTTAACGTCCGTTTGCACTGTGGATGGACGGTCACTAACCCGAGGGGCACAAGTTATAAAATAGCAAAAAGTAAAGGGCACAACTGATATTACCAAAAAGATAGGGGCATAACTGATATTGCGAGATCTCGGAGGGGCACAAGTGATAAAATCCCATAAAAGTATATATACATACATATTGTATATATATAACGAAAAAATACATTCTATATTATCATAACGGCTATTCACTTATTTTCCCAAACCCATCCAGACATCCACTTCCTAAGTCTCTATTCCCAAAACCCCACAAAACTCTCCCAAGTGGTTGCGGTTTTTCCCTTGAACAGAAATATCTGCACAACATTTATCCTTAAACAAACCTTTAACGAGCCGAATCGAACCTTTACGAACCTTACCCAAACCGAACCTGGTTACAGTTTTCATTTTATCGACTCGAACCGAACCTGAGCCTGGAAGTATGCTAAACGAACCCAACCGAGCTTGGGTTGCTTCGCTCATGTTCGGCTCGTTTTACACCCCTAATTGTATGGTCACTTTTTGTATTCTGAATTTGCAAAGAATAAGCTATGTATATATCCCCGGGTGGAACCATGACTTACGAGTAGTGATAGAGCTTTCATAATACGAATGCAAATGGTTAGATACGGTACGGATATGGATACAAGTGTTACCATATCTTTATCTATTTTTAAATACAAATATGGATGCAAATACAAATATTGACAGATATGAAAACTATGTTGCCATGTCCTAAATGACGGATACATACGAATAATCACATATAATATTATTAATACTTTATAGATTAGCTTATGTATATGATAAATTAAATTAGGTAAACATATATTTAATATACTTTCATCGTAATAATTATACCGAATATATTGAACGAATGTATAAAATTATGTTATGTATGATTAAAAATAAATATACAACTACATTTATATAATTTATGGACATGTGGATATGAATACTAATATTTGCGGATATTAAAATGATATCCACATCTGAAATCCATTTTAAAATGGATACAGATACATGCATCAAAATTCGTAGAAAACAAAAACAGTGGCTGATTAGATATATATATATATCCTTATCCATTTGCATCCCAATTTCATATACATGAATAAAATGATCAATATTTTTTGCTATCGATTTTAACATTATGACGAATTAGATAACTTGTATTTTTTATTTGAAGATTTCCGTTTAAAAATCTTATTTCATGTGATAATTATATGTTTATCTATTAAACTGATATTAGTGAATAACTCTTTCATCTTAATTTACCTTATCTTTGATAGGGGTGGGTATTCGATCGGTTATGGTGGATTTGAGTTATTTGGTTTGGGTTGGATTCGGTTTATTTTGGAAGAATGGAATCCATCACTCAGTCGAATTACTTCGGTTGAGCTATTCGGGTCTTTGATTTGGGTCAATTGGGTCGGGATAAAATTAAATTAATCAAATGGACTAAAAGTGAAAGTTGCCACTTAATAATCATGCAAATACTTTTCATAAATTAGCTTCAAGCTTACATGTCTACAAAAGCTTGTAGTTTAATAAGGATTTTGATGACTTATTTGTTTGTTAGTAAGGAATAAATTACAATATACCAACCGTACATTTTTCAATTGGATTCCACTTTCCAACGTGACAACATGCATTTTATTCACGTATGCAGTCAAACTTATTAAGATATTCCATTTCCAGTCGTTATGGTTTATTAATAAGTAAATAAATAGAACTAAATATCTTATATAATGATATAAATATTGTGCATATATGCGTGCATGTGTGTATACATATATAGATAAATATATTCTTATGATTTTTTGGTCAGGTCAGGTGGTTATAAATCACGAGTCACCCATATTAATTGTTCAGGTTGATTGGGTGGGGTCCGGTGGACACTATCAAATCCATCAAAAATCCAGTACCCATATAAATAAAGGGATATTTACCCAGCAGACCCTGAAATCTTTCGAAATTACCTCTACGACCTTTGAAACATCGATATTCCTCCCTAGACCCTGTAATCTTGCTAACCATTACCGCGCAGACCCTCTGGTTAACCTCCATCCACTTGTCCGTTAAAAATAACCGGATTCCGTTATTAAATGTTACAATATACCCATCTTGTTTGTCAAATTTACGGTTATTGCCATTCCACCTCTTCCTCCTCCGCCTCACGACCACCGCCACTCCCTTCCTCTTCCAAGGCTTCTACGACACCACTCTCACCCTCTCCAGCTCCTCCCACATCACCCCCACAGGGGCCCTCTGCCTCACCACCACCACCGCCACCCCGCAGCTCGGCCACGCTTTCCTCCCCTCACCTCTCCCCCTCCGCCGCTCCCCCTCCTTCTCCACCTCCTTCGTCTTTTCCATCGTTCCCTCCTCCCCTACCCTCCGCAGCGACCCCGGCATGGCCCTCGCCTTCACCTCATCCCCTACCCTCCCCTCTTCCCTTCCCAACCAGTACCTCGGCCTCGTCAACCCATCCCTTCCCCCATCCCACCTCGTTGCTGTCGAGCTCGACACCGTAAAAAACTTCGAGTTCCTCGACCCCGACAGCAACCACGTCGGCATCGACGTCAACTCCCTTACATCTACCAACTCCACCTCTGCATCCTCCCTACGCCTCACCCTCAACAGCGGTGAACCCATGCAGCTGTGGGTCGACTACAACGCCACAACCAGCCTCTTCTCCGTCTCCTTAGCCCCTCTCCGAGCGCCCAAACCGCAGACCCCTCTGCTCTCCTCAACCCTCAACCTCTCCTCCATCCTCGCCGATGAGACCTACGTGGGCTTCGCCGCCGCAACCGGCGGCGCTAGCGGGTCGCACTACGTGCTCGCGTGGAGCTTCAGCATGGGCGGCGAAGCAGCTCAAGAGATTGATCCCGACGCTCTGCCGGAGGTGCCAAGAACCCAAATGGGTGCCCGCAAATCTACTCAAAATATCATTTTTCCTGTAGTGATCATTGCGGGCCTTGTATTGATCTGTGTATATGGAGGCGCGTATTGGGTAAAAAGAAAGAAGAGGTTGGAGGAGCTCGTGGAGGAGGAGGAGGAGATCTCCTATGGACCGAACAGGATAAAGTACAGGGAGCTGTATAAAGGCGACCACCTTCACCGACGTATACGCATTCGGTGCCTTCTTACTGGAGGTCGCCTGCGGCAAGCGGCCGATGGCAGCCCAGAATGAGGCGGACACGACATCGTCGCCATTCCTCGTGGATTGGGTGGCAGAGCTATGGAGGGACGGAGTCTCGAACTTCCGACCTTGAAGCAGTCCCACAGGGGGAGGAGAAGGAAGGAGAGAGAGAGGGAGATGATATTAACTCAAGGTTAACTCAAGAATTGACTCCAGTAAAGTTAAAATTGACGGCAGGGTCTGTGGGGTAAGACGGAGCAAGATTACGGGGTCGTGGGAGGGATATCGATGTTTCAAAGGTCGTAGAGGTAATTTCGAAAGATTTCAGGGTCTGCTGGGTAAATATCCCTATATATATATGGGTAAAATGGGGCTGCTCCCTGGGAGTAGCCAACTTGGTTACTACCACCCCTATTTTTCCCTCTTTTTTTTATTTCTTTGGAAAATAAAAATTTGTATATTCATCACTATATCCCTCTAACATTCTATTAAAATTTCGTCAGAAACAGAGACTCCTACACCCTCCATCCAGACGTCATTAATTTTAACGGTCGCAGGATTTTTTAAATCAACCCTGTTTGGATGGAGGCCGTAGGAGTCTCTGTTTCTGACGAAATTTTAACAGAATGTTAGAGGGATATAATGATGAATTTACAAATTTTTATTTTCTAAAAAAATTTAAAAATGAGGGGAAAATAGGGGTGAGAGTAGCCAAGTTGGCTACTCCCAGGGGGCAGCCCCATTTAACCCTATATATATATATATATATATATATATATATATATAATGGGTAAAATGGGGCTGCCCCCAGGGAGTAGCCAACTTGGCTACTCCCACCCCTATTTTTCCCTCATTTTTTTACTTTTTTTGGAAAATAAAAATTTGTATATTCATCATTATATCCCTCTCACATTCTCTTAAAATTTCGTCAGAAATAGAGACTCCTAAGCCCTCCATCCAGACGCCATTTTTTTAACGGTCGCATGATTTTTTAAATCGACCATGTTTGGATGGAGGCCGTAGGAGTCTCTGTTTCTGACGAAATTTTAATAGAATGTGAGAGGGATATAATGATGAATATACAAATTTTTATATTCTAAAAAATAAAAAAATGAGGGGAAAATAGGGGTGGGAGTAGCCAAGTTGGCTACTCCCTGGGGGCAGCCCCATTTACCTATATATATATATATATATATATATATATATATATATATATATATATATAGGGTCATATGTGGCTGCCCCCTAGGGGCAGCCAACATGGCTGCCCCCGCCTTATTTGGGCAAAATTTTTTATTTTTTTTGAAAAATAAAACCATTTACATTCATCCCTATATCCCTCCTATATACCATTCGAATTTCCTCAGAAACAGAGACTCCTACGGCCTCCATCCGGACAGTAATTTTTAACGGTAACAGGGTTTTTTTAAATCGATACCATCGAGATGGAGGCCGTAGGAGTCTCTGTTTCTGACGAAATTCGAATGGCATTTAGGAGGGATATATGGATGAATATACATGGTTTTATTTTTCAAAAAAAATAAAAAAAAAACGCCGAAAAATGGGGCCAACATGGCTGCCCCCGCCCCATTTTTCGGCATTTTTTTATTTTTTTTGAAAAATAAAACCATGTATATTCATCCATATATCCCTCCTACATGCCATTCGAATTTCGTCAGAAACAGAGACTCCTACGGCCTCCATCTCGATGGTATCGATTTAAAAAAATCATGTTACGTTAAAAAATTACTGTCCGGATGGAGGCCGTAGGAGTCTCTGCTTCTGACGAAATTCGAATGGTATATAGGAGGGATATAGGGATGAATGTAAATGGTGTTATTTTTCAAAAAAAAATAAAAAAGTTTGCCCTAATAAGGCGGGGGCGGCCATGTTGGCTGCCCCTAGGGGGCAGCCACATATGACCCATATATATATATATATATATATATATATATATATATATATATATATATATATATAGGGTGCACTTGAATTGAGGTGGCACCTTTCCTTGATTAAGGAAAGGTTTCATCTTAGGCCGTGGGATGAAGATTGTACGAAGGAGATTGAAACCACTATGTGGTTTTCGTGACAACTAACATTCCTAAAATGAGGGATGGTTAAATTAATGCTAAATAAAATATTACACGTCACTAATCATTCTATATTTAGCAAATAAGCATGGTTAAGAACACAGCATTTCGGCAAAAACTAGGTTGATTAAAAGCAACTTATTTTGAGATAATCTGTTATGAAATCACAAAATATTGTGCTATTTTACATCTTTAAGTCATATTTTACAGCATATAATCTACCGCTTATACGGAAAAAATGCTAAAAGACGTAGACATATTTTACACATATTAAGTAAAAAAAATTACATTCGGCTGCGTAATAAAATACAAAATTGAAAAAGACATTGCAAACTCTCGTATACGCATATACTTAATTAGAAATTTAGACATAAGGAAATGTAACATTGAAATACGTTTTATATCTATAATTTACACGATACAAACGACAACTACAATTTTATAAAATATTTTACAATGTCATTATGATAACTGTAGAATATTTTTTACAAACTTTTAATAAAGCTTACCAACACTTTTCATATTTTACGTGTAAATTGTATATTTTACAAAAGACTACACTATTATGTTAATGTATATCACAATTAATATATGAACGTAACGTATAGGAATGTATATTTATTTTCTCAGAATCTTGATCACCTATACTTACAATTGTATGTTAATATATTACAAATGTAAAATTTATTTTACAAGATTTGAGTGTATTTTACTGAATTCTCTTACATTTTGCATTAAGTAATTGCCAATGTTGTATCTATTTTACATTATCAGTCTATATTCTACAAAAGCATGTTTTATTTTACATCGTCAGCTTTTATTCTACAATTTGAGTTTCCGCTTGGTTTTATGTTCCCGATTCTACAAATAAAATGGGAAGATATACATGGTACATGCTGACAATGATGCTCTCATGGTGAAATTTGAATTATATAACATATTAAAAATTTTATCTTTGAATTTTTTAATGCTTTCAATAGAGAACATAAGCATTGATAACTAAACAATGTATGAAATCCTGAATTACGGATTTGAAAAATTAAATTAGTGATTTTATATACAACAGGAAAATTTCGCTTTAGAATGAGATTGCAGATGATATCAATAATTTGTTGCGAGAAACACATGTGTGATTCAAAGAATCAAACGCTAAACGCAAAAATGAATCTTTTACATTAAAATTGAGCATAAAGATTGATGAAAACATATACTGGAATTTTAAACAAAGGAAAAAAAGATGAAGAACAAACATGTTGAGTAGATGAAGATAAAATACTGACCTGTTTAGACTTGGAGAAGATAAAGCAGAAATGATTCTCAAAAGCAAAAGCTAGCTACCAATGGTTGAAGAGCAAAGGAAAAAGGGGAAATGAAGTTTTCGATAATTAATTAATTACCAAATTAATGATTACTCATTGATTAAGATAAATCAGTTTGTAATTTAAAAATTCAAATTCTTTCTATTTTTAGTCAAAACAAAAAACGAGCTCCCTTTTAATTTCAAAAAATACAAAATTGCCAATAATGCAAATAAAGAGTTATGTGAGTAAATTGAATCGAATTTAAGGAAATTAACATATAAAGTATATTCAAAAAATAAAGTTACAAGAAAACCTAATTTCAAATTAATCAAAAAGAACTTACCGCATAAGGGCGACGACGGCAAGCCGGGCGATCTTCTAGCTATTCGATCCAGGAGAGAGCGTCCACTCGAGAAATCACTATCTTAGGAGAAAAGAGGGACATCAGGCGACGATGGAGGAGATGCAATCCAACCTGGTTGAACCAACGAGGGAACGGGATGAAGACTCAGATCAATACAGTGGGGGTGCGAAGATGGAAATCCAGATCCATCGGCCGAAGGAGCAAATCAAAAGTAAGTATATTTTCATTTTTATACGACTAATTTAACAATTTTAGACAAATTTTACCTCTGGTAACTGGTATGAACAGAAGGACAACAACTACAATTTATCAAAACAAAGGAATTCGATGTTGATAAGGATGCTCTGAAGCTTAATGATGATTTTGGAAGTATGAGTACTTTTTTTACTTAGAAATAAATTAGGTTTTTTATTTGTAAGTACAAGATCACTGATTATTTCAAACACAATATATTTTTTCTCTTCTTTAGGCAAAGGTTATGTACAACATAGGTGCTACATTGAACATTTTGTTCAGTTCATTGATAACCATAGACCCACGCCCAAACAACAAGCACTACTGTCAAAGACAGCTTTTGGGAGAATAATTAACATTAACCATGTTGACATACAAAGAAAAAATCTTCAATGGTTGGTTGAGCAATACCAAGGAGGCAGAAATTTCAGATTTGGGAACAAGGTAGTGAGTTTCAGTGATGAAGAAGTTGGGGCAATTTTGGGCCTGCCAAGCTCCGGATTTTCAATAACAGTGAGAGGAAGACACCTTCAATGGAAATCTTTTATATCTCACAAAATGTTTGCAGAAGGAATGATTTTCAATAGAAGGAAGTTGAATAACATACTCGAGGACTACTACAATAGAGATGATGACAACTCTGTCTCTATTTATGTTACATGCTTGATACTTTTGATGTTTGCGACATTCCTTTTCCCAGACAGTTCATATTCTTTTCCGAAAGATTTGTTACACTACGTAGAATCACTTGAAGATACAAGATACTTTAACTGGTCTGGGGCTGTAGCAAGGATGATACTATTCAACATGGATGATGTTGTGAGTAGAGTTCAGAAGAGAAGAGCATGTTCATCAAGGGTAACTCTTGGTTACCTTACAGGATGTGTTGCCTGCTTATATGTGAGTATTTTGAAAATATATTTTATTAAATGATAAAAAAAATTAATAACACCAATGTATCAGGTATGGATGATGGAGTACTGCTGCAAGGAGCTTGTGGTCAGTAGAGATCTTAGGCCACGAATAAGGAAGTGGGCTGGACCAATCAAAGGAGTTTCAAGAGCATTGGTTTCAATAAGTTGTGATCAAGTAAGCCTTTTTGAGTTGATTAATAAAATACTGAATGACTCGTAATTTGATTTTTTTTTCAAATAATAAATTATCTTGTTTATATAGATATTGCCTGCTTTGCAACTTCAAAAAATGAAATTGTAAAGATAGGAGCAGACGAGTATGTCTTTCCTTTTGAGAAGTTTACAATGGATGGTTTTGCGGTTAGAAGACCTGAAATTTTGATCGTACAGCCAATCCCAGTACCAGATGATGATTTAAAAAGGAAAGGAAAGCAACAGCTGGGAGAAATGACTGTCCAAAAAAAAATGCTGGGGTTTCCATTGCAGACATTGTAAAAAAAAGAAACAAAAAACATGTATGTGTGATGCATTTTCGATTGAGATAGAGGAGCTGAAAGAGAAGATCAAAGAAATAAGTGAAACATATAAGATACAAGTTGAAGAACATATCAGAATAAATTCAGAATTGAAGAAGGAGAATATTAGGTTGACAACTATGATTACGGAGCTGAATGAAAAAATAAAAATGGTTCCTGATCATGATATGAATGATCTTGGTCATAAAACATTAGATTCAGAAGAAACTTTGGAGAATATATCTGGAAATAAAACTGAAGGTGACATTGATGACAATGACCAAGGGATGGATGCAACAACACGAAATGTATCTGATGTCAATGCAGGAGATTTGGAACCTAGTGACTCAGTTATCGGAGAAAGATTTCAGAATTTGATTATTGAAATCTGTGATGAAGATCTACTGTATCAATCTCAAGATACAACAAAAAACGATTCACCTCTCAAGAGTGACATGCCTTCATTCGATCTGAACATTGGTGACCATTCAAAATCAGAAAATGAGAACACACAGCCTATTACAAAAAGAAAAAAGAGGGAAAAAGTCATTGTGCAACAGAGCTCAATAATAAAAAGATTGAAACAAAGAAGAGAGGCAAAAAAATTTGAACAAGAAGCAGAGAAGTAAGGGAAAGAGGAAATTGGAAGACAAGAGAGTGACACATGCAGTGAGGTAAGCCACTGAAAAATAAAACAAATCCTTTTATGTCATTGAATTCACAACTTTGTATATTATAATTATGATATCAACTGTTTCTAACCTTGACTATAATTGATTGAATAATAATCAGTATCTCTGCGATCTAGTAACCGATTTCATTGGTTACGAAAAAGTGTCCGAACAAACAAAGAAAACGATCCAAGAATTTCTTCGCGATCCTGCCGACAAGTAAGTAATTTAACACAGATTCCATCTTTTATATGTAGAAATCATTGACTTTAGATATATGATCTTAATTAAATAAAATTCATCAGATTAAACGCCACATACTTCACTCCGGGAAATCGGAGTTGTAAAGGAAGGGATATTCATAACTTCTTGTACGAAAGAATGATTGAGGATACGGTACGTATGTTTATAATATCTACCATTTTATATTTGTTTATGACCATAATGTTTTTGATATTGTAGATAATCGACATGTTTATGGATGTGCTGCACCATAAATACTGCAAAACTAATGATCTGGTCCCATTTGTATTCACACCCATATTTCAAATGGTGAGATTATGATTACTGATGTAATTAATCTCAAATATCTTTAATCATCATAATTTAGTATTATTACTTGTATTTTTGCAGCAATATTTTGTGAACCTGGTGGTCAATGCTACAGAAAGTGAATTTGATAAGCTTGAAGAGCTATACAAAGAGGGATTATTCATGCCAGAGTTGGATAAAATCTTCACTGTTATCCACACAAGAAACCATTGGCACCTTCTTGTTACCGATTTTAAAGCAAGAAAGTTCCTTTCATACAATTCTATGAAAGGAACAAAATTCCATAAGAAGGATGTATTGAAATGGGTATGAGATAATTAAAGTTTACATTTTATTAAACTTCTTGATTGATTGTTAATAACATTCTTTTTTAATTACATGTCAGCATGGATGGATTTCTGAGTACTTCATGGACAGTATACCAGATGACTGTCTTGCAGGTTGGGAGATCATTTACGTGCAAGATTGCCCGCAGCAACCTTCACAGAGTCTGGATTGTGGGATTTACGTGATGAAGATGATGGAGTACTTATGTGAAGGAAGGGCGTTGGACTTCACCTACGATGATATCGACAGATTCAGATCTGAAATAGCTTCATTGTTGTTGACGTGTGGTCACATAGAGAACTCGGCGACACAATGATAAAGCTAAATGACATATTAGGGTTTTTTATTTTAAGTCAGAACTATGTACTCTTTAATTGTCTTAAATTGTGTAGGTTTTCACATTTTCTTCTTTATAACTTCTTTAGAACCAAACATTTCATTTAAATGTGAGGAGTAAGCTATGTTTGCTTTGACTATATGTTACATGTTGTATTTTTTTTCCAAAATCCTGGTTTTTGCAGCCAAGATACCTGCCTTATATATCATCAACCATGATATAACAAGCGGAGCCCTTCATGGGGGATTACATATAAGATCCATCTAGAACAGGGGATGATACAAAAAAGTAACTACAATACAATCTGTTGTTAAGTCAGAATCTGGTCTTTACAGACCCAGCACAGAGGACGTTTGCTTAGCCATCTTCTTCCCAGTAATTGGGTCTTCTTGCTGCTTGTATTTGCCTCCTTCATAATGACTTTCACGTATCCAATGGATACGTGCACTTCCTTAGTTCATCGCCAAGGAGTCATCCAGGCTTTAAGTACCCAATAATATCAGCTTCTTCTGTCCTTTTTCTTTTAGTGCCTCTTTCCAGTGCCCTCTTCCTATTTTGCCAATCAGAAATGCAGTTATTAATTGGATATCCCATCCAATTAACATGTATGACCCAAATTAGAGTATATTTCCTATTGATCACTCTTCCATCAGCATCCAGGAAATTTTTTTGTAGTGATAATAAGGCATTAAACAATTCCATCAGAATCAATTTTGCATCTTCCAGCTTTCATTCTAACAGATCCCTCTCAGAGTTATTGTGGAAAAAAGATTCAATATTTTTCTGGCTTGGAATATCTTTGAAAGAGAAATAGTAGTTCTCATAAATTTTTGATTTATATAAATCAGGTGAACCCTTTTCTTCCGTAATCGGAGAATAAATTGACTCCCTTAGTAGCGAGCACTTTAATAATTCAACAAAATCTGGCGTTGAACAGTGCTGAATATAGTCATTACTGCATCTGGAGTCAAAGTCAACCAAAAGTTTCCAATAGAACTGGTAGATAGAAATAGCAGTCATGAGACCAACACCAGCATGGTATAGTTCATACCAGTATTCCATTAAGTCCAAGTAAGCATTCCCAACATTAATGTATAATTCCCAAACTGAATTGACTCGGTTGATTAATATAGAAATAGTTCTGTTCATCAACTTAAAGAACTGAAATTTAATAGGCGGAATAATTTCATCTATGTCGAAATTGTACTTCCAGAAGTCAAGCCTTGCTTCCATCATTAAGACTACACTTTTTCCCAGAATCATATGAGCATTCAAAAAATTCCTTTGACTAATAAGACTCATTCTGTATTTGGCTGCCAATACTTTGAAGGGATAGACATTATCAAAGAATCTGGACTCTGCTATCCCAAGCCTTTTATATAAGAACATGAACTCATTCTCCTCATTCTCCAACTCATTCATAAGCACATCAAGCAACGAATCTGAAGACTCGAGAAGGAAAAATAAAGCTTCAGATTTAAGAACCTGGTGTTGAAATACTGATCCTTCCAGTTGCCGCCCGAACACAATGGAAGTCGCCATTCCTTTGATATGTAGGTTGACAACAAGAGCATATCTCGCTTTATATATATTAAAGAAATGCCAAACGTCACTTTTTGTCTCGAGAAAGGGCCAAAAAATTACTATCTCCTGCCGAAAACCCTGCTCCAATATCCGAAGTACTATCGTCATCATTATTTCCACTTTCCCATAACCATTCAACAGTCAGTATAACCGACGTCTGAAATTTGAAATGACGTGTCACTTTTCGTAAAAATATTATAACGCTTTGTAAAATAATAACGTGGTATGTAAAATATTGAATATATTTGTAAAACATATGAGATACATTACAACGCTCGATATATAAAAGACTTCCTTGTAAGATTAGAGTTTTCCAATGATAGAAAAACATCTTCTACTTTAAAGATTAACATCACAATGAGGGGTGCACGATGATTGCTAATTGTTTGTTATTCTTTATATCATCTACATATTTCTAAAATCATTAAAATTTACGTAATGTATTTCAATTGTTCATTTGTATGGAAACAATTATGTTAACAATTGGACACTTTCATCCAACAATCTAGTCGTAAAATAATGAAACTTTCAGAAAGTTGCAACCTTTCATCAAAGAACCCTTCATCTAATTCAATCTTTCAAACAGTAAAATAATTGTAAAATATTGTTACGTTTTGTAAAATATGATAACGTTTTGTAAATTAATAACGCGGTATGTAAATTATTGAAAAATTAGAGTTCTCCAATAATAGAAAAACTTCCTATATTAAAGAATACCATCACGATGATGGGTGCACACTGATTACTAATTGTTTGTTAATCTTCATTAATGATTTATGACCAACTTTATAATCATCTGGCTTACTGCAATGTGTCAACTTTATAATCAAATATCTGAAATACTCAATGTTATGATAATACCAAGGGATACATCTGATCTGATAGAACATAAATAGATAAATTCAATGATATGATAATAACAAGGGATACATCTGATCTGATAGAACATAAATAGATAAATTCAATGATATGATAATACCAAGGGATACATCTGATCTGATAAAAAATGAATAACACATTGTTTGAATTCTACAAAAAAATGATCAAAAAACAAAAATCATCAAACATACATATAAATAGATAATCTAAGTCTAATAAGCATCCAAACTTCATAAGGCATTTGCATCCATGAATCTTTCAGAAGATTGGAAACCTGCAGATACAGACAGAATAAAAAGGAAAATAATAAGCAATATTAATATGGTTTATATTAGCTGTATAAAATGTGGCAACAAATTATCAAAAAATATAATCTTACTTTATTAAAATTTGATCAAATCACTTTAATTTCATTCATTCTCAACTGCACAATAAAACACAAAGATTAGTGGAAAAAAACACATATCAATAAACAACGAATGAAAAATATTTACCATGACTGGCAGATTTGTTATTAGGACAATTCCTGGAATCGTGACCAACATTGTATTTGAGGCAAGATTTGCATTATCGGCCTCTGTTTCTTCTCATTTCGGTTTCCGATCTTATACGATTGCCAACGCCCTTAGGTCTACCACCACGACCACTTCCTTTCGTTCTAGCAATGTTAGGTTCTTTAACAACTGGTTCCGTAATCATAACTGGAACATTTGTATTGTTCACTGTTGTAGAACTCGACGAAGGTTTGTTACTTATCATGCGATAAATGCTGCTACATAAATCACTTAATATTTCTTTGGCAAATAAGAATATATCCTCATCATGTTCAACAGAAGCTGAAATAATATGAGAACACAATTGATTTAGCTGAGACGACCTTTCTTGGTGTGCAACTGTCACATAAATAGGATACTTTCCTGATTTTTTAACGGTTCTTGTCCACCTTTTCATTATATATTCCTCATTCAAACGCTCCATGTTCTGTATCTTCAATACTGCAAGTATGTGCCTACATGGATATCCAAAGAATTGCATATTCTTGCATTCACAAACAAGAATGTCGCTTTCCCTTGACGATGAAACACATAATTCTTCATCAGACTTCCCAATATATGACACAAAATACTGACAGTAATCCAGGGAGTTCATATGCGTTCGAACATTAAGTTCCTTCACTTCGTTCAATTCATATCGAAATTTATAAAATATGAACTTGGTGTATATACGAACCATCTGTACCTCCATCTTCCATTTGAAGTTTGATTTTGGAGTGTAAACATCACCCATGTTATCCAGGTCATTCTCTCTTTCCCTGCGTCGTTGAATTGCACTTTGAAATCTACAGACAAATTCTAGCAAGGAGTTCTGTTTAGTGATGTGATGTTGCAAAAATGCATTCATACTTTCACTCCTCTGTGTACTACGCTGACCAGCCCAAAAAAAATCCTTAAGATATAAACTAATCCATTTAAATCTTATACTATACTTCTCGTTCAACCAGACATTAGATGAAAGATCATACTGATCAATTATCTTGCACCAACCCAGCTCAAATTCTCTTATAGTTATACTTTTCCATACAACTATGGAAAACGCAGATAGAACTTCGTTTATATCTTTAATCTTTCCAAGCTTACTTTTAAGCTTGGCCATTATATGCCAAGTGCAGAATTTATGAACTGTATGTGGTAAGCATATCCTAACAGCTGCACAGATTGTCGGATCTTCATCTGTGATTATAGATACTGGATGTTTGCTCATTACTTCTAGAAATCTCTCAAATAACCACGAGAATGACTCGGTTGTCTCCCTGCTCATGAACGAATTCCCAAAGAAGATTGTGTAACCGTGATGGTTAACACCACAAAAAGATCCAAATACCAGGTTGTATTCATTGGTCCTATATGTTGTGTCAAACGATATTGTATCTCCGAATAATTTGTAATCCTCAATGGAGGCACTATCAATCCATATACACTGAGTAAGCCTGTTATCATCATCGGTTGTGTACGCATAGTAAAATTCAGGGGTATTGGCCTTACAACTTTCAAAATGTTCAATTAGAAGGTGCACATCCATCCCAATACGTTGTTTCTTCTCCTTTCTGTTCAAGTTATAAATATCTCGAACAATGCTACCAACTTGACCACTGGACATGTTTATGAAAGCTGACTGCTTGGATACAGGTATATTTACATCATTCATTGACTTCACAAGCATTTTAGTGGCTTTTGAAAAACGTCTATTTGGTCTGAGGTATCTGCGTTTAGATGGAGAAACAAGATTGTGATTGTTATCAGGTTCAAAATTCGATACAAACCAATCATTGAGATCATGCCTATATGATACAGACATGAAAGCTTTGCACCCAGTCCTTGATATGCCAACACGGCGCTCCTCCTTATAAAATATACATTCATCACTCTCATCACTTCTTGCATTGTCCACTGACATTGATTTATCTGTATTTTTAGAAAACCCCTCTTTCCAGCAAACAAAAGATTTAAATATAACTTTGCGCTCCTTGGAAATCTTATCTTTACCAACTCTAGAGCTTGCTTTCCTAACATTGAATCCAATCTCAGTTGTGTATGCCTCATAAAAGTTATATGCATCTTGAATAGATAGAAATATTTGGCCTATATGCGGTGTGATAGCATTGACGGGGTCACTGATAGAGCAGTTATCTGAAATTTATTAGAAATGTAGTTGCAAACATTAGTTATTTTTAATTTAAATTATTACCTATAAATGTAAAATAATGAAAGATAATATAAAATGATGCACGTATATGTAATTTAACTGGTATAATGGACTGGAAATGTCACCATTTGGACGATATCACATATGATCGTATGATGTAAAATGATGTTCAAGATTGTAAATTGTAGAACATTAATGTAATATGATGTCAGAGAATGTAAAATGATGTATGTATTTGTAAAATATCGGGTAATGGACTGGAAATGACAACATTTGGACGATATTACATAGGATCATATAATATAAAATGTTGTTCACGATTGTAAATCGTAGTTCATTAATGTAAAATAATGAACTATATCATCAAATATACATAATTTACGTAATTTGCAAATTTTTATAACAAGAACATATAAATGAACAAAGGCTGCAAAGCTTTCAAACATCTGTTTAGTTCAGCATACCTGGTTGATGTAAATTATCATCAGTTCGTGCCCCGAGTCCAATAAGTTCACCCTCTCCGTCAGATAACTGGAGAAATAAAATACAATAATGTCACTTATTAACATAAAAAAGCCCAAAATATTAAAGCACAATACGACTTCGATTCAAGAACAAGATCGTCTTTTAACAAAAATTACAATAATTCTCGTGATTTGCATAAATAAAATTATTAACCGGAAATGAAAACCGTACATTACCTGGGCATTATCTCTGTAAAATTCCGTATCTACTGTTTCGCCGATTTCCATGTAAATTCACGGAGGTATGTCTCCAAACTGTGAATACTGGTTCAATGAAACGTTAATGAAGAAATCGTATTTTAGGAAGAAATAGAATTCAATTCGAACATAACCAATCCGCTAAAAAATAGGAATTCGATTGATTTACACAATATCTGTCGTCATTAATAGAATATGATAATTTTCTATAAATAGCAAATTCCAATTAATAGAGTCGTAGTGGTATCGACTCTCCAAAGGCGGTTTTTACTATGGCCGTCGATGGTAATCTGACGGGTCTAATTGAGTGTCGCACCATGTTTGCAATGAGGCGCCACCTCAATTCAAGTTTTTCCTATATATATATATATAGGGGTAAATGGGGCTGCCCCCAGGGAGTAGCCAACTTGGCTACTCTCACCCCTATTTTTCCCAAATTTTTTTATTTTTTTGGAAAATAAAAATTTGTATATTCATAATTATATCCCTCTCACATTCTATTAAAATTTCGTTAGAAACAGAGACTCCTACGGCCTCCATCCAAACATGGTCGATTTAAAAAATCCCGCGACCGTTAAAAAAATGACGTATGGATGGAGGGCTTAGGAGTCTCTGTTTCTGACGAAATTTTAATAGAATGTGTGAGGGATATAATGATGAATATACAAATTTTTATTTTCCAAAAAAATAAAAAAATTTGGGAAAAATAGGGGTGGGAGTAGCCAAGTTGGCTACTCCCTGGGGGCAGCCCCATTTTGCCCTATATATATATATGGGTAAAATGGGGCTGCCCCCAGGGAGTAGCCAACTTGGCTACTCCCACCCCTATTTTTCCATCGTTTTTTTATTTTTTTGGAAAATAAAAATTTGTATATTCATCACTATATCCCTCTCACATTCTATTAAAATTTCGTTAGAAACAGAGACTCCTAAGCCCTCCATCCACACGTCATTTTTTTAAGGGTCGCAGGATTTTTTAAATCGACCATGTTTGGATGGAGGCCGTAGGAGTCTCTATTTCTGACGAAATTTTAATAGAACGTGAGAGGGATATAATGATGAATATACAAATTTTTATTTTCTAAAAAAAATAAAAAAATGAGGGAAAAATAGGGGTGGGAGTAGCCAAGTTGGCTACTCCCTGAGGGCAGCCCCATTTACCTCATATATATATATATATATATATATATATATATATATATATCAAATAACTATTGTAATGAGCTATCAACAATTGTGGAAAGATCTCACTTCATTTAAAGCACGAAAACAACCACAATACATACATGATCTGCGAGATTCACAAGTAACTAGTAGGTAGCCCGTGCATTGCACGGGAGGCAAATGATTTCAAAAAGTAATCTTCAATGTTATAATTACCATTGCACAACAACTTTAATATATTTGTTCATGTTTTATGTTAGTTACATAATGACAAATATATTATTTATTGTACCTATAGGTAGCTAGTAATGATTAACAGAGAAAGGATACATGGAAATCTATGATAATTATGGTTATTTCTCGCAACAATTGTTATAAATTTTAGCAATAAAGGTGACAGACTATCATTACGAATGGTACAATGACAGCCTTATTGTTTACTAATTTCAGCTAGAAATGTGATTTCGCAATTGGTGACATTCACTCTTACAAATTTATTACCATTACTAACAGTAAAATGAAGTGGTACATGTTGAGCATTTCAGCTAGGAAATTAATGTGAGTTTGTAATTGACAATATTGACTCGTATCATATATTTGAAATCATACAATATAATAAAGTGTGTCAAAAGTATTTGATGTTGTAGACACAATTCTGTTGCAGTTATTTCAAGCGAATGCCCAGGTGTATTTCTACAAAGTACAGAAGATAAATATGACATGATTAAAATATAACAACGACGGTATAATTATGAGGGAATTAATCTGCAAGTTTGATGGCATTTTGAAAAATCCATTTATGACCCAAATCTTTGAACAATGAAAAGCACAGGCAGGTAAAATATGTTTTTCAATATGAAGATGGCTGAGTTTGCGAAATAACACGTCCAAAATTATGCATGAAATTGTAATCGAGTTAAAACCTCAAGTAAGATGCAAGATTAAAGATATACATCACTGGGTTTTCTTTCAAGGGGTTACTATCATTTCGTGAATGAAAATGTACATTTGCAATAGGTGCAATGGGTTATTACCTTTTAATAGGTGCAATGGGTTATTACCTTTTCATTGTTATGTTTACCTAATATATATTGCATTGGCAGTCGTTAACAGTGAGTATTATTTATTGGAGGGAAACATTGTTTATATTTAAGTTCACAACCAATTACGTATTTGTAGCTTGATCGCTAGTAAAGATTAACAGGGAAAAAACTACACGTTACCTTTCTCGTCAAAATCGATAATAATAATCAATATTTCAGCAAGAATTATTACAATTCTTGCCAATAAAGGTGGGAGGGTACCATTACAAAGGAAATAATAAGGCATACATAATCTGTTGGGAATTCAAGCTATGATTTAAAAAAAATACATGGTCTCGTTGACACATTTTTGTGTCATGTTTTAGGGTGGCATGGTCAAAGAGACAGGTCTAACTCGGTTCGTGAGAATTATTGTAGATCTTCTTTTGTCTGTTTATTCATCCGCAATGTCAAGGCATTGCTAACATATTTTCTTGTTGCATAAGTGATTTAGGAGACGTATTGGAGGGATGAAGTCAGGATCATTGAAGCACTTCAACAAAATCTTCTTGAGTCTCATGCAATTCCTTTCTCCATGCCTCCAATTAGTTTGTGAAGTGAGAAATAATACTTAGAAAAAGGTCATGCATCTGATTTTTCTTCTATATCGGTATGGGATAATTAGCTCCATATCGAAAATTGACTTGTTTGCACTTTGCAGAGTGTACCCATCTTTCAGAAGCATAAGATAGCTTTTCTTAACAGAACAATCAGATTGTAACGGGGACACAACTGCAAATAACCCTCCTGGAAGGGAACTATTCTTCCCCAATTATTTCATTGCTCTTCGTCTCATGTAGTAGGTTTCGATCTTTGGATTCTGTGGTCTTCTGGTTCAAGAGAACGTGATGCTCTAGATCTCCACCCAGACGACATCGACGATGATACTTGCGCAGCTGATGCAGTTCGATCCCAACAATGGCAATGAAGACCGATCTACAACTACGAGGGTATGGGAGGCCGAGAGCTGGAGGTGCCGAAAAGCAGCGGGGATGGTGATGGAAGAGGGACTCCTGGAGGTTGGCCCAGCCTGAAGATACATGGAGAGAGGGTTTGACCATGATCATAAGTCGACAGTCGGGCGATCAGAGGTGTCATCCATCACATCTCCATCGTCTTTTTTGCCATGGCTATCGTCATCATTGGCGCTGCTGCGCTGCCACTGTCTTCTTGTTCTTCTTCAATTTCCGCCCCCAACGGTTACGTTCGGCCTCGCAGCTCTTTTCCTTCGCGATGGCGATGACAGCCATCGTTTTGTCATTGAGGGTAAAGATGAGGTCGACTTCGGTGGTTGGGAGCTTCACTAAGGTCGAAATCGATCGAGAGAGAGAGCACCATTTTCGTAAGGAGAAAAGCCCTTGAGAACTGGGTCGATGTCTTTCGCCGGAGTGGAAGGCAGTACGGATGGAAGCCCTAGACAGGAAGTGGCGTTGTGGGAGAGGAGGCACGGATGAGATTCCTGCAAAAGGCTAAGGGCAAAAGTGGGATGACAGATAGAAACGTGGGGATATCTAAGTGGTGAAAGGATATAAAGGGAATTTTGGCAAAAGTAACTAATGGACTTGACGCTCTTTATTTTTGGCAAAAGTAACTAATGGACTTGACGCTCTTTATATATATATAATGGATTGGGGTTACGTCCTCAACGACAATAATTGGTTTCTCTCGATATGGTGGAAGAATTGACGTATAAATAATATAAATATTTTTAAGTTTAGCTAAACATGCAAAATTTTCGAATCTCCTTGGAAAGATTTCCAAATATCCACTTATGAGAAGAATGAATGCGTTAAGAAACAAATAGAATCTACGTAGATCCTCTAATTATGGTATTGATAGAATTTCTAATCAAAAGTTATATTTATATATACTTTGATCAATTTGATGGATCTAATCAATTAGGGTGTGTTTGGTTGCTGAGATATCGTGGGGTAAACTGGAGGAGGATAATTTATTTTTGTGTTTTGCTATTTGGATAGAAGGTTGTGTTGGGTGGGTTTGTTGTGATGTGATTGTATTGGAGTTTGGAAAACTGAGTAGTTATTGTGATGTGATTGTATTGAAATTCGGAAAAATGAGTAGAAGTTGAGTAGTTTATAATTTTTAGATGATATAATGGTATAATATATTATTTTTTGATGGAATAGATAAAAGAAAAATGATTTACATAATGTATTAAAAAATAGAGGAAAAGTAGACCCTATAAATGAGAGAATGGGTGGATTTTAAAGAGTAAACCCCTCAAAACAGGGTTAACCCTCAATGTTAACCCTCAATCCAACATTGACCTTAAGATTTAAAAATCATATCATCATTGCTTGCGACATGATTGTTTCTTATATTAAATATTATCTGGAGAGTCCAATGATCAAACAAACCCCTATAAAATTATAGATTAAAAACCCCTTAGAAAATCAGATGTGCTGTTATTATTATCGTCAACCGGCACGCGATATAAATTTAACGACCATTACGTGGTGCCATGTTGGACTTTCATCTTTCTGTCTCATTTCAATAACACGCATCACATTTAAATTAAATTGTCCTTTCGTGAAATTTTGCGTGTTCTAATTGGTCTAAAGTCAGTTGGAGTTATTTAGAATAATAAATAATGGTGATCGCCACAGGAATATGTTAATAGAAAAATGTGCGCATGCGGTAAACTTCACACAATGACAATGATATGCTGCATAGCGACGCTTATCCATTATTATTTTTTAAAATATCGTCGTTATTTCTTTAGTTCAAAATTTAGCGATGATTAATTAGATATTTAAAAAATAGCAACGAATAAGCGTCGCTATGTGGACCGTTGCTAATTATATAACGACATATATGATATTCGTTGCTAATTTTGAGTACGAAAACCCATTTCGCAATGAATAATATCGTCGTTATATATTTAACAACGGCTAATTTAGTGGCGGATTTTGAAAAAACTGTTATTGTAGCGCATTTTTTTGCAGTGTTATTATTATTATTACTAATACTACTACTTATTAGTGATGCTTCGTGGTAATCGTAATCAAGGAGTAATGGCTTCCATGAAATGAGTTTGGGATCGGACCGTATCCTCTGTTGTAAGGAGAGTTACAACAGAAGTGCATGTTGTAATGGTTTTACTTTTCGGAATGCAATTCTCAAAATACAACCTTATATATTAAATCTTCGATTAATGTTCTGTATATTCTTCAAATTTATCTTAAGTTTGAGTCGTTTGCTCATTTTTCTTAATGGTCAAAGATCTGATCAACATTTAATCAGCACATAGTGCGACCATATCCCCTCTCATCCTCTGCCTCCGTCGACCACCCCTCGTCCTGCACATTTTTCTATGTTGTTCACCCCTCCTCCTTCCCCTTTGCCCCCAATCCTCCTCTTCATAGCTCCGGGCCTCCGGCGCCCACTTGTGTCCATCCTCCTCGTGTTCCTCCTCCGACCAACTCTGCAAACTAAATAGCCAATAAAATTTGATTTAAAAGCAAAAATGATTTCAAAGTACACTAAAAAATCATGCATCATATATGACATGTTTATTTTGTTATATTAGTTGTTGCAATGTTGTTTAACATCTTTTATTGTTTTTAATGTTAAAAATAAACATGAATCATTTACAACATACGTATTCCTTAACATTCATTTGCATTGATCATATTAAGATATAGTAAAATAAACATACTAATAAGTGTGTTTTATTAAATAAGATGAGAGTAGAGATGTAATGGCCTTTCATAACCAAAAACATTCATCCTACAATTTCAAGTTCCAAAGTATCTTTAAAATAATGATTGGCATTGACTCTTAAGAATATTTTACCTTGTTTTATGCTTTAGAGTCTTAGGTAGGTTCTAGATAAAATCTGAACAAAGAATCGCATTATGAAAGCGGAAATTAAATTTTAACAATTTGAACTTTGTTAGGTTTAGGGGTTCTCGTTGTATCATCGATCATACGATTGACCTCTCGCATTTTGATTATTTCTCGTCGTAGAGTAAGAAAAGGTTTGATCGATAAACATGAGTTGATGATTGATAAACTGTAATACCCCATTTTGGTAAAAGTGAAAATGACAAGTTTTGAGGAAGTGGAATAGTAGGTTTAAATCAGGTGATCACTCAACTATGGGTCGTATATTTGTAATCTACATGAAGTATGAATGGTCAAAAGTTGGATAACAACTGGGGTTTCTTTTGATAGTTCATCGTGTTCGTAGTTTGTGATGAGCGAAAAATATATAAAAAAACAGCTAAAATGCTGTCAAGCTTTTAACAAAGTTAGTGGGATTGATGGCAAAGTACTTAAGTGAACGTTTGGGTAGTTCATTATGTTTTTGTGAGTTTCCTCGGGGAAGGTGGAGGAGTTCGTTGGGGGAGGGGACATACGTCATGAGCGGTGGTCGCGGCTGAGGTGTGTTCATAACATGAGATAGTAGAATTGGATGGAGATACAGTGTTGTAACGTCTCGAGTTTAGGTTTCCGTTCCGTTATCGAGAAAAATTGGCCTCGACAATTTATTGGGTGCGAGCCCAATTGGACCCCTTGACAACCACCCAACATACCTAAGCTCAAGTTGTTAAGTAGTAATCCCCAAACTTATAATCCAATCTCAGACTTTGTGGGTTTTAGATATGAGAATGTCTTTGAGGTATGGATGTTACAACATCCTCTGCTTATATTCACAACGTCCTTGTTGAGACATGATCTATCACTTATTCCCGATGACAGTAGCGGATGCATGCTCCGGGTAGCTATTTCCTCCCATCTCTTTGTAGGGATGGCTCCATCTCCCGGGTAGCCCTTTCCACTATCAGATAAAAATTGGTTCTTATACCACTTGTAACAGCATGGATCCTCGATGATCAGGGGGAGCATATAAAATACCACGTCGTATCCAAGTGTTATTCGTAAACGTCAACGATATCACAAATAACAGTCAGAAACCATCTAATATTTTATTTATCTGTAAAAAGATACATCTCTAATACAAAACTAAGATCATTTGTTCCAGTGGGCACAATGATATCCTTACTTCAGACCTTGCAACAAGTCTCCAACTTTAGTGGCAGTTGGACACTTGTTGCGATGTCTGAAGTAAGGATATCATTGTGCCTACCGGAACAAAGAATCTTGAATTTGTATTTGAGATGTATCTTTTTATGGATAAATAGCATATTAGATGGTTCCTGACTGTTATTTGTAACATCATTGACGTTTAGGAATAACACTTGGAATGGTATTTTATATGTTTCCCCCTGGTCACCGAGTATCCGATCTGTTACAGTGGTAGGGTAGAAAGTGGAGGAAGGTTCACCTCAAAGCCAATTCATTGTCTACCAAAATTCAAATTAGAATTAGATTCACCTCAATGCTTCATTGGACAAGCAGAATCATAATCTATTTTTTCTCTTAAGCGCCATCTCCATTATATCGAGAAGGAGAAAGAAGGTAGATCGTGATGCTTCTGTAAGATGATGAAAATGATGAGGACTCAGATTCTTCTCCAGTACAGGGTATAGACGGAGAAGATGCACAACCATAAAAACATGAGCCAGATGTAGAGCCCAATGTTGTGGGTCCAGGGAATCTTGAACAGGGGGAGCAACCTTATCAAGAAGCAGATGCAGCAAAGCCTCAGGTCAGGAGATCTGGGAGGGCACATCAGCCATCATCCTATTATCCTACTTTCCAGTACGTGATGCTGACTGTCATGATGAGCCATGCACTTTTGAGGATGCAGAAGAGCATAAGGAGAGAGATCATTGCCAGAATGCAATGAATGAAAATATGTAGTCTCTGAAGAAAAATCATACATATCATCTTGTTGAGCTTCCTGCAGGCAAGAAAGTGTTGAAGAACAAGTGGGTCTACAAGCTGAAGTCAGATGATGGTGGAAAGCAACTAAAGTATAAGGCCAAATTGGTTGTGAAGGGATTCAACCAGAAAGAGTGTGTGGACTATGATGGGATCTTCTCACCAGTTGTGAAGATGAATTCTATGAGAGTTGTGCTAGGTCTTGTTACAAGCCTAGATCTTGAGCTAGAGCAGATGGGTGTGAAGATGGTTTTTCTTCACAGTGATATGAAGGAAGAGATCTACATGGAGCATCCACATGGATACCAGAAGAAGGGAAAGAGCATATAGTTTTCATGTTGAGGAAGAGTCTCTATGGCTTGAAGCAAGCCACTGGACAGTGGTACTTGAAGTTTGATGCCTTCATAATGAATCAGAACTTCAAGAGGATTCCATCGGATCCATGTGTCTATGTTCGACGTCTTTCCAATGGCAGGTTCACTATCCTGTTGATCTATGTGGATGGCATGCTAATAGTTGGTCATGATCCCGGGTCGATTGCAAATGTCAAAAGGGAACACTCCAGGGAATTTGAGATGAAGGATTTGGGTAAGGTAAGCAACATGCTTGGAATGAAGATCACTCACGACAGGAAGAAACATAGGTTGCGGTTATCACAAGAGAAGTATGTTGAATGCATTCTAGAGCAGTTCAACATGGAGAATGTGAAGCCTGTCTTCACGCCTCTTGCTACTCATTTCGAGTTAACAAAAAGACATGTCTGTCTACTTATGAGGAAAAAGCTGAGATGACCAAGATTCCTTACCAGTTCGCAGTTGGCAACCTTATACATGCCATGATTTGCACCCCGACATTGCTCATGTCTTAGGCGTAGTTAGCAGATTCATGTCGAATCCAAGGAAGGATCACTAGGAAGCTATGAAGTGGATTCTAAGATACTTGAGAGGGAACTCAAATATGTGTCTGATGTTTGGGAGGTCAGATCACAAACTTTGTGGATACACAACTGTTGATATGGTAGGAGATGTGGATCAAAGGAAATTGACTTCTGAGTACATTTTCACTTTCGTAGAGGGAGCGATTTCATGGCAGTCCAAGTTGCAGAAATGTATTGTACTCTCAACGACTGAAGCCGAGTAAATTGCAACATTAGAAGCAGGAAAAGAAGTGTTGTGGTTACAATGATTCTTTGGTGAACTTGGATGCAAAAATAGTGTGCCGATTGTCTTTTGTGATAGTCATAACGCCATTGATCTGAGCAAGAGCACGATGCACCATGCTCGCACAAAGCATATAGACGTGCGATACTAATAGTTGAGAGATACTATTGACAAGACACATCTCATTTTGAAAAAGATCCATACAGATGATAATCCATCAGATATGCTGACGAAGGTCTTGACTCATGACAAGTTGCATCTCTATAGAGAGCTGAGTGGTATCATCTCTTAGGGATCATCTTCTTGGTGACACTTCCCCATTGGGACTGGAGGGGGTGGGGGTTAGTTATTATCCAATCCCAAAAACTAAGAAAAAAGAGGAGCGAAGTTGTTGAAAAATTATCATCTTGGGGTCCTATTTACAAATAGGAGTACTTGTGTTTCCTATTTCAAATAGGACTAGGAGGAGAGAGAGGAGGTAAGAGTAGTATAAATAAGATCCCATGCATGGCATTGGAGATTATCCCAATACACAAGCATCTCTCTTTTCTCCATTAGTTCTCTCTCCAAGCAAGGAGAGTAGCCATCCATGCAAGGCATGAGGAGTAGTCTGCACAAGGTGCAAAGAGCAGTCCGTAGAGGCGAGAGGTGCATCCACGCAAGGAAGAATCACGCACGAGGAGAAGCAACACTATCGTGTTCTCCAAGTTCAAGGTGATAGTTATCAGATTTTAGTCTTCTAATTGAGCTTCAGTTTTTTGGGAAATAAAACTGAGAAGATATTATGTCTTCTTATTTTTCCGACCTAGTGGATTTGTTAGGGGTCGTCGTGTCCTGTGATTTTTTACCCTCTCTCACATCGAGGAGGGTTTTCCCATGTAAAATTTTTCATCTCTCCGTGGTTTCTTGATTATTTTGTTATGAGTATTTTGCTTGGTTCCGTGTGGGGAACGTTCTACTTCTAATCATCTTTTATAGGACAGGTTAAAGAAATCCCTCGATTTCCCAAGAAGTAATTGATTGAAGGTTATGTATCCGCAGAGAGTTGACCATTCTCCCACAATTTCCATGAAGGTAGACATAACATGGATTCTCTCTATGCTTTCTTCTCTCATGCTCTCTCTTACGAGGAGGTTCAGGAATAAGAATTAATAAGGATGATGAATAATGAGAATAAGGGTGAAAACGAGAAAATGGAAGTCGCTAAATAATGGCATGACAGATCAGGCTCACTGTCGCCGAGGTGACTACTCGAATCCTCCCGATATTTCAATAATTAACCCACACATATAGTAAAGTAATTAATAGTAAGAGTTAAAACTTATTATACCCTGCTAATAATGTATAATGGCAAGCAAGTAGAGGTTGAACACAAGAAGCAAGGGAGTAGAGCATGCAATGATAAGAAAGAACCCAAGCACACTTTATCACTCACATACTTAGCCAAAATGAATTTTTGTGGGTTTTTAATTAATTTTTTTATTTTATTTTTGTTTTATATTTTTGTATTTTGATTTTTGATTTTTTACTTTTATATTTTCTTTTTATATTTTTATATTTTATATTTTCTTTTTATAAAAGAGATATAATGTATATAAGGCTATAAATACAATATAGGCTATTATAGATATAAATAATAATAACAAGAGTCAAAATACAACAAATAAAATATTTTTGGGTTTTCAAATAATTCTTTTACTATTTTTGTGTTTTTTTAGACAATTTTACTAATTTTTATATTTTTTAAAGTAAAAATACCCTAAATCTGGGCTTAATTAAATAACCAACATTAAAATGGAAATTAACAATATCAAATGAAGTTTAAAATTTTCCAAATGAATTTTAATACTTAAATAATAGTATAAAGAAAATTCAAAAATAAAAAATACAATTTTTGGGAGTTTTATACATTTTTATGAAGGTTTTAGGGGTTTTCAATTTTTAGACGTTTTCTTTTATATTTTTTAGTATTTTTGGTATGGAGTTATAAAATAATTAAATAAATACAGTCACATTTTTGGAATTTTCAAAAAATATTTTATATTTTTATGGGCTTTATAGGCTAAACAGGGAGAAATAGTGCTCTTTTGATTTTTAGGAAATTTTTGATATGCCTAAAAATGCAATGAAAAATTATAACGTGAATCAACACATTAACATGTACCTATCTTAATTTTTTGGGATTTTTTGGTGCAGAAGTGATATTTTAAATAAATAAATACAACAAAGAGAAACTAGACAACTACCAGGGGCTTTTATGCAAATAAAATAAATTACAGGGGTTAGTATGCAAGTTCTTTAGAAAGTTACAACTTAATATTCAAAAATTCCGACTAAATTATAATAAAAAACCCATAGGGCTTGGTTGCAACTACACCACACTTTATTGGCTGACCTGAACAAGGATCAAACTACAAATACAACAAGTTCACGGACCATTTTGCAAATATTACAAAAATAAATTCACAACAAATGAAAGACTGAATATGAAATATTAAATACAAAATTACACTAGGGTGTAGGTGCAAAATACCCAAGGCGCTGTGCTGAGTTATGATGAATCCACATTTCATCATCTTTATTCTATCATTTTGGCATCAAAAACCATAGCAAATGCGTGTAAATAGCATTAAATTTAGCATCTTAGCATTCATGCATGTACATGTAAATATATATAAAATATTGTAATTAAAGCCAAAATTAAAGAATAAATAAAAGAAAAGAAAAAGAATAAAATATTGTAAATATTTTATAACTCGAAACCCCGAGACCTAGGCATCTTGATGAATAGGTCGACAAGGAATAAAGGAGGGGGAGAAAAGGGCTAAATACAATAAAATCCTTCAGTCTTTATTTATTTTTGGGACCTATTTTTGGTTCCATTTTTTATACCTCAAATAAATAAACTTTGTACATGAAAGTTGTAGATAATTAAATAAATAAAAATACAAAATTGATTTCATTCAAAAATCATGTACAGATAAAAAGTTATGGTCTGAATAAAAATCCAGAATCCCAACTTCCCAGACCCGTATCTTACAAACGAAAATTCCAAATGCATCAAACTCACCTTTAATTGTATATAGTATAAAATAAGCTATTTGATGGCGGTGGTTTCGCATTTGGCCTAGCTACGTTTGGAAGTTGAGTTTTGGACCCCTCTTATATACTTGTACAGATTAAAATATTCAATTTATTATTTATTCATTATTTTTATAATTTCATATTTTTATAATTTCCTAAATATTATTTATAATATATTTGTACATTAAAATCATAATAAAAATGCAAAAGAAATTCAAATAAAAATACTTGTATATTCATAATACTTAGGTATAGAATCTATATACATACCTATATTAATACTACTTTTATTTTATTAAATATACAAAAAATTTCATAAAAATGAAATAAAAATATAATTAATGTATAAAAGTATTTTATATTTTTATAAAATAATGAATAAAAATAATAAAATTAAAATACACAAAATAAAAATCAATTAATAAAATATATAGGTAATATACCTATAAAGGGCCTAAAAAGGCAACTTGTAAAAATATACCTCATAAAAACAATTAAAAATCACCATAAAATACTTTATAAAATAATAAACATTTTTCATTTAATAACAAAAATTTAATTCATTCATTTTCTATTTTTAATTGAATTAATAAATCTTTTTCCAGCCACTGCAGCCACAGAGTCAAACACCTTATATGCCTCCCCCGATTTTCCTTTCGATTTTTGAACCCCATTTGCGTCCCGATTGTCTCCCTTTTTGCTCTCGTTTGAGACCTGGAGGTGACAGCTCCAGGATTAGCTCTTCAAGGAGGCGGAGCATCGCGGGCTTTGGCGAGTTCCACAACCTCCGACGACAGCCCGCCGTCGAGGTACTTTCAACCTCGGGCCCTGTCCCTTGAGGTACTTATTCCCCTACTTTTCCTTCATCTTTTCATCCACTGTAGTCCTAGCTTCACGTAGGCATCTTAATCATCGACTTCCACCCATCGATTTGCTCAATCGACTCCTCTCGCCGGAGCAAGTTCCGGCGAGCATCTATATCACTGTTCGCCCCCTTTTGAGACCCCACTGGAGGTCGAGGCATTTTGCCCTCGACCTCTTTAACGTTTCCTGCAGGTCTTTGGAGCGCAAAGAGCGCCTAGGGTCAATTTTGGCCTCGTCGGAGGTACCTGGGCCCCTTCTCCTTCTCCGACGTCGCAGGTGAGCCCTGGTGCCTGCCACCGCATTTTGAAGACCCAGGCGTGGAGAGGAACCTCGCAGGAACTTGCTGGGGCATTTTGAAGCATAAAGGAATGCTGGAGGGGGGCGTTATCATCGGAGGAAGGTTGCTACGATGGTCCTTCTTCCCTGTTCATCCAATGCGTGCCTCCGCCGTCGGATCTGCCTAAAGCCCCAGGTCTTCCAGATGCCATTGGACTGACCCCGCTCCTCAGCCGTTGATTCCACAGCGGGGATCTGATCGTGACCATTCAAGGCGAACCGTCATCGCGTATTCCTGTGGCGACGCGTGGATAAGTGGGGGAAGATCCGCCGCCTGCCAGCGCCTCTACGAGGGTATTTTACGCCTAAGACCCTCGCGTTTTTTTTGTATTTATTAAATAGATTTAAAAATTTCCTCTGATGTTGAATAATTTTTGTAAAATTTAGGAATCAACCCTGAGCTTTCCATTATTGCAACTAGGTCCCTCGCCACATCACCTCACGTGACCAGTTCATGTGAGGTGCGGGCATTTTGCGAGGGAACCCCCCAGGGTTCGGGTATTTCGTTTCGATCCTAGAACTTTGATATTAAGTGTGAACTTTTTGGGATATTTGCATATTTGCACATGGAGTTTTGTGATATTACATCTATACCCCTGCCAGGTCACATGTTTCTACACGTGGGCTTGGAAATTTTGTAGTTTAGCCCTTGCGGCTAAGGGTATATATATTTAATCCAGGAACTTTGTTTATTAGTTGAATATTTTGTGTAAAAATTGCACTTTGGCCCTTGGATGTTTGCTTATTTGCATTTATGCCCTTGTCAGTAGTGTAGTTTCTTGATGTTGTTTGTATTTATTTAGTGCATCATTTTAACTCGAAAAATTCTCAAAAAAATACCATAGGATCCTGTGTGCTTGCTCATTCACGCTATATTTTTGTATTGCATTTTTATTGCATTTTTATATTTACTAAAAATCAAAAAATATATTTTCAGCACTGTTTGCATTAGAAAATCCATAAAAATTATAAAAGCGTTTTGAAAAATTCTAAAAAAATATGTTTTGCTTGTCTTATCATATTTTAGTGTCAGTCCAAAAACCACTAAAAATTTCAAAATAAAAACCTTAAAAATTAGAAAACACTTAAAAACTTCAAAAAAAAACTAAAAAATCAAAGAAAAATCCTAAAAATATAAACTCTAGTCCTGTACCTTCCCTATTCTATTGTCTTTTATTTAAAATTAATTTGGGAAAATTTGTTACTATTTGATATTTTTCATTCCCTTTTAGTCTCGTCCAGTATTGTTATTCACTGTTTTCTTGTATTTCAACTTCTAAAAATACCAAAAACAATCTGAAAAATCCCCAAAAATCACAAAAACAATAGAAAATTATAAAAAGATCAAAAACAATTTCTTTTCTGATTCTTGAGCATTTTTGTCAATTTTTATAAATATCTTTTCCCTCTGTCCCTATATTGTATATATACCCTATCATTGAAAAAGAAAATATAAAAATATAAAATATAGAAAGAAAATACAAACTCAGAAAATCAAAAACCAAAATACAAAATTAAAAGTTAAATATATATATATATTTATATTTATATATATAATTAAAAACCCACAAAAATATTTGCATAGTGTAGACATCGATCACAATCACATCACATTTTGCACTTAGCCCGATCTATCCTGCCTTGCTCCCTGTGTTCGAACTCTCTACATACTTGCTTCTATACATATTTTATGTAGAGTTAAAAATAAATTTGACTCCACATTTTGTTTGTAATTATTTGATATTTGATTGTGGGTTCATTGTTTATCTTAATCGGGATTCATTGAGGGTCGCCACGGCGACACAGTTGTCTCCGCCTTGTGTGAGATAATTAGACACCGTGAATATCGGTTAAATCAAGTGACGGCCTGGATCTCTTCACTAATCCACATAGTGCGTCCTAAGCATGCGATGAAAATTCGTGGTGGGCGGCCACGATTAGATCTCCCCGAAGGTGATCACCAACTGACGTGCAAAGGATCCAACAACGGTTGGAGATTCTGGGGTTGAGGCTTGATCCACCAGTCGTGGACTCCCCTGTATGAA
The DNA here is from genome assembly GCA_037367405.1 of Ottelia alismoides. Taxonomy (NCBI): domain Eukaryota; kingdom Viridiplantae; phylum Streptophyta; class Magnoliopsida; order Alismatales; family Hydrocharitaceae; genus Ottelia; species Ottelia alismoides. The sequence goes on along the minus strand of JAZKJV010010803.1, from coordinate 58,914 downwards.
TAGTGAAGAACACATCCCTGATCGAGCTTCAATCGAAGATGGCATGCTGCCCCGACCACTTGAGACGCTGCAAAAGGGGTCCAAAGACGCCTGGAAGTGTCCTCAAACACACGACTGTGCCAAAATGGCTTGACGAGCACCGGTGTGTCGCCGCGAGGTCGAGGAGAGGTGAAGGCTCCAGGTACTTATGATGATCAAAAATCGACACCCATTGGCATCCTTTAGTCCTAGACCTTGCAGGTGTCATGCGCAACAAAAAGAGGGAGGTTCTAGGGGCTCGTTTAGTGAAGATGGAGTGGAGGGTGTGTCGTGGTTGTGATCTCCGACGATGTGGTGATGGAGGAGATCGGAATTCCATATCCACAATGGATCTGGGTGGATGAGAGATGGAGCAGTGGAGAGAAGTGGAAGGGGAAGGAGTGGAAGCGTTTGGCGTGGTCGAAGAACAGTGAGAAACACAGTGGAGCATTTGCAGGAGGCTAGCTCCGGTGAACTACAGGAAAAATACGCGTCGAAAAGCTAAACTAAGATGTTAGAATTAAACCTAGAATTAAAAGAAATAAAAAAAACAAGGGATAAAGGGCACCTCAGTGGCTGGTACCTCGAAGAAGGACCTCGACGGTGGAGCTCCGCTAAAGGTGAATGGAAACACCTAAAGGCTCGTCGGGGCTCGTTACAACGTGCTGGAGACATGCCTGTCACCCACATCGATCCTGAGCACGTGAGAGGAGCACCAAAACCAGCTAAGAAGAATTCAAAATTGTATGGAAAGTTGGAGGAAGTTTTTGTACACGTTGGCGAGGCGCTCCAAATATCGAAGAGATGCAGGCGCTGCAGCAATACAATCCTCGAGACAAACACAAGCTGTGGAAGAGCAATCTTCAAGGAGAAAAAATCATGAAGATTTCGATCACAAAAGATGCAAGGAGTGATCTCCAAAAATCTGAGAAACGAGGCAAACACGCAGGTCTGATAACCTGGAGATCTCAGTTACAGAGTTGACCGAGGTCAACAGGCGGATAAGTCTATTGATCCATGTGGACCAACTAAGAAAACCCGGATAAAATTGTTTATAAAATCAAAAAAATGATAAATGATTCTATTAATTTTAGGTTATAAATAAAAAATGTTTATTATTTTCTAAATCATTTTATTACGATTTGTATTTATTTTTAGAGGTTAGTTATTAATAGTTACTTATTAGGGATAATATATAATTATATTTGTCTATGTTTTTCGGTCTTTTATTTTTATTTTATATTTTTGATTTTAATATTTTATATAATGATAACTTAGCTATATATAAATATATTTATATTATGTTTTCTGATATATTACATACACTTAATTAAATATGTGTATTAATTTTATAGGTATAGATATAGATATTTCATCTATGAATTTTATATACCTATTTTTTAATGTTTTCTTCATTATATTATTCCTATTTTAACATGTACATATATTATAAATAATATTACAAAATTATAAAAATATAAAATTATAATAATGAAAAATAAATAAAATGATTATTTTAATCGGGTGTACTATACAATAGGGGTCCAAAACCTGACTTTCATTAAATATATTATTAAGAGTTATATACAATTAAAGATAATTTTGATATATTTTGAGTTTTTATTGAGAGATATGGGTATGGGAAGTTGGGATTTTAGAATCTTATTTAGACTGTAACTTTTATTCTACATAATATTTTTGTATGAAATCAATTTTGTATTTTTCTATATTTTATTATCTACAAATTTCATGTTCAAAGTTTCTTTATTTGAATTATAAAAAGTAGAAATTGAAATAGGTCCTAAAATGAATAAAGAATAAATTAATGAAAGGGAATTTTATTTTATTTTTGGTCCTTATATCCCCTAATTTATTCCTTGTCGACCTAGTCATCGAGATGCCTAGGTCTCGAGGTTTAGGATCATAGAATATTGTCAATACTTTATTCTTTTCTTTTCTTTATTCTATAATTTTGGCATTAAAAATAATATTTTATAGAATACTTACACAACAATGCATGAATGTTAATATGATTGAATTAGAGATATTTACATGCATTTACTTGGTTTTAAAGGTCAAAATGATAGAATAAAGGTGATGAAATGAAGATTCATCAAAGGGTCTATTCTCTGTTCGGTTGGAAGGATATGAATACAGAGAATAAGGTGGAATAAGGGTAGGTAAGGTGGAATAAAGATAGGACTAAGGGTGGAATAATGTGAAATAACAAGATGTTGATGAGAACAATCGTACTCTTGGTAACCACACCGGGCGAGGAATTGACCCCTTATTCTGATGCTTATTCTCTAAATGAACATGGCCTTAGAATTTCCATTTCTCTCAGCATGATGTGCTTTCAATAACGATATGTTCATTGAAGTCGAGCACGTACAGTTGTATCCTAAGAGCGGATTGCAAGACTAGTCCATCCGTAAAGAGTGATATCTTTTTTAACTGAAATTTGTATGGACACTTCGGTGAACTCTAGATCTGACTTCACACGTATGATTTGTTCTTATGCCCTTTTCTGGATCTTATCTATTGCCATATTTGATTGAGAAGTAATCTCAAAATAGAAGGAATCACAAGAGACTAGTATTTTAACGTAGAAACCCCAATGGGTTAAAACCATGACCAATTACCCTTAACTTAATATTTTCAATTGACTGAGTCAATCAACTAACCCATTCTCTCAAATTATTTTCCATGGATAACATCACCACTTATTGGTGCTTTAGATTACACGTTAAAATCTTGCCCACAACTTGGATAACACCCCAAGTTCTTTGTACATATTATATAAAACACTAATGGTGTGTTCAGTTCAGGAATAAGTAGAATAATGCACTATTTCTGTTCGACGGAAAGAATATGAATAAGGTGGAATAATGGTAGATTAATTAGGTAGAATAGAGAAATGATTAAGGGTGTAATATCGTGGAATAAGGGTAGAGAGAGGGGAGGAAAATAGCCATACGATAAAGGAGAGGGGAGGGGAATAATGTCCCCAAGTGTTACGATACATCAACAATGTAAAATAAATGTTACAACAATATACAAAGTCCTAAGAATAAATATTCAATGAGAACATTGTGGCATATAGGTTGTTGTAGGATGAATGACTCTCAATACTGAATTATTGAGCAGAGACTTAGCATTAAATTAAGCTTTCAAAGAGATAGAGGCTATGGTGATTTTTTTTTCTTGTGTATAATGTATTTGAGTTGGGTCCTTCTCAAGCCAATAGCCATGTGTATTTATAATTGTACCATAAGATACAACATAGAAGATGGATTTAAGGAAAAAAAAGAACAGCTATAAAATCAAACAATATCTTCTTAATTGGAAAGTACGACAACTAGTTGATGTTTCTTTAGGAATTCGCAACGACTATTAAATCAAACCATATCTTCTTAATTGGAAAGTACGACAACTAGTTTTTCAAATATAGTATTTAGTAGATATTTGTTAAATATTTCAAAGCTAAAAAATCCAAAATAAATAAATCTAACCATTAGACGATTGATCAATTAAGATATAGTGTTAATTAGAGAAGTGAAAGTGATAGATCAACTTGTGGCTATAAGCAAGTGACTATGGGTCAAGCTAATTCAAAAATGTGATTGATTAGGCTTTCCATAGTGATTAGTAGCTTGAATTGATTGATTAGGTGAACTGAGTTGATTGATAATAAATGAGCAAAGTATAAAAAATGACTAATCAGTCAATAAGAATTTATTGTTCAAGTGCTCTTGATTGACCAGATCAATAAGGTTAATCGATCAATATGGCTTGATATAAAATAAGATAACATTGGAGCAAGATCCTAAGATGCCTGTATGTTACACATACATATATAGGATGCGAATTTTTACATATTCTTAAGGGATATATCCATGACGTTATATAGGAGGAAACAAATAAAAAAACCAAGTATCTGTTAAATAATAAAATTAACTATCATATAGAATAAATATAATGCCAAAAAAATCATGATATAATTCTTTTTCAAATTACTTTTTTGTAGATGTCCTTACTAGATTTCGATTTTTCAAAATCTTTGAATAATTCCTTCATTATCATATCTGTAAATATATTTTTTAATGTAACAAGCCAAGTGTCATTCAACCATTGATCTCTCATATTATTTCAAAAATAATTTGTGATATTCCCGTCTTCTTGTGTAAAGAATAATAACAAAATATAGACGATAGTTTCACATATGCATATTACATGATTTTCTTTATACTATGATAAATGCGTTGAAAAGTAGAATTGCATATTTCAATAAAAAGTTACTAAAAATGCAAATCATGTATATGATTTTGATAATTTTTCTTATTTTTCAATGTATGGACGCTTGCAAATATAATTGGTATGAATGATATATAATGTAGATTGTGGTTCTCAATATTATTGAAAGAGTGTTGAGATATTCTCGTAAATACTCTGTTTTACATGAATTTTTGTCACCATAAAGGCTGACATTGGTAAACGTTGTCAAGATCTCGATAGTGAAAATTCCATCGTCACAATTAGTTGTATACCCTATAGACCAAAACTCTGGCTACAAATTAATGGCATCGCGAAAGTCATTGCAATAATCGGAATCCCTCCAAACTCAATAACTTTTCATCTACTAGGGTTCTTAAAATGTTAGCCTATTATTAGCCCTACAACCACAGCAACAAAGCTTTTTCTCACATTAAGTAGTGCCTGCTACATGTATTCTTTGCCTCCATTTAGATCTATCTTGGGTCATTTTCGAGCTTAAACTCAAAAAGTAAGACCCCTTCGTATAGTCTCATTCCAACACTTCTTGGGCCTTCCTCCTCTCTCTTACCCGGCCCAATCTCCCAAAATTCGATCTCCTATCTGGTGCATCAACTGACCTCCTTTACAAATGACCAAAACACTTTAAGTGGTATTCTTGTATCTTATCTTCGATCGGGGCTACACCAACTTTCATCATGATTGCATCATTCTGAATCTGATTTTTATGTGTGTTTCCACACATCTACCTTAGCATTTTCATTTATGCTACTGTCATTCTCTGTGTAACACCCTCACCCCAAACATAGTGCCATACCTAAAACTTAGGAAGTGCGGGTGTGGTTTATAAGTGGTGGAGATTACTACTTGATAACTTGAGCTTAAGCATTTTGGGTGGTTGCCAATGGATCCAATTGGGTTCGGACCCAATAAGTTGTTAGGGCTAGTTTTCCTCGATAACGGACCGGGGACCTAAGTCCGGGACGTTACAAATGGTCTCAGAGTCAAATGGAAGATTAGAGGAATTTTATCCAATTTTGAGATGACCTATAGTATTTATTGATAAGGTTTGAAATAGTTGACTAAAGGACTATTGCTATTTGTAGATGTTGACCGTCTCGAACCGTAAGAGGAATCATCGCTCCCATGATTTGACAGCAAAGAATGCCAAGTTGATGAAGACGGTCGAGGAGCTCTCCCAACTAATTCGCGACCAAGCTAATCACCACCAGAGCAAGGACAGGGATCAGAGACGTCACGAGAGGTGTCTTGATAGAGAAAGGCGACTTCGTGAGGAGCGTCGGGATGAGGTCACCTTTGAGAGACTCTTAAAGGTGAACCTACCTAACTTTGAAGGTGTAGTGGATGCTGAAGTAGCAGATCGATGGCTGGAGGAGATAGAGAAGTTATTTATTGGTTAAGTTCCTTTATTCTTCCATTATTGTATGGCACTCTGGAAGTTATTTATGGATTATTGAGTTTTTGCCTCGCTCCTGGACTCGAAATTTTTTTCATTATTTTTGGATGCTTCCGCAACTTTTCCCATGTTTCGAGGTTCGGGACGTGACAATGTGGTATCAGAGCCAATTTCAATCTGATAGTGGAGAGGGCTACCCGAGAGTTGGAGCCACCCTATAAAGAGATAGGAGGAAATGACTACCCGGAGCGTGTAACCGCCACTGTCACTAGGAATAAATGATGGACCATGTCGCAACAAGGACGTTGCGAATATAAGTGGCTGTGGTTGTAACACCCCCACCCCAAACATAGTGCCATGCCTAAAACTCACGAAGTGTGGGTGTGGTTTATAAGTGGTGGGGATTACTACTTGACAACTTGGGCTTAAGCATTTTGGGTGGTTGCCAACGGATCCAATTGGGTCCGAACCCAACAAGTTGTCAGGACCAGTTTTTTTTTCGATAACGGATCGGGGACCTAAGTCCGGGACGTTACACCATGTACATGTCTATGGTTCACAGACCAACATTCAGATCTATAGTCCATAACATGTCTTACGGTTGCTTTGTAGAACTTTTCTTTAGAATTTTTTTCATTATCCCTACATGGGGAAAAAATGCATATGAGACATTTTCACATTAGAACTAGATATGCATGCCTTCCATGTTTTCCTTTCAAATCAAACCAACTTAAACATGTGATTATTGTTAGGTTCTTTCCTCCATTCACCACATGATCATTATTTTGATGCGAGTAGTTGTTTGTTACGTTAATTTAACATGTGATTGGAACATATTCGAAGGACTATTCCGTCAAATATCAGCTCGGTGCTTTCCCCGTTAGACTTATAATAATGGGGATGATTCGGCTCCTCTCAACCTTTGTTGGATTTGATTAAGCATTAAACAATAAAATATATATGAAGATTAGGAAGGCGTATGATACGAACATATTCTTCCAAGCAGCCAACTAATGAATCCACCGAGAGTTTGGTGAGCTCTCAATTCTATCCATCACGAATGTGATGCCATCTGTTCCCTCCTGATTTGTATATGTATTAGATAAAAAGGCAGCTCGGAGTTTGATGTTTGGTAATGGGTAGGGCCACTTTCCATATCTATGCACATCAACTCTAAGTAGTCGTTTGAGTAATTCCAAGGAAAAGATCCAAAGTTTGGGTAAATACTGATACAATCTTGATAAAAAATATTAATATTTTGTAACCTAGATTTTGACATTAATAATCTTTATGCAATGGAATTCTTCCTTTTTTTGGTTAAATTTAAAATTATTTTCGTAACTCAAAGCTCTAATGCATAGTGTCTGGTAAGTTATGTGGGCCATGCGGACTTTGACGTCATCCCCACCTTCCTCCAGTATCTCATTGGTAGTTCCTCGTGAGTGCGGCAACGCACCTTTCGAAACCGTGGAGCGGGACGTGGTACTTTCAAAAAACCACTACGTACCACACCACCAGTTGGCTCGCCTGAGTGTCGTTCCCTGTCATTGGGACTATTTCATATTTGACTCCCCCAGACACCTAACCTGACCTCTGTTCCCGCCTCTCTCCAACCTCTATTTCCTGCCACGACCCCGGTATGCTAAACGGAATTCAGTACCTACGGATCCCGACTCCTCTGGGGCTTTTTTTTCGATGCGTCAACGAACCGGCGATGCCTTATATATTTCAATAGTTGTGAGAAGCGATACCCGCACCCCGGCCCCTCCTTTTACGAGATTACTATCAAGGAGGAAATCGTCGTCCTCAATTTCGGGTAGTCGGGTCGGATCTCTCCACCATCTCCGTGTGCCATTTATTTGGTCTGGTGGAACCGAATTCGAATCATGCATTAGAGCCTTCAAATGGATTACGTAATGATTTTTACAAAATTAAAAGTAAAAGGGGAATAAAAAAGGCAACCATATAACGTTGGTTTTAAAAAGAGGGTTAGATAATACAGTATGATGGTCAGATGAATCAACTTGTCAAGACGTGCTAAATGCACTAACATTAAGAATAGATTCTTATCCTAAGGAAATTCCAATGATACAATCGGTATTGGTACGACTACTTTCTAAAATACAATGATGAGATCTCAACAGACGTGCACACACCAACGTCGAGATCGATGAGTAACTCCGATTGTTCCTTCAAGATAGATCCAACTATGGAATGAAATTTGGAATTAAGAAGGAGCAGATAATTGATTGTAACCCATGCAACCCATGCAGCAACGAAAGGCCCAAATCTATAACAAAAATATGCACAAAGCGTTGAGTCAATTTATTAAACCCTCAACCTAGAAAAAATTAGCACAATAATAGAGGACCATAATATATGGAAACTAAGGAGGCATTTCTCCAAATTTAACGTGGTATACTTATATTACTTATGAGTAGTATTATTTCTTATAAATAGTTTATATATATTAAAAACCTGAAAAAAAGAAAAAGAACTATATTTAGTGGTATTTTCTATATTTTTATATGTTTATTATATATATCCTACATAGTATTTATGTTATATATATTAGGGGCCGGGGGATCTGCATACGGGGGTGTAGCTAACTAGCTGCATCTGGTAATTTTTTACCGATTTTTTTGTATTTTTGAAATGAAACCGAGGGGGATTTAAATCGCCATATATCACCACAACATCATACCAATTTCAAGTAAATTCGATATTTCTATCATCTCCATCAAGAATATCATATTTTAACGGTCTCAGAATTATTTAAATTGACCCTATCTAGATGGACATGTTAGGATTGTTTGTTTTGCATGAAATTTGAAACACATATTCCACACAATAAACTAAGTAAATCCCCATAAGTTTCCTTAAAAAAATAAAAAAATCAGTTAGAAAAATAGTCGGGTGTAACTAGTTGGTTGCACCCTCGATGTAGCTTACCTTTTCCCTACATATTATTATATACACACAATTATTATATCTTTAAAAATAAAAGAAACTAAATATAAGAAAAATTAAAAAGAAAATAAAAATAAAATTCAAAATATAAAAATATATAAACATTAAAAATTCATAAAATTAAATAAAATTAAAAACTCACAAAAATTATAAAACCTATAAAAACACATAAAAATATTTGTTGATAGTTAGTTTTGATTATCAATTTGTGTACCTATCATCATTGCTTCATGTGGTTTGAGCCCTACACTTGCTTGCAATACACACTTATTTGTTGGGTATAATAAATTTTAGCTCATATACATTTGTTGCTAAATCACTGTTGTGGGTTTCGTTGCATGCTTGAGTTGAATGTTGAGAACCGAGAGAGGCATCGATACATTGATTACGGGATCTGACTTGCCAGATACCGCGGGTCTTCCAAGACCGATCATTAGACACCTCATCTAAGCGGCTCTATCAAGCTACATGTGAGGCATTGTAAATATTTCATATGTACTCCTAAACTTTGTGGACCTCTATCTATATGCATGTTCACTTTATTTTAATTACAAATAGGTTCCTGTAACTGTAACATTTTTTTGGAACTCATCTTATGGTTTGGTCATAGAAGGAGCGAGGTCCAACTCTAAAGACACTACAAGAAAGTTCAGAACAGGCGACAACCATTCTCCGTCGCCATTGTCAGATTGACCGTCTCCTTTGAGCACAGGAGACGGTCAAAAGATCATCTCCATAGCCTGCGTTTCATTTGCTGTAAGAGACGATAGTTGACACCGTCCCCTATAATCATACATAGGGGACGGTCATGACCGTCCCAAAAAGTCGATTAGAGGGGACGGTCAAAACCTTCCCTTAAAGTTTGTTAGAGGGGACGGTCAAAACCGTCCCTTAAAGTTTGTTAGAGAGAACGGTCATGACCGTCCCTCTTTGTGAGAGTAACGAGGACGGTCGGACTTGTAACCGTCCCAAAAAGTTTGAGTAGCGGAGACAGTTATAACCGTCTCGTACGATAACAAAGGGGACGGTTGCAATGATCGTCCCCTTTGGTTCTCTGCTAACAAAAAAAATCATTACCCCTGATTTGCTCTTCATTTTACCCTACAAAGCGTGACACTAAATATTAAGTATCTGTTACAATAATTGAATCTTCATCACAAACAGTATGCTCAACACAGAAGTTAATATTCATATCTAGACGAAATGTTTGAAAGGACGAATACACTATAAGATTTAAATAAAAGTAGGGAAGCATAAACTACTCAAACAAAGTAACCTACTTTGCAAAGTAATTGTCCAAAATAATTATACAATGTACTACACTATATCCTAATCGTCGTCCTCATCCGTATTGTCATCGTCGTCGTCGTCGTCGTCATCATCATCATCATTTCTTCTTCTTCTTCTTCTTCTTCTTTTTCTTCTTCATCGTCGTCGTCTAGCCTCGCAACTTGATTATGCACTTGTGTTGGCTGGTTAGTCGACGTTGCACCTTGATGTGCCTGCATGAATCCATTAAAAATTGCCATTTGCTGTCACAAATCCTGAATCTCCATATTTATGCTAGACACTTGACTCTCTAATTCCCTCTCCCTTTGTGTCTTTTGAGAGGAAGATGACGAGCATCTCCCTACTCCATACCAATTCTGTAAGGTGGCATCACGACCACTACAACGGACTTGACCATGATGCTCCGGACCAGTCACCTGAAGGAAGGCCGCATCAGGAGTAAGAGGTGGTTGGCTTGTTCCAGTGCTGTCTAGAGAGCCAGTGATTGTGAGTCTGATCATATCCTCCTGAAAATTTATCTAAGTAATCTCAAAATTCATTTAAATTGTAAAAAAGGTCCAAAATTATTACGATTAGCTTACATGAATTGGACCATAGGCAGGATCTACCCAATGAACTTCCCCGCCCACATCGCGACTCTTAGAGCTCTCAAAGACTTCCATCCGGCTGGGCATACGATTGTTCTCCACTGCCTAATGTGAAAAGATAACTAAAAATTACGATACCATTTTAATATAATTTAATAGATGAAATTTAAACATAATTCATACAGTAGATTACTTACGAAGTCATCCTTCAGTTGATTTGTATTCCTTCTCCTCATTCTATGGGTAGACTTGAAATCTTTCTTCCGATTTTGAGCATTTCGCCTTTAGATGCCCTATACAAAGGTAATAATTTAAATAATAGAATCCGAAATAATTGATAATACACACATATATATATCATACCGCATGTTATTCTCCCATCCAAATATATCAATGCCCTCCAGTGTTCAGCGGGTACATTTGGAGGATAATTTGCCAAAAGTGTCTACAATGGAAGCTCTGGATCGAATACTGAAATTTTTTTAAGAAAATTACTTACATATATAAATGATGAAAAATCAAGTTATTGTACTCAATCGGACCTTCAGACGACCTTGATATTTACGCAGCAATTCCGCACCATGTCCTAAAATTAGAGCATCGGTGGTCGGGTCACGATACCATGAAAAACTAGACTGCAAAGAAAATGAAGCAAAAAAATTAAGTTAAGTTTAAAGACTGAACAACAACTTTGCTTTGTTTTTAGTTTTTAATACATCCAAATCATGAAGAATGACATCTTTTATTAACCGCTCCACTAAACGCCAGTCTGTAATGTGGATAGGAACCCTGGCTCTGCACACCTGCTCCAAGTAACTCTGAAATACAGCTGAGTTCTTCCCCACTGCATCACTTCCAACTATCCACACCCTAAGTGTCTCACCGGGACGCAACCGGTCCAATACTCGGCACTGTGATGGGCCTCTACGTCTGGCTGAGCCACTTGATCCGTCAGATCGGAGGTCTTACTCCCTGCACATGGTGCAGGCGGTGCATCCCGAATGCGTCTAGGACGTGGAGGCATATCTGCTTATATAATGAAACATTTAAATGATATAACAAGAGCTGTATATTTCGCATATTACATCAAACAATTGAAAAAATTTAATGGTAAACTTACAATTTAAACATCCGCATCTACAAAATCATATCGTTGTTCTTGTATCTCGTCTGGATATGCGTCGTTTATATTTAACAACTTATCATCATCAATGACATAAAAAAATCTCTTGGTATTGTCCTCACGGGTATGATCCACCCATCACTTAAGTTGTGTGGAATGTAGAATACTTGTTCTACCTAACTGGCAAGTGTAAAAGGCTCATTTGTTTGCAATTTTCCAGATAGTTTTAATGAAGTAATCACATTTCTATCTCTTCCATATCCTATCCCCTCGCAACCGACATCGAACCAATTGCACATAAAAAGAACACATCGACATTCATGAATGAAGCTGATCTCTGTTATGTCAACTATTTCTCTGTAGTAGCCGTCTAAACCTGAAGGTAAATCTATTTTTACTATAACACCGTACATTTGCGTTGATTTCATCTCGTCGGCGGTTTTTATTCTAAATATGTAGACATTCACAATATAACCCTTGTATGAAATAACTTGTGAATATGGTATACGTCCAAGAATGTCAAGGTTAAAGTTCCACCTGTCATATTTCATTTCCTTTAAATGTTTCACACGTGAACGGAATCTGATGAATTGAGATTTATTATGAGTCTCATTAAACAATGAATTATATTCATCAAAAAAGTCATCAATCTCTGATAACTACATCAAAATATAGTAGTGTATGAGATCTCTATCCTCGTCGGATATTACACGATGGATACCACTGAACATATACCTTCCACATGATTGAAAGACCCATAATTTGGATTTGTCCTCTTCCATCACGACTTCGCCTTCATCATTTCATTCAAATCGGTTGAAACGCACGCTTTCACATTCCATATACATTTAACAAAAATTAATACACTCTATACAAAGATAACCTTCAGCAATACATCCTTCAGGTTGTGCCTCATTAAAGACCGTATTTTTTAATTTTCGAAGGTATCTTTCTATTAGATACATCCAACGATATTGAACCGGTCCACCGATCCTTATTTCACCATCTAAATGAACTATTAAATGAACCATTACATCAAAAAAAGTAAGTGGGAATATCTGCTCTAATTTGCATAATGTGATAACAATGTCTTCTTCAAGTCTTTTTAAGATCAACGGATCTAAAACCTTCGATCATAATACTCTGAAGAGTCCACTCAATTCTGTTAAGGATTGTAAGACAACGTCGTTAACAATTACAGGAATAGCGAATGGGAGTAATACTTTCATGTAAACATGGCAGTCATGATTTTTCAATCCGGTTATCTTTTGTTCTCTTTCATTTACGCACCTCGACAACTGCGACGAGAACCCATCTGACACCTTTAAATTTTTAAGGAAGCTAAGAATTTTATCACGCTCACTGTTGGCTAATGTATATACTGCTGCAGGTATAGCAATCCACCCATTGTCCAATTCAATTGGATGTAATTATTCACGTATACCAAGTTGAACTAAATCACGTCTCGTCCTTAAATTATCTTTTGATTGACCCGAAAGATCTAACATCCCCAAAAAAATTTCCAAAACATTCTTCTCAATATGCATGACATCCATATTATAATGAATTTGTAAATGTTTCTAGTATGGTAACTTTCTGAAAAAATACTTTGTTCCTTCCATCCACCGGCTATACTCTTCTTCGAAGTCCGTCCTAAACAACTGCTTTGTACGTAATTGTTGTTCCCAAACAAACTACCACTCACACGAGCTAAGTCAAGTTGGTGTCTAAATGGTAAACCGTCAAATTTCTTATTAATATCTGCACTTTGCCATCTATGCTTCGGTGGCAGGAATCGATGATAACCCAAATAGCAATGCTTCGTACTCCCAGTAAGCTAAGTTGAGTGTGTTTTTTCAAGACAGAGAGGACACGCGAGTTTTCCCTTGGTACTCCAACTAGACAAATTTGCATAGGCTGGGAAATCATTTATAGTCCATAACAGTGCATCATGTAACGTAAATATTTCTTTCCTATATGCATCATATGTAGGTATTCGTGTGGTTCATAATAGTTTTAGTTCATCCATTAACGGATGAATGTACACATCAATTGTGTTATTAAGACCTTTAGGAGCAGGAATAAGCAGTGTCATCATCATAAATGAAGAACTCATTGACATCCATGGCGGTAGATTGTAGACCATCAAAATTACAGGCCAAATGTTATAACTCAAAATCATATTACCAAATGGATTAAAATTATATGAAGCTAATCCCAATCAAATATTTCTCTCATCTTGAGAGAAATGAGGGTATCTCTGATCAAATTGTATCTATTCTTCTGCATCAGATGGATATCTCATAATTCCATTAGCATCTTGTTAATTTGAACGAGAATGCCATGACATCCACTTTGCGGTTTTTTCTGACATAAAGAGACGTTTCAGTCTTGGAATTAATGGAAAGTAACGTAATATCTTCCACAACTTCTTTTTCCTCTTTAAATTATTTTTTCTTCTTTATACCTGGAAGCTTTACAATAGGGACAAATTACTAAATGTGAATTTTCTCCTCTGAAAAGTACACAATCATTGACACATTTTCTCGTATTTCAGACCTAGTGATCAGAATCGTTGCTTCGCCTCTTTCCAATCCTTTGGATAATTGTCAGGATTATTCAATAACTTCCGGATTAAGGTCAGTACATCTTTCATCATTGCCGCGATTGATCTGATCCTTACTTCCATCTTAAACAATTCTAATAAAAACTGTAAACGTGTCATGTCAACACCAAGAGCCAACATTGCTTCAGCATCTGGCAAACTGCTCTCAAACCTATCATTTAAACCAATGTCTTGTGTCTCAGGTTTTCTTAAGTCATTCATTAATTCAAATAACTCGTGATTAACATTATTCAAGGATTGTGTAGTGGCTCCTACACCTACATCCATATCCTCATCCATTCGCAAATGATCTATAACCTCTCCATGTTCAGTCCAAATGGAGTAATGCAACCAAAATCCGTTGAGTATGAGGTGGTTATAAACTTCCTCTCTAACATTACATTTAATATTCTTACACCTCACACATGGACAATAAATCTTAAAACAATCAAATTTCTTAATAACACTTTCTAATTGAAATGCCCACTCCAAGAACGTGATAACTCCTCTCTTATATCGCTGAAAATCATCGTATCTCTTATCCATCCATGTTTTATCCATTTCATTGTACAATTTTGAATAATAATCACCATGATGTTTTAGTTATATAGGAACAAGTTAAATGTAGGACAAACATTTCTAAATGAAGACAAGATATATGGAGTCAAGTTACATCGAACCACAAGTTAATGGATAAGTTATATGAATAAGTTAAACACAACAAGAAAAGATCATATATATGGAGTCAAGTTAAACGTTGGGTAAAATGAAAGAAAATGGAGAGATATAAACATGGCATACATCTTTCTTATCTTCATCTTATAGATATGAGGAAAAACAACCATAGAGATTTCACTGAGCAAAATGGAGAATAATAAACGCAAAGGAGTGTTAATAATCACCAGAGACGAAGATGGAGGCCAACAACCACGAGAGGCAATGGGACGGCGCACGACATGACGGGTGGCAGAGGGTGGCAGAGAGGAAGGATATTGTGAAATGGTAAAGTGTGCAGGTTGAAGGGGTTTTTTCAATATGACCATCAGGGACGGTCAAAACGACCGTCCCCGATGGTTGTTTCTAAGTAAAAAAAGCCAAGCCGCAACAATGGGGACAGTCCCGATCGGGTAGAGGGGACGGTCCCTAACGACATTCTCCTTTGGTGAGGCCATAGGGGACGGTCCTTAATGATCGTCCCCTTTGGCCCCCTTGTGTCGATCGCGATGCCAACAGAAGCGCAATGGGGACGGTCAGAACCATCCCCAAAGGCCCCTCTCGAGGGGTGAAATAGATCAGTGACTTGGTGAGATTAGAGGGGACGATCACTAACGATCGTCCCCTCTGGTCCACCACCCATGCCCCAATCGCGATGCCAACATAAGCGCAATAGGGACGGTCAGAACCATCCCCAAAGGCCCCTCTCGGGGGGCGAAATAGACCAGTGACTTTCTGAGGGCAGAGGGGACGGTCACTAACGACCGTCCCCTTTGGTCCACCACCCATGCCCCAAGCTAGATTGCGACGCCAACAGAAGCGCAATGGGGACGGTCAGAACCGTCCCCAAAGGTCCCTCCCGGGGGGCGAAATAGACCAGTGACTTGGTAAGGACAGAGGAGACGGTCGTTAGTGACCATCCCCTTTGTTCCACCACCCATGCCCCAAGGCCTACCGTGACGCCAACGGAAGCGCACTGAGGACGGTCAGAACCGTCCTCAAAGGCCCCTTCCGAGGGGCGAAATAGACCAGTGACTTGGTGAGGACAGAGGGGACGGTTGTTAGTGATCGTCCCTCTGGTCCACCACCCATGCCCCAAGGCCTACCGCGACGCCAACAGAAACGCAATGGGGACGGTCAGAACCGTCCCCAAAGGCCCCTCTTGGGGGGAGAAATAGACCAGCGACTTGGTGAGGGCCAAGGGGACGGTCACTAACGACCGTCCCCTCTGGTCCACCACCCATACCCCAAGGCCTATCGTGACGTCAACAGAAGCATAATGGGGACGGTCATAACCGTCCCCAAAGGCCCCTCCTGGGGGACGGAATAAGCCAGTGACTTGGTGAGGCCAAAGGGATGGTCGTTAGTGGCCGTCCCCTCTAGTCCACCACCCATGTCCTAAGGCCTATCACGACGTCAACAGAAGCGCAATGGGGATGGTCATAACCATCCCCAAAGACCCATCCCGTGGGACGAAATAGACCAGTGATTTAGTGAGGGCAGAGGGGACGGTCACTAGCAACCGTCCCTATTACTTCATTATAAAAGGAGATAATACCCCTAAGACCGTCTCCCAATATATGGGTATTGGAGACGGTTGTCTTTTGACCGTCCCCGAAAACTATCAATAGGGACGGTCGTCGAGGAACCGTCGCTAGTTGTCATCCCGAAAAGCCTAAATTCTTGTAGTGAGACTAGTGTTCAACCCCACCCTCTCCTCTTAATCACGAAAAAATGTCACAATTTTATTTCTTGTATTTTGTGTTTTACAAATATTTTTATTGCTCTAAAAATTATAGAAAAATCATGTCAAGCACCAGATACTATGCTTGTTCACATTTGAATTTTATTTAGCATATAAGTAATTTTTTATTTTTTAAAAATCCAAAAACATATATTTTCTCCCTGTCTAAATATAAAAACCCATAAAATATAGAAAAATGTTTCCAAAAATTCCAAAAAATCTATTACCTATATTATATTATAATTTATCACATATCTAAAAAATACTAAAAAAATACAAAGTATAAAACTTAAATATAAAAAAATCTTGAAATCCTTATAAAAATTAGCAAAAAAATGAAAATTCAAAAAATAACTTTCTATTTACAAATTTTCTATATTATATATGCTATAAACTAAAATAGTTTTGAGTTAATTTTTATCTTATAAATATTAATAGAACTCAAAACAATCTCAGATATTCTTATTATATTCATTATTTTGTATATTTTGCAATATTTAAATTTAGAAAAATTAGAAAAAAAATCTATAAAAATTATTAAGAATAAAAATTATAAAAAGATAAAACCATTTTATTTTTAAAAATATCAATATATTTAACCTATTTATAAATATACACACACATATTACTTAAATAACTATAATATCTACATTATGATATATTAATATATATCATCATTTTCAAAAAAAATCAAAAAGAAATTAAAAACTTGAAATTTAAAACAAAAATATAAAATTAAAATATAAAATATAAAATAAAGTAATTAACAATCTATAAAAATAAATTCAATTAAACCCCACATAAAAATAAGGAAAAAAGTAAAAAGTTACTGAAATAATTATTATTAATTAGAAATAATTACTAATAATTAACTACCTATCATTTTTTCTCTATGGTTCGATAACTCTACATACTTACATCGATACACACATTTTGAAAAGTTTAATATAATAATTTTTAACTCACATACATCATGGGTTAATTGTTGCTTATTCGAGAGTTGGTCAGCACATCGATTATTGATCTAGCTTGTTACATCTATAGACTTGTTTTCGAGTAAACATGGGCGAGGAAGCGAGCACGGCTACTAGATTGCTAATACAAGTTTCGGATCGATGTATGTCGTCGATGGCCTTCTTAAGAGAGAGAATCAAAGACAATGAAAAGGAGATGATTAGGGATGGTAGTCCATTCCCCTCCCAAAGGAGTTACTTATAGGGCATGAACACCCTCGCGTTTTCAGGACTCTCTTCCATGCCCGGCGGTTTGGTCTCCCGTGAGACTTGGCCTCACCACAACTACTCACCGAAGGTAGTTGCTTGACCGCGCGGTCACGGACTTCGTTCAATACTCCCTCCAGGCTGATCACTTATCGCACTACCAAGCCTCCATGTCTATCCCGATCCTCTTGTATATTCACCACCTATCCCCCACCACCACATTGAATGGCATGCGAGAGCTCTCCGAGCACCAATTCATGAACCACCCCACCCTCACCCTTATATTTGTAATCTACCTTCATTATCTCCTCACTATTGCATCTCCTAATTGGACGTCCTCCTGACCTTGTTTGAGGTGTCGTCATCGTTGCCACAACACTAACACCTACATCCCACTCCTACCTCGGTAACTTTATAGTATATGGATAATGACGTGTTTACAAACTCCTTTGCATGTATGTTCTCCAAGTGTGAATGCCGATTGTAGTTGATGCATCTTCTCGTCCCACGTCAATCGTGCCCTAAGAGGCATTAGGAGGTGGTTGCCTTACCGCTAATGGTGATGGCGAGGAAAGGGGGTGGAGACAAGTGGCGATGGCAGTTGTAATCCTCACCAACTCGGGTTCGTTTGGTAGCTGGTGTACACCACATACCCCTCCTTCCAACGCTCCCATCCTGGATTGGGATTACTTCTATTAACCCTGCAATTTCTTTGATATAATATTTTTTAATTATGTTCAAAAAATGTATTAATATAAAAAATATATCATAATCATTAAAAAGTTAATATAACGTATAATCTATGTCACGTCACATCACAATTATCACTCAAACCCTCCAAACAGCTACTATTGACAGGGGATACCTCAACCTAACCCAACCCAACCCCGTTACCAAACGGACCCTTTTCAAAGCATGAGACAGAGGTGCATGTAACGAGAAGATGACATGATGAGGGCTCGGGAGAGGGGCTAGACACACGATGAGGACAGAAGAGGGAAGAGAATATGAAAGTTTTTTTTAATATAGAGAATATCAAAGTTGGAGATGGATAAGGGCGACCTTGTCCATAACTAAAAAAATAACGACTCTTTAACAGATAAGATAACTACTACATTGGAACTTGATAAATAGTTGCCATAATGTGAATTTGTAAAGTTCAGGTAGTACATTGTTTATGAGTGTAAAGTTTTGAAACTTGTAACTTACTACATTATTTTTGGTAATTTGTTCATATTTTAAATAATTTTAGTTGCTTTTTATTAAAAGTATTTAAAATAAGGCTTTTAATAGAGAATACAAAATAGGAAACATTGATGACATTTATGGAGATTATCTTTAGTATATAACCACCTAGCATATTAACAAATATACATTAATTATATTTTTGTTATTTTTATGTATTTTTATATAAATAAAGTGTTAAGTCATTGTTTTTGCTGACCGTTGGACATGTGTAGATATAGGTAATATCTAATTACTACACTTTTCTGATTTTTCTAATATATTTGTAGGGTTGGGATTGACGTCGGTATAAGCTTGCCATCATCAACCAAATGTGAGATATACGGATTCCAATTCTTTACTTTCAAGAAGGAGATGGAGTTGAAGATGTAGAGGAAGGGAGGAGGAAAGATGACCAGAAGAGAAGGAACTAGGAGGATAATTTTGAAAGACTAGGCCATGGATGTAAATTCTAATACTGAAGTCGACGTGATCTTCACCAAAGCATATGTGCAATGAGACCGTCTCCTCTGCTTTACAACAGAGTTTGTTTTATATCCAGAGCTGCTCGATCAAGATTAAGTGGTTTGCACGAATTCCAGGTTTTGATGGTCCTTTGCATGTGAACCGCTCGATTATGATCGAGCGGCTCTGACTGTACAACAGACCTTTGTAGTACATCAAAGGATCTGCTCAAATGTGCAAGTGTTTCTACTATCTTGATGACGATGACAAACAAGTTGATAATGTATGGACATGACTCGAGGTTGCTACATGAGTCCCTTTTATGTATATTTACTTACCATTTAAATATTTTTAATACATTATTTATTTCAGATAACTATTAACTAGAAATATCTTCAAAAGACTAAATGGATTGGAGAGAAAGCAAGGGAGATCGATAAGACTTATTTTAAACTTTGATATTCAGGTAAAGGTAAGGGTAAAATGGTATTGGAGTGGTTGTTCATAATGATTTGAAGGATTGTATGGTTGAGGTGCAGAGATTCGAGGATCAGATTATTTTGCTAAAATTAGTGCTTGAGGAAAATTCTGAATATCATCTCAGTTTATGCACCACAAATTGGTTTAGATGAAAGGACTAAACGAGCTTTAGGATTTCGATAAGATTTTGCAAGGAATCCCACAAAAAGAGATGATTTATATAAATGGAGATCTTAATGGACATGTGGGAAAGGATGCTTTAGGGTATGCTAGTGTTCATGGAATCCATGGTTTCATGGATAGAAATGAAGAGGGAAAAGTCATTCTGGATTTAGAGGCATATGATCTTTTCATAGCAAACACTCTCTTCAAGAAGAGGGGTGAGCATTTAATTACTTATAAGAGTGGTCCAAATAGAACACAGATAGATTACTTTGCGTTGAGGAGAAAAGATCAGTTGTTTTATAAAGACACCAAAGTAATCCTATGAGAGAGTTTGACAACCCAACCTCACGTGTTAGTCATGTATGTGTAAATAAATGGGCCAGTAGAGAAAAGGAGGGTTCTCAAGATCAGTAGAACTAGATGGTGGAGTCTTCAATTGAAGCAATCGAGCTTCAAAGATAAGATTTTAGAGGACTTATCTTGGGATTGTAGTGGAAGTGCAAATAAAATGTGGGATGCATAGCATCTTATATCCGAAAGGTAGCCAAAGAGATGTTATGCGAGTCAAAGGGAGGAGCTCCATGTCAAAAGGATGCTTGGTGGAGGAGTGAAAGGGTGCAAGAGAAGATAAAAATTAAAAGAGCATACTTTAAATTTATGTTTGGGACAGAACAGAGGAAACTATCAGAAACTACAAAATAGCGAAGAAGGGAGCAAAGGAGGTTGTAGGCGAAGCAAAGTCAAAATATTATTAAGTTTTGTACAAAAATCTCAACTCTAAGAAGGGCCAGGAGGGTATTTTCAAGTTGGCTAAAGCAAGAGAAAGAAAGACCAAAGACCTTTCTCAAGTGAGATGCATTAAGGATGAGGAAGGTTTTGGGCTTGTTGCTCAGAAGGATATAGAGATTACATGGAAGCAATATTTTCATAAACTTTTCATTTGAGAAGGAAATAGAGAGATCACTTTGGATGATCTAACTAGTAGTGAAAGTTAGTTGAATCATGCAAGTTATAGACGAATACAAAGAAAAGAAGTAGATGAGGATTTAAAGGTTATGAGACCTGGGAAAGGTGTAGGACCGGATGACATCTTGTAGAATATGGAGAGTTTTAGGTGAACGTGGTTTGACTTGATGAATTTATTCAATGTTATTTGGCGAAGAAAGAAAATATCTGAAGATTGGAGGAGAATCGTGGTACCTCTTTATAAGAGTAAAGGAGACATTCAAAATTGTTCAAATTACAGAGATATCAAGGTTATGAGTCATATTATGAAATTTTGGAATATGTAATCGAAAGAAGGTTGAGGCAAGTTTCCAAAGTAAAAGAAAATCAACTCGGATTCATGGTAGGTCGCTCAACTATTGAAGTCATCCATTTATTTAGGAGAATAATATAGATTTATAGAGCTAAAAGGAATAACCCCCATATGATTTTTATTGATTCTAAAAAAGCTTATGATTCTGTCCCACGAGAGATATTGTGGAGAGTTTTGGACAAGAGACAAGTGCATGTCTTATACATTAACCTCATAAAGTATATGTATGATAGGGCTTTATCTTGTGTAAGGATCCAGTTTGGGAAGACTGACTATTTTGACATCAACATTAGTTTACATCAAGGTTCAGCTTTGAGTCCATTTTTATTTTGATATGGATGAGTTGACAAGTCACATTCAGGATACCTTGATGTATCTTATTTGTTGATGATGTTATGTTAATTGATGAGACTAGAGATAGAGAAAAATGAGAAGCTTGAGGTCTAGAGGCATGCATAGGTGACTAAAGGATTTCATATAAGTAGGGTTAAGACTTAATATATGAAGTGTGCCTTTGATGGAAGCGATGAAGAAGGAATCGAGGTGAAAATTGGTGATGATAACATTTGGAAGAGATATTATTTTAAATACATGGAATCTATTTTGCAACATGATGAGGAAATTGATGGAGATGTTATTAATAGAATAAATGCAACCTGGTTAAAGTGGAGAAGAGCCTCTGTTGTCCTCTGTGATAAGAAAATTCCTTTACATATCAAAGGAAAGTTTTACAAAGCAATTGTGATACCTGTTGTGCTCTATGGATCTAAATGTTGACATGTGAACCATAGACATGTGCAGAAAATGGTTTTAGCGGAAATGAAAATGCCAAGGTTGATGTGTGGACAATAATTACGGGATGGGTAAAAATTGAAAATTGTAAAATTCTTCTAAATAATACTCGTGTAAAATTTGTTGTATAAAAAAATTCATGTATACTATGTATATTATGTACAAGTTGTATAAACTAAAAATTATTGTAAAAATTGTTGTATAATAGAAAATAAAACAAAATATTGAAAATAAAGGCTTCTTATTTACTCTTGCATATCATCCTTGCATTCAAAAAAAGTCTTGCATTTCATACATGTAGCATGTCATTTACAACTCATTTGCATATCATGCATATGCAAAGTGGAAAGCTAGTGGGTTCTAAACCAAGTTATAAATAGATGTTGAGGATGGACTTGATTTGACCTTAATCCACCTAATTTCAGAGGAACCTTATAGGAACTGGAGTTAAGATTTCTCAGGTCAAGTGACTTAATTCTTTGAGTCTGCAAGTCTATGTTCACATGTCATCCTAATAAGTCTAAGTAGAATATCTCGTGCACACGAATGATTATTTTAGACAGTGATCTAACTTGGACAAGCACAATGCACGTAGCTCTTCATTGATGAGGTGGTGAGGAAGAAGAATCCTTTAGCTTGGAGTAGTACACGGGTGGAAACATCCGTCCTCCTCTAGGAAGGGTAGTGCATCTCAACCTAGCCTGGTGGTGTTGACGTGAGGACGGGATGTTGTGGGTTGCAATAATGCTTCAAAAGAGGGATAGTCTACTGGCTCAAGAGGAAAAACTCCTGATGTACATGCTGCACCTTGTATATATGTCATCAAAAAAAGGAAAAAATGCAAGAACTCCAAAAAAAGTAGACAGGCCAGATAGAAAATAAAATACCTGTCGGAGTATGTATATTGCAAGAAGTCTGTAGCTGGATGACTTGGCTACCCATCCTATAATTATTGCATAATATATACAAAAATACGCGAAACTACGCGAAGGTACGAGCTATGGGTAAAGTATATATGTAATATATACACGCCCCTATACTTAGCGTGTGCTATGTCCTCAGGGCACAAAAAGCGAGGAAGAAGACATAGCTCGTGCTAAGCGTAGGAGAGCTAAAGTTACAATATGTACAGAAGTCGCTCCGCCCCCCTATACTTAGGCTCTAGCAGCCTAAGTGTAGAAGAAGATCAAAAATGGGGCGGACGAGGGCAAGAGGGGAAATGGATGAGTATATACATGGCGGACATATGTTCCCCAGATACTTAGACTCTGGTCAGCCTAAGTATAGGAGAGGAGTGAGTATGAGAACCGATGTGATCTGGAGGATGTACAGTGAATAGATGTGGGTCACTCTCCCCCCTATACTTAGGATCAAGTCATCCTAAGTATAGCCATAAAATGAAACGATATGGAGCTGGGGCGAGTGATTCGAATCACTGAGAAGGGAGGGAGAGAAAGTATATACAAGAAAGATTGAGAATATACAAGGATTAAGAAGGTTTGTGACGAACCTTCTTGCGGACGCGAGGAGGTGGATAACCCACAGATTTTGTACAGCTGGAGTCCATTCTCCCTCCCTCTCCTACTAACCACTTACCCTCCAATCCAGAGTCTGATCATTCATCTATCAAAAACACTCAAAAAATTGTAAAATCAGAAAAATCCATAAAAACTAAAAATGAAAAAGTCTTAGAAAAATTGGATCCTTCCCTAAGGGAATCACTCGATGAAGAATTGATTTTCAAACTTCCCTTAATAAAGGCCATAGATCACTTCCCCGACCTCAAGAGATTTGTAAAGAGTAAATTGATGCCCAAGAGGTCGGGTACCAAGAGAACAAGGACTGAGAGACACATAGTGTCTATGGACACCTCCTCGGTGATGGGAAGAAAGACCAAGAGCCGCAGAGTGAAGCAGTTGCCTAGGATTGAATGTGGAATCAAAGACACTATCTTTACCCATGCAAGAATCAATGATGACTCTCCGATAAATATCCTCCTAACCTCTGTGTTTGACAAACTCAAACTCAGGCCTATCAGAAAGTCGAGAGAGATCGTTCAGCTGGTTGATCGATCCATCAAATGGTCTAGAGGAAATATTTCAGTCCTCATTACTTTCCAAGGTGCTCTACTCCAGGTGGACTTCACGATCATTGACATCGAGCACCGAGGAGAGTTTACCCAGTCTCCGATTATTCTCCGGAAGCCGTTCTTAGCCTCAGCTAAGGCAATTATAGATTGCGATACTTGGGATATTGATTTTTCAGCATTGGGAGCACTTCGACCTCACCCATTCTTTGATGCACTTTACTCTAAGGTGACCCGCACATCCGTTGACAGTCGTGACCATCGAGAGATAGATGAGTCCCACCTCTCTGCTACACTTGAGAGACCGACTATCTGGACGACCATTGGTTCTGAGACTCCCCACACCTCCACTTCATCAACTGCTTGCACCACCACCGTAACAGTTTCTAAGGAGGACTCACGATCAGAAGCTATCATTAAGTCGGACACACCCTTTGTTGATTGCCTTGACCATTTTAATGATTCGACACAAGAGCTCAATATTGCCAAGCCAACTGAGACTACTAGCACCTTCCCGAGACATGTACTGACCCTTCAGGAATATTACAATCTATATGGGGACTCGTCTGATGAGGAACCAATGGTCAGCACCACACCATGTCCCAGACCTTCAAAGGAAACAACCAAGACTAAATTGACTCCATCTAAAAACATAGTTGCCCCCTCTTCTAGTCAGCTATCTAGTGAGAGGAAATCGAGAATTGATTCCTCAAGGTGTTCCCCCGAACCTCTCAAGGCGTCTCACT
Organism: Ottelia alismoides; assembly: GCA_037367405.1. Classification (NCBI taxonomy): domain Eukaryota; kingdom Viridiplantae; phylum Streptophyta; class Magnoliopsida; order Alismatales; family Hydrocharitaceae; genus Ottelia; species Ottelia alismoides. Next base: position 33,678 of record JAZKJV010010803.1, on the reverse strand, counting down.
CTCATCTCCCTCTCAATGATTCATGTTCTAGAAAACCGACTGAGAAAGTCTCCTTCAACACTCTGGAGAAGGAATTTTCTGAGGAATCCTCATCTGGTCCGGATAAGGTGATTTATATGAGTGAGCTCAGTTTGGTTGTTCTCAAGCCATATCTAAGCAAGCAGTCGTGTGTCGACCCTCGTTAGATGATCCCTACACCTCACTATTATTCATCTGAGGACGATTCTGACAGCAACACATATGTATATTCCCTGGTGCTAGCTCGGTTTTCAACATCAAATATACTTACTTCCTTTCCCACTTTCATACCCAGGCTGGCAGAAATTGAGTGCAATATTTCCATGACATCTCTCAACTCGTTACCAAATGATTCATTTTTCTTAATAAGCCTAGAGATGTCACCCTCCACAAAATTCCCATGACAAATCATGGGAGAATCCTACTCAATTGGAGGATACTGCTGAGATATTGGATCTCATACTCAACATACCTAGACTCTGGCATGTAATGCTGGGTCGAGTATGGACCATCTGAATGGCAGATATTGGTAGGAGCCTCATATGATGGAGTCAATGAACATGGGACTGATAAGTCTAGCTCATGAGTCCACTCCTGTGAATGTATCGGCTCTCCGAATGTGTGACATGAAGGCTGGTTAATGGAAGCTTGATCACTAAAGTCAATCAAGTCTGGGAAATCATGATGTACAAGCCTCTCCATTCAGGTTGTTCGATCGACCAAGTTATGCCCTAAAGTCAAGTCAGGATGTGTATATGTAAATTGTTCTATGGTCCCTACTTGAGGTGAGAATGAAGTATGTGGGGGCATATAATTTTGCCAATCATTTGTCTCAGCAGTGGCTTGCTCATCATTCGATTCTTTGATTCCTGCAAGCTCTCGAGAGTAAGGACAATCACACCAAGATGGAAGTGGATCCAGAGTGTTAGAATATGGAGCAGGTGAGTGATGAATACCCATTCATCACTCTTTATTCTTATATTTTAGCTACAAAAACCTTTGCAAATACATGTATCTTCATGTAAATATAAATAATTAGCAAAAGGGCAGGCATTGCGTAAAAACTAATAATTAGCATGTTTTTGTGCTAAAATAAAAGAATAAAGAGTAAAAAGAAATTGAGGGAAAGATTTAGAATAAATATTGAGCGACCTACTCCCAAGGGAGGGCTCAGCATGGGCCTGACCGCATAAAAGCCAAAGTAGAGGGAGATAGGGGCTCATGTGTGTAAATATATTTGTAAATATAATAAAAATATTTTCCTCCAAAAAGAGACTAAAATGGGCTTGTAAATACTTGTATATATTTATAAATATAAAAATCAAAATAAAAATAGAAAACTAAAAAGAAAACAAAAACCTTCACCTTGTGCATATTCATCATGTACATAGCCACTCCTATATTTATTTTACCCCATAAATACATAAAATTAATTTCCAAAAATTTTGTAAATATTCCATCTTTTATGTCGTAAATAAATAAAATAGAAATAACAAAAATAAAAACAAAATAAAAAGAACAAAAATAAAAAACAAAAATATATTGTAAATATACCTTGTACATATATATATACATATATATTTATTTCACCCTTGTATATAAATAATAAAAATAAAATAAAAATACCCTTTTATTCCTAATTTTATACTATAAATAAATAAAATATAAAATGGGAATAAAAATCCATAAAAATAACAAATTAAAAAATCAAAAATTAAAAAGACATATTGTACATATACCTATATATAGCATAAAGTGTAAATACCTTATTTTTATTTGGAAAAATTAATTAAAAATCACCAAAAAATAGAAAAAAAATAAAATAAACATTTTTCATTTTTTGAATTTTTAATAATTCGGCCTCCTTCTATTTTAAAATAAATTGTCAAATATTTCTGAGGTGGCCTTCTCCCATTGGTCCACGGGGGTTGTTGACCGCCCGGTCAACTCCCCCCTGTGGACCACTTCCCTGGCGGATCTGGTGGATGACCCGACTTCTCCATTTATTTCCCATCTAACCCGACAGCCGAATACCTTAGTCTCGGGCCCCAATTAATCCTTGATCATCCCTGATTCTCGCCCGGGGTGGATCTTAGGGATCCGAGGCACGGGCGACTCACCCGATCCCTTTCTTCTCGGATCCCTTAGCATATAAAATTTCGTCTCCGGCGACCTATTCCTCATCTTTGGATCTCCCCCTCGTCGTCTGTGACCTCCTCCGGAGTTCCTGAGTGACAGCCGTGTTCTTCGGAGTAGCAACGAGGCCCGGGAAGCCGGGAGCCACTGATCCGGTGGTTTTCACCGCTGTGCGCCGCCGCGAGCGCGCTCAGCCTCGGGGAGACGACGCCCCCTTGCAGGCAATGACCCAGGAGCTCCCCGAGCTTCAGCCCAGTCGACATCCTCCGCCAGGTAGTTCCTTTAGCCACTAGTTTAGCGTAGAAAGTACATTTTCGCTTACTGTTCTTGTAGCTCCGCCGCTTTCGCCTGCTCACTTCGACCATTCATCAGCCATCCCGACCCGACCACCACCTTCACGATTTTTCTCCGCACCTTCTCCACTTACCCATGCACCCTGACTCGCCCCGGAGCAGGGACTTCGGTCCTTCCCCTCCGCCGCTCGCCGGAGGACCACGCCCCGACGCACCCACTCGCCCATTTCATCCCTAACTTGGTCGAGGCAATTTGCCCTCGACCAAGGAGCTGCTCGGTGTGTTTTGCATGTCGAGAAGGATCCATCTGAGGGTCCGAGCTCTCAGGCGCAGCAGCTCCAGGCCACCGCCGTCGCGGGGCCATTCTGGTGGTCGTCAGCCTCATCGGAGACCATCATCCACCGTGGGACTTCACGGCGGAGCTTTTCCGCTCTTCAGGAGCAGCAGGGGAGGATCTCAGCGCGTGCATTGGGCCGGCGAAGCTCGCCGGCCGACAGTTCTTCCACCCTCTTCCCCAGACGTCCGATCAGCCTCAGAGCTCCAGTTCAGATCTGGTCCTTCCATTCGAGGAGCTACAGATATCATCAGATCCCCAGAGGTTTGATCGCCACCGTCCGATGGATGAGGTTTAGCCGCGACGCGTCTCTACCGTCAGATTCAGCACGTGGCTGCACCTCATCCGTCCGATCCGAGCCAGGTCCCTTCGCAGACCCACGTCGCAGCTCAGCCGTTCGATCATCCACGTGGGCTCTTTCCAGCCATCGGATTGCTCCGAGGGTTTCACTTGTTGCGCGCCATCCAATTCCAGCCGTTCATCCACACACGTGGCGCACATCCAGCCCTCGAGATTTAATAAGGGGTAAATTTATCTTAGGCCCCTCTATTTATGGTTTTTATTAGTTAGTCCTGTAAATATTTTATCACGTTCATTTTATTCCGAACATTTTGCACTTAGGACCTCGTACTTTCTTTATTTGCATTTATACCCCTGTCTACGTGGACCACGTGCATCGTCATGTGAACTTTGTTGGGTAATTTGCATTGACGCCCTTGTAGTTCTGGATGTTACTTAATGAATAAATATTTTTAGAAAATTGCATTTATACCCCTGTGCGTGAGTTATTTGTGCATGTGCGCTTATTTTTGGGTATTTTACAACAAGCCCCCTGGACTTTTAATACTTGTTATTATTTAGTCCAGGAAACTTGTTTTTATTACATATAGGTCCCTGTGTGCCCCAGACACGCGCGACGCGCGTGATTTCTTGGGTAATTTGCACCAGACCCCCCAGAACTTTGGATAATTGCGTTTAGGTCCCTGTGCACTGTGTCTTGGTTTTGATTTTTAATAAGATAGCAAACTTACTCCAAATTCCATGAAAATTGGACACATGGCTCCTGCCATTTGTAAAATTTTCTAGGATTTTTGGAGACATTTTTGTTCTCATTTACTATTTTTAAAAATTCAAAAATACATATTTTTCTTACTGTCTAACTTGAAAAATCACAAAAAATATTAAAATACCTCTAAAAATTATAAAAAAATTAACTACTGTGTCTTTTGCCTTGCTTGATTTTCTGACCAATTTTGGTCATTTTTCATCGTATAAAACTCATAAAAATTGAAAAAAACATAAAAACTCATAAAAATGATAATAAATAATCTAAAAATCCAAAAACAATAATTCCAGTGCCCAAATTTTCCTTAAACGTTCTAGTTTATAGGAAAATTGCCTCCAGGAGCTAAATAGGCCTTTTTGTATTTTAAATTGGCCTTTTACTCCTGACTGGACAGTACCTTCAGTTTCTGACCTTGTTTGATTTTTAGAAAATTAAATAAAAATCAGAAAAATCTCAAAAATTCAATAAAAATAGTAAAAAACATAAAATACACAAAAACATTTTTATTGGAATTTTTGATTGATTTTTTGATGCATTAAATAAATTGTTGAATTGCCTTGTTTATTTGTTTTCCTTATTTTCTTAACTCTTTAAAAATCCAAAAAAATTAAAAATTAAAATCCACCAAAAATACATTTTATTTTCTTTCATTCTATTTTTGACTACTTCGTAGGCCGCAAGGCCATCACGTGCTCCTTGTGTTCGACCCTGGTCGCTATACCAGGTTAATAAAATAGCAAGACCGCTATTTGTGCTGGATTGATTTTTATCCGATTTGGTGGTTTTCTTGATTGACACACGAGTGATTGAGGTCGCAACGACCATTTGAGATATACCTGATCCACCTCGTTTGCTCGGCTTTTCGTGTCATCAGAATGGTGCCGTTGTCGGGGAGCACGACCTAGTAGTCGGTTTTTGAGTTTTTTCCGCGGTTTTCTTTTCGTGGCTTTTTGTATAGATTTCTGTAGATATATCTTTCTGACATTTTTTACAATAATCTGGTCTGACACTTGTCTTCTTTCTTGCGAGGGCTCGAGGACCGCGGAGGCGACTTTTGAGGAGCCGGCGCAACCGCGGGATTCGGAGGCGGCTCCCTTCTGCACGGAGCCGCAGGAGAGAGCGAGAGAGGAGCTGAGTGAGAGAGGAGTAGATTAGTTTTATTTCCCGCATATTTGAACTGTTGTAATAATACAGGTACTCAGAGACTTGGACTTTCTTCTTCAGGTCTGTTTTGACGAGCACCGATGTGCTCGGGGGACCCTTTTAGCTAGCTTAGACTTTTTCGTGGCTTTTTCGCGGCTTTACATTTTTCGCTGCCTTTTCCGGTTTTACACGGTTTTTCTCGAGCCCCTAGACTTAGGATTTTCTGCTTGACTGTGCTGTAATTAGTAGGATCTCCACATTAAGTGCTTGTCTGTTCCTATAGATCGTAATTGGACCTACTAATAATTCATTAATAAAAATAGCTGAGTCGCTTTCTGAGAGCCTACGCGCCGCGAGCCTGCCCCATCAAGCGCTACTCCTGACTCGACCTGTCGAGAAGAGGAGGGGTGGGTCTAGACCGGACTCTTTGGATCGAGGGCGAGTGACCAGCTAGACGGTTCTGTCGAGTAGAAATTGCATGTTTAGGACTCGGTTTCACCGCTGCACATATAGGTAGTTTCTTTTCAGTCTTTACATTTCTGCGCGGATCATCTTGCATGTAGACTGTTGGAGTCAGGTACGCATTTCTATCTCTGAATGCATCATTGATTTATCGCGCATCGGCTTTTTCGTCTTCTCCCCCCTGTTTTTTACTTAATAAGCAGGAGAACCGAAAAATTCGTTAGGCATTTTTGCTTGCATTAAAAATATCTAAAAAGAAAAACAATAAAATCGGGACTGCTAATCACACTTGACTTAAAAGACACTTCACTGAAAATCTGTCTTGGGGAGAGTAACCCCCTCCTTGTTTGGTTTGGATGAGCGAGAGAGTGACACGTACCTTAGGATAGAGCCACATCCGGATTTTTCCCAACTGATTACCGGCTTTCAGTACGGACAGTTGGTTGAGGAATATCTGGATTCCTATTTTTCTCACGTAATCGCTCTGATAGACTGAATTATCACCTAAAATAAAATCGACAAGATAATTGACCGATCCCTTTCGGTCTTCAGCTTTGTATGCGTAGGTGAATTGGGGGTTTGCTTGTTCATCTTGTGTGATTTCCAGATCCCTTCGATTTTTCCCCCACCTTCCTCCATCTATTTCCCACCCTCCCTCCCTTCAGTCTCCCTCTTCTTCTCTACCCCTGGATGATGGGTCCCCCTCACTTCGAGCCGACTCTAACGGCTTTTTTCTTCGCTATCTAACCATCACTCCAGTCCACCTTCTAGGGAGGTTGGATCTCCGACCTACCTCCCGCTCCCTCCCTCCCTTTCATCTCACCACTCTGAGCATTCTGTGCGAGACATCTGAGGATACCAGACAGAGCATATGCGAGAACCGGAGGATGCTGTTGCTGAGATGAGAGCACACTCCGTTCATGATCAGAGAGAGCAGTGGAGAGCAGCAGACATATCCTATTCCGAAAGGATGGAGGAGCAGATAACACATGGAGCTCAGTCAGCTTCTACACTAGGTCCATTCGTCTTGGATTTGGATTACATACAGCGACTGCCGACATTTTCAGGAGAGGCGCACGAGGAGCCTTATCTTCACCTGTCCGCATTCGAGGAGTTTTGCAGAGCTCAGAGATATTCAGATATCACTGCAGAGGAGCTGATGAGCAGGACCTTCCCCTTCACGCTTCAGGACAGAGCCATGAGATGGCACCGACGATTGGGGAGGACATTCGAGACGTGAGGAGAGCTACGCCGAGAGTTTCTACAGAGATACTTCCATCCACGTAGAGCAGATTTCATGCGGTCTTTGATCACCGACTTCTCAATAGGTCCCCAGGAGCCATTGCACGAGGCATGGTCGAGGTTTCTTGACCTCTTGAGGAGATTTCCTGAGCACGGACTTCCACTTACAGACTTGATAGAGATCTCCATGCGGGGGATGACTGCGGAGCAGATAGCACTGGTGATTACCACATGTGGCGGTTCACACCGCAGTTCGGACATTCACTTCCTGGACACCATCTCGAGTTCACTTTCACAGAGATCTTCTTCACGAGATGCCGTAGTCGGGACAACACATGTGGACGATGTTGTACCAGTGAGGTGTGTTACTTTACATGATGAGTCAGCTTCTACACACCAGCCCGAGGACTTGGAACAGACAACACCACTGACAGAGGAGATGACTGCGATAGCAGAGGTTCGGACCCAGAGTCTTCTCGAGTTCCCGTTGTTTTTACAGCTGGAGTTCGAGGCAGCCCCAGAGTTTCCAGTCGACGAGTCTTGGATATCAGATCTTCTGATATTCCAGGAACCGGAGGAGCCCCCATTTTTGCAGCCATTGACTCAAACACTTCAAATTCCAGTCCCAGAGGAGACAACTTCCTTTTTGCAGAGATACTTCTTGGATTCTGACAGTTACCAGGACTCAGCCCAGCAGCCACAGCTCGATGAGGGACACCATTTGGAATTGTCAGATACACGCAGTCCCGTCTTCGAGCCTTTTGTCCTCCACTCTGACGAGACAGATACATTTGCTGAGGACCAGTTGACAGCCAGCATAGTCGCAGAGCGAGGATCGCCCACAGACACTTTCCCGGTTTCCGCAGTGTTGACTAGTACCTTCTCCTGCTTCCAGATTGCCGAGAGCTACACTTCCAATGATGATGCAGCCTGGTGCACCGAGTGGATACTTGATAGCAGTGCAGATGCCCATCTAGATCCTGATCCTCTTCTTGTCACTTCTGATCTTACATCTTTCCCCGAGGGTTATCTGCGGGAGGATGCCGCACTCGATGAGTACTCGGTTTCACCTTCTGTGAGTGTTTCCGATCTGGCGGAGCATGAAACTGAGTCTTTAGATCATTCTGATTCTGAGTCTTCTCACCTCGACGAACCTCGCGAGGATGAGCCCATTCTGGAGATATTCTATGATCTGTCTGATCTGCTTCTATTTCATGCATCGGATATCAGTCTTCTTACAGAGTCTCCTGATCTTGATTGCACATATCTATTTGAGACACTGATTGACGAGGAGGATTCTATTACTGATCCATCCTTCTCCACGTTCGATTTCTTCGGCTCCACACTTTCACTCCAGTCAAACCTAGAGCCGACGATTTCTTTTGTGCTACCGGATCTCGATCACTTATTTACATATCATTCGCCGGTAGCAGACACCCGCCTGATTGTATACCTGGGTGTCCTCCTTTACACTGTTGAGTTCGTCGTTGTTCTCATACCGAGACTGCGACGACAGTACGGCATTCGACTTACCGATGCCGTCCTGAACCTTGATACTGCATTATCCTAGCCTTTGCGCCCAGCAAGGGGCGTAAAATCTAGCGCTTGTTGAGAGGCACCTCAACATTGTACTCTTTTGTATATACGTGTTTTGTCTTAGTTTGATCTTTCTGTCTTCCGTTCTTGTTTTCACCCTAGTCTCGCCTAGGATTATCTTTGTTATACTTAGGATATTCCTCATCCTAAGTATAGGGGGGTGGAAACACCGGGTTGTTCATTCGTTGTGTTTCATCACTTCTGTTGTGTTGCCTATACTTAAGGTGCTTCACCTTAAGTATAGGGGAAGTGATGTCCTCCTTCTTGTATATATTTGTAATTTTCTTCGTGTCTTTCTACCCCTGTTTTGCTGCCTATACTTAGGGATATTTCACCCTAAGTATGGGGGGGGGGTAGACCATGTACATTCTCCACTCGGTTTTCCCCTTCGTGTACAGCCTACTATACTTAGCATTACTTGATCCTAAGTATAGGGGGAAAAGCCGAGAGTCTCTTGATATTCTATTCATTCATCTCTGTATATAGCCATTCCTTTTCACTTCCCTATACTAAGCACGAGTTATGTCTTCTTCATCACTCTTGATCACTTTGAGGACATCGTTCGAGCTAAGTATAGGGGGGTGTGTATATATTTCATATATACTTTAGCCATAACTCGTACTTTGTGTGAGTGTGTAAATAAATAAAAATGGCTAAAAACCCTAAAAATCACAAAAATTAAAAATTTTCCTGTAAATAATCATTCTTTTATTGCACATACATAGCTAGTGTACAAATTATTTTCGTAAAAATGTTTTAAAAATCTTTTATGTAAAGCTTGTGTAAATAGTTTCTTATCAAAATTATGTATACAGTACAAAATTTTTCCAAAATGTTTTGAAAATCAAAAGTTTGCAAAAACCTTGTGTAAATGTTTGTAAATATTTTGCAAAACTTGCATTCATGCATACATTCATGGTTTCAAAACATTTTTCAAAAATTTTGCACGATTGTAAATATTTGTAAATAGCATCTTTGTATATATGTATATAGTTTTCCTGGATGATAGTTGACATTTAAACTATGCCTGGAATTAAATTGGGAAATGGAGCTTGATTAAGATCTTAATCCACCTAATTCTAAGAGGAACCTTAGAGGGCTTAGGGTTAAGGCTTTTCAGGTCCATAAGGACTTAATTCTTTGAGTCCACTAGGCTATGAGCATATGTCATCTTGATGAGCCTAAGTAGAGCACTTAACAACACACGCATGACTCTTAGAGACAATGGCTTGACTTGCACCAGCACTTTACACATTGCTCTCCACGGATGAGGTGGTGAGGAGGCAGTTTCCTTTGGCTTGGGGTAGCATATGAGGGTAGTACTTCTAGGCAGAACCTCTCTTCTTCTTCTAGTTAAGAAGTGCGCCTCAACTTGGTCTAGTGGTGATGAAGGCTAAAGACAGAAGCCGTGGGTTGCAATAAAGCTTCAAAAGAGGGATAGTCTACTGGCTCCAGAGGAAAATTTCTTGTATATATGCTGCACCATGTAGATATGTTGTACAGATGCACTTGAAAAAAAATGCAAAAAGAACTCCAAAAAAAAGTGGTGGGTCGGATTGAAAATTTATTAACCCCACCGGAGTGTATATAGTCAAATAAAGCAAAAGCTTATGGTATCCATGTTACATCTCATGAAGCTTGCAGCGGGAGACTTAGCTACACTGGTTGAGCTCCCAAAAGTCTATACCTCTTATTTCCCCTCTTCTTGGGCCGGTTGCACTTGAACTTAGAAGGGAATACCCCGCTTCTCGAGGAAAGAGTTGCTAGACCGAGGCATTAGAGTTACCAGGTCGGGGGAGGTTGTTTCTTTGTTACTTCTGAGGTGGGGAGCTACTATCACTTACATTGCATGGAAAGACTCATGGTCATTAGAGTTTGTGTATGTAGACTTGTTCTGATCTGGTTTATTAAGGAGTCTTGTCCATAGATTGGTGGAACTTAGAGGCTGTTAAGTTTTAAGCTTAAGTCCAAATGAGGTTCCGATACATTAATAATCCAAAGATCTGATTAAGCTCCATAATTCAATTTAATGAAGGCAGGTTTAATAATCAGCCTTAATCCATGTATATTCTCCTCTTTTTCTTTTTCTTTCTTTCTTTTTCACTTCTTTTTCAAATAAGTGTTTGCTAAGGGACTAGCAAAGTTAAGTATAGGGGGGTGATGAATACACATTCATCACTCTTTATTCTTATATTTTAGCTACAAAAACCTTTGCAAATACATGTATCTTCATGTAAATATAAATAATTAGCAAAAGGGCAGGCATTGTGTAAAAACTAATAATTAGCATGTTTTTGTGCTAAAATAAAAGAATAAAGAGTAAAAAGAAAAAGAGGGAAATATTTAGAATAAATATTGAGCGACCTAATCCCAAGGGAGGGCTCAGCATGGGTCTGACCGCATAAAAGCCAAAGTAGAGGGAGATAGGGGCTCATGTGTGTAAATATATTTGTAAATATAATAAAAATATTTTCCTCCAAAAAGAGACTAAAATGGGCTTGTAAATACTTGTATATATTTATAAATATAAAAATCAAAATAAAAATAGAAAACTAAAAAGAAAACAAAAACCTTCACCTTGTGCATATTCATCATGTACATAGCCACTCCTATATTTATTTTACCCCATAAATACATAAAATTAATTTCCAAAATTTTTTTAAATATTCCATATTTTATGTTGTAAATAAATAAAATAGAAATAAAAAAAATAAAAACAAAATAAAAAGAACAAAAATAAAAAACAAAAATATATTGTAAATATACCTTGTACATAGATGTACATATATATTTATTTCACCCTTGTATATAAATAATAAAAATAAAATAAAAATACCCTTTTATTTCTAATTTTATACTATAAATAAATAAATATAAAATGGGAATAAAAATGCACAAAAATAACAAATTAAAAAATCAAAAATTAAAAAGACATATTGTACATATACCTATATATAGCATAAAGTGTAAATACCTTATTTTTATTTGGAAAAATTAATTAAAAATCACCAAAAAAATAGAAAAAAATAAAATAAACATTTTTCATTTTTTGAGTTTTTAATAACTCGGCATCCTTCTATTTTAAAATAAATTGTCAAATATTTCTGAGGTGGCCTTCTCCCATTGGTCCACAGGGGTTATTGACCGCCCGGTCAACTCCCCATGTGGACCACTTCCCTGGCGGATCTGGTGGATGACCCGACTTCTCCATTTATTTCCCACCTGACCCGACAGCCGAATACCTTAACCCCGGGCCCCGATTAATCCTTGATCATCCCTGATTCTCGCCCGGGGTGGATCTTAGGGATCCGAGGCACGAGCGACTCACCCGATCCCTTTCTTCTCGGATCCCTGAGCATATAAAATTTCATCTCCGGCGACCTATTCCTCATCTTTGGATCTGCCCCTCGTCGCATGTGACCTCCTCCGGTGTTCCTGAGTGACAGCCGCGTTCTTCGGAGTAGCAGCGAGGCCCGGGAAGCCGGGAGCCACTGATCCGGTGGTTTTCACCGCCGTGCGCCGCCGCGAGCGCGCTCAGCCTCGGGGAGACGACGCCCCCTTGCAGGCAATGACCCAGGAGCTCCCCGAGCTTCAGCCCAGTCGACATCCTCCGCCAGGTAGTTCCTTTAGCCACTAGTTTAGCGTAGAAAGTAGATTTTCGCTTACTGTTCTTGTAGCTCCGCCGCTTTCGCCTGCTCACTTCGACCATTCATCAGCCATCCCGACCTGACCACCACCTTCACGATTTTCCTCCGCACCGTCTCCACTTACCCATCCACCCTGACTCGCCCCGGAGCAGGGACTTCGGTCCTTCCCCTCCGCCGCTCGCCGGAGGACCACGCCCCGACGCACCCACTCGCCCATTTCGTCCCTAACTTGGTCGAGGCAATTTGCCCTCGACCATGGAGCTGCTCGGTGTGTTTTGCAGGTCGAGAAGGATCCATCTGAGGGTCCGAGCTCTCAGGCGCAGCAGCTCCAGGCCACCGCCGTCACGGGGCCATTCTGGTGGTCGATAGCCTCATCGGAGACCATCATCCACTGCGGGACTTCACGATGGAGCTTTTCCGCTCTTCAGGAGCAGCAGGGGAGGATCTCAGCGCGTGCATCGGGCCGGCGAAGCTCGCCGGCCGACAGTTCTTCCACCATCTTCCCCAGACGTCTGATCAGCCTCAGAGCTCCAGTTCAGATCTGGTCCTTCCATTCGAGGAGCTACAGATATCGTCAGATCCCCAGAGGTTTGATCGCCACCGTCCGATGGCTGAGGTTTAGCCACGACGCGTCTCCACCGTCAGATCTAGCACGTGGCTGCTCCTCATCCGTCCGATCCGAGCCAGGCCCCTTCGCAGACCCACGTCACAGCTCAGCCGTTCGATCATCCACGTGGGCTCTTCCCAGCCGTCGGATTGCTCCGAGAGTTTCACTTGTTGCGCGCCATCCAGTTCCAGTCGTTCATCCACACACGTGGCGCACATCCAGCCCTCGAGATTTAATAAGGGGTAAATTTATCTTAGGCCCCTCTGTTTATCGTTTTTATTAGTTAGTCCTGTAAATATTTTATCACGTTCATTTTATTCCGAACATTTTGCACTTAAGACCTCGTACTTTCTTTATTTGCATTTATACCCTTGTCTACGTGGACCACGTGCATCGTCACGTGAACTTTGTTGGGTAATTTGCATTGACGCCCTTGTAGTTCTGGTTGTTACTTAATGAATGAATGTTTTTTGAAAATTGCATTTATACCCATGTGCGTGAGTTATTTGTGCATGTGCGCTTATTTTTGGGCATTTTACAACAAGCCCCCTGGACTTTTAATACTCGTTATTATTTAGTCTAGGAAACTTGTTTTTATTACATATAGGTCCCTGTGTGCCCCAGACACGCGCGGCACGCGTGACTTCTTGGGAAATTTGCACCAGACCCCCCAGAGCTTTGGATAATTGTGTTTAGGTCCCTGTGCACTGTGTCTTGGTTTTGATTTTTAATAAGATAGCAAACTTACTCTAAATTCCATGAAAATTGGATACATGGCTCATGCCATGTTGTAAAATTTTTTAAAATTTTTGGAGACATTTTTTCTCATTTATTATTTTTAAAAATTCAAAAATACGCATTTTCTTTACTTTCTAACTTGAAAAATCACAAAAAATATTAATATACCTCTAAAAATTATAAAAAAAATTAGCTACTGTGTCGTTTGCCTCGCTTGATTTTCTGACCAATTTTGGTCATTTTTCATCATTTAAAACTAAAAAAAAATTGAAAAAAACCTAAAAATTCATAAAAATTATAATAAATAATCTAAAAATCCAAAAACAATAATTCCAGAGCCCATATTTTCCTTAAACTTTCTAGTTTATAGGATAATTGCCTCCAGGAGCTAAATAGGCCTTTTTACATTTTCAATTGGCCTTTCACTCCTGACTGGACAGTACCTTGAGTTTCTGACCTTGTTTGATTTTTAGAAAATTAAATAAAAATCAGAAAAATCTCAAAAATTCACTAAAAACAGTAAAAAAAATAAAATACACAAAAACATTTTTATTGGAATTTTCGATTGATTTTTGATGCATTAAATAAATTGTTGAATTGCCTTGTTTATTTGTTTTCGTTATTTTCATAACTCTTTAAAAATCCAAAAAAAAATTAAAAATTGAAATCCACCAAAAATACATTTTATTTTCTTTCATTCTATTTTTGACTACTTCGTAGGCCGCAAGGCCATCACGTGCTCCTTGTGTTTGACCCTGGTCGCTATATCAGGTTAATAAAATAGCAAGACCGCTATTTGTGCTGGATTGATTTTTATCCGATTTGGTGGTCTCTTTTTCTTGATTGACACACGAGCGATTGAGGTCGCAACGATCATTTGAGATATACCTGATCCACCTCGTTTGCTCGGCTTTTCGTGTCATCAGTGAGAAATGCGAAGAAGTGGAGAATTCAGTCATAGTTCTGACTTCATCATCGGGTTGAGGTGGAACCGACCACGGGTAAGGGTCTCCCATGAATGGCAGAGGATACATGGACGAAGGAGAAGGTGAAGATGAACGATATATGGTCGAGAAGGAATGACCAGAGGTCACAGGATATGGGGACAAATATCCCGACATCTTGAATAGGAAATGATGAATGTAAGTAGGTTGAGGTAGAAAATGTGTAATTATACAGGATAATACACACGGACAGACACAAAGACAAACGCAAGAGAGAACCCTGAGTTCACATTCAACACGGTGAAGGACCCGAAATCGAGTCTGATTAGTATGGTTGATTTTAAGTGTGAATTTTCAGACAAGTAGCAAAGGTTACGCGACCTATAGGGGTGTCGGCTAAAAATCTGGATGTGTCTCCCCTGTTTAACCTGTCTCCTTAGATACCAATGCTCTTTCTTTCTTCGCTCCTATCCCAAGTTGATGGATTCAAAGACCATGTCACTATGTACCTGCAAGCAGGTGGAGGCTGACAAGGCTGGAACTTCACCCCGAGGGGCTACTAGCAACTTGTCATGAAGTACCGCTGGTTCACCCCTGACTACCTATGAACAGGCGGAGGCTATTTGGTACTAGTCAGTGAACCTAAAAAAAAATCAACTCGTGATATTTGCTAGGATCAGTCGGTACGCGATATGGAAGGCGGGGATTTGGGCTCTGCCTTAAGGTGTTCACACACACTCAAGTACCCTCACTTAGGCTGAAAACAAGGTCGGGGTTACTCTCCCGCAAACAAGGGTTAATTTTAGTCAATTTTTTTGGTCAAATTCAATTAGCAGTCCTGCTTTTAGAGATTAGTTGTCATTGATATTAATCCACACAAGCAATCATGTTTACCGTCCAGTCCCAATTCTTTTATCCTAGGTTAGAAAATCAAGAGAGAGAGAGATAATCGGAAAAAGCCAATGCAATCGAGAAAACGATGATGAATGCTCAAGTAAGAATACTTACAGTGCCTCCAGCTCTCTATAATGCGGGATGCAAGACTGAATTGAAATTTTACACTAAATGGAATGCAAGCGATGAAAAGCCGCTCCTAGACAGACAGTTCTATTAGCGAGTGAAGAATTTATTATATTTGGCTAAGTGTTGCGGTCTAAGTGTTTCTTTTATGTGAAGTGTGGTCCTAAATATTACGAGCACAAACAGTCCTAGGAAGCTCTAAGAATCGCAAGTGCAGATCGTATTCTACGTAAAGCAACCATACAGTACACGGGGACGCGTTTTACTATGACTTACATGCGCGAGATCCCAGATAGGAAGCGCTGTAAATGCTGACACTTTTTTACAAGTTAATAAAAATCTTTTTGGCGTCTGAACATCTGACTTGATCCACGAATCGTCGGCCTCCGATGCACTTCGAGATGTGTCGACTTCAAGAAAGCCGCTCCAAGTCCACCGGGCCCTCGCATAAAAAGATAAAAATTATGTCAGAGAGAGATATATACAGAAATGGTCAGAAAAACAAAAATAAAAAAATGGATAATTACAAGATGGCTCAGGGGTCAGACTACCCGAGTGAATTTAAAATGTAAATCTAATTTCTAAAGAGATCCTAAGCCGTTTGCCTCCCCGGTAACGGCGTCATTTGATGAATCCTGAATTTTAACCTTTTAATAGTGTCTAATTGACGTTTTCGTTAGTCGGATAAATCCGGATCGATAAAAAATAACCGCACAAATCGATGAATCGTTGAATGAAATTTATATGCGGTTTTGTATTTGTTTAGCCTGGGCAAGCCCCAGGGTTGACTCAAGGAGGCAAAGGAACAACTCGGGATCACATTAGATGAATTAAATCGCGATTTTCCAAGTGGAGTTTTTTTTATATTTTTTATACAATAAAAATGCCAATGCACTGATGCAGATGAATTAGGTTATTAAGAAAACAAGGTACTTAGCCAAAATTAATTTGAATGTGAAATTAGTTCAAATTGAACAAGTTATATTTTTCATGTAAATCTAATCCAATGGTGAATGCAAATGTATTTTTTTTGGAATTTTTGGATTTAAGATGCATAAATGAAAAATGCAAACTTTTTTGGGGCTTTATACAATTTTACATGCAAATGATATGCAAAAATTATGAAAAATTTACTGAAAGATAAACATGATGAAATGAAGCTACACTAATTTTTTTAGAATTTTCTGACGCTTTATGATTTTTTACAAATTTTTCAATGAAAACAGAGTGATTGCGGGTATTTAATTCCTAATAAATCCACGAAGTCAAATTATCTAGAGAATAAATTATCTCAGATAGATATTTCAATAAAGAATCCAGAAGAGTTAAATTTCTCAAAAATATTATTCGTGGATTTAATTAAAAATCAGCTACAGAAATCACCTTGAATTTATTTTATACAAATAATAACTCCAATTTTGATGAAACTTGGACAGTAATTAAAGCACAAAGAGAGGCATCATCTACAATTTTATTACAATTTTCAGAGCAATAAATATGGCTATGCGAATTTCAGATCTTAAATGGGTAAAATATCGCTGAATGTTAAACTCTGATTTTTAATAAATAATCCAATGCTCACAAAAATGCAAATAAATAGCCAGGAGATAAAGATTTTGTTGCTCTACAACATGCTATTTTTCGTTAAAATAAATGATACAAAAAATATTGTCCAAATTAACGCTCAAAGTCAGGGGTATCAATGCAATACAAAAATTGAAATAAAACTAACAAACTGTGCACGGGGGTACTTCTGAAAATAACAAAATATGAGGTTCTAATAATGGAATTATTCCAGAAAAATAATAAAAAATTAAAATGAACCTTATTGCTTCCCCTAGCCCTAGGGCACTGAGAGTGGGGCACGACTATGGCAAGGGGCCTTGGAGGGTGGCGGCGAGCGACGGGCGTGACGAGGTCGGTGGCCACGCATCGCGTGAAGGCGGCGTGCTTTGGGCGGCAGCATGCGGCGGAAGGCATTGGAGGGTGGTGTGCCGATGCGGGGTGGGTTGGAGGGGACGGCGGCCGTGGTAGCGGCCTCGCGTCGACGGCGAGGGCGCACACACGGCTATGGCAGCTGGGGAGGCACGTCGCGACGGTGCGGCATTGGCAAGGTGGCAGTCTGCGAGGCGGTGGCTGCTCACAGAGCGCGGTGGTGGAAGGCGTTGCAGGGCGGCGCGTCGATGCGACGCGGGTTGGAGGGGACGACGTCCGTGGCAGCGACCTCGCGTCGACGGTGAGGGCGCACACACGACTATGGCAGCTGGGGAGGGCCGGCGGTCAGTGCGGCGAAAGCCCAGGGGGCTGGCAGAAGGAGCAGCCGTGGCAGGAGCCATGCGGGGGGTGGTCGGTGATCGGTGCGGGACAGGAGCGCTGCGAGGGCAAGGCGACCTGGGCGGAGTGCGGCTGCTCGGGGTTTTCCTAGAGGCAATTTTTTTGGTGATGTTTTTTTTGCAATTTTTTTATTTCTCTTCTTATAAATAGGAAATAAAATGTGAAAATGAAATGCAAAAGTGGTGGTGATTATTGTGATGGTTTTGTGTGATACGATATGAATCAACAAGGAAAAAAATTTGTTTAATAAAAATGGGATAACAAGGAAAAGTTAAGGGATACTTACCTGTGATTTCGCCGGATTTTGGAGCTACGATTTGCGACTTCTGTCATACCCTGATCCGGTTCGACGAAAAATCAGAGAAGCTTTGCGATCTTGACGATAAGTTCCCTACGCGGAGATTAACCGCAGATCTCGCCTGCAGGTTGTCGTCGCTCAACGTCTAAGGGGGAGCTGTCACCTCACGACTTAAACGGGGCTCGAACCTCTTTCACTCATAGAATGATGGATGATGGACAATGGAGGAGGAGATGAGAATATAGAGGAGGGGGAAGTTGGAAAAGAGATGGAGAGAGTGGAGTAGTGGGGGGTTATTGGCTTGGAGTGAAGACAAGTAAGGGGAGAAGAGGTAAAAGGGAGATAAAATAAATTATTAATAAAATAATATAGTAGGTTACCAAAAATAATTAAAATATTAATAGTAAAATAATAATAATAAATTCGAAAATAATAAAATAAATCCGAAACTAATAAAAAATAAGGTAACATGTGGCGGCTATAGGAGCTGCCACATGTCGCTTATAAAAAATTCAAAAATTAAACGTAAAAAAAAATAAAAAAGAAATAACAAAAATGATTAAATCAAAAAGTGATCAACACGAAAGTTGCTTGTCTTGATGAGATCTACAACTTTCTGTGAAGAGTCAAAAATCAAATGAAATCATCTGTACAAAAATATATTTTTGGGTGGTACCTTATAGGTATAAAATACCACATTTTTCCTTTTGCAACTTTTTTGTCATTTTTCAATAGGAGAAAAATTAAAATAAAAATAGAAAAAATATGAAAAGAATATTTACAACTTAATCTAATTTTTTGAATTTTTAATAATTAAGAAAATAAAAGGATAAAATGGAAGGGCATTCCGGTCAATGTGTACAACATACAAAAGGGCCCAAAACTCAAGTTCTGCATACGAGCTCCGATTTGAATGAAATTGATATTGTTTTGAAGGTCTATGAATCTATATTACTTTAAAATGAGTAGACCTAAATCGGACACTGTATGAGAGAGATATGTTCATTTTAAGACTCCTAGCTTCAAACTTGGATTGGGGTTTTATTGGTCAATTTTGCAAGTTAGTATTTTTTTGATATTTTTCTTTAATTAGTGCTAGTAATATATACACTGTGGAATTGATTTTATTGGATTTGGAGTTAGTATAAATTATATACAAATATGTGAAATATGGTGAATATACATGTGAATATTTACAAGTGAAATGGGCTTCTTATTTTATGCAAATATGAATGCTAAAATGCAAATGTTATCAATGCATGCATGAATGCTAATTATGCAATATAAGTGAAAATATGCAGCTAATTACTCGGGAACAGAGCTCTATTTTCAACTTTTAGAGTGATGAATCACAGATTCATCAGACACACACACGTAAAGATCGGATTCGAAATGATGCAATCAAAAAAAAAGTTGGTGTAGCTCCGATCGGATAAGATGCGAAAAAATCACTTAACATGGTTTGGTCATTTGCAAAGAATGTCAGCTGATACACCTATTAGGAGATGCAAGTTTTGGGATGTTGAGCCGGTTAAGAAAGGGTGGAGACGACCTAAGAAATGTTGGAATGAGACTATATGAAGGGATCTTAATGTTTTGGATATAAGCCCAAAATTGACCCAAGATAGATCTGAATGTAGGCAAAGAATCCATGTAACGGACTCGACTTAATTGTGGAAAAAGACTTTATTGTTGTTATTGTTGTTGTAATTAATTTAGTAGAAATCTTATGTCATGCTACAATAAAAAATCGTAGTGGCTCTTTTTAAAATATATGTCACTATATCATTCGTTTCTTTTAAATATAGAACACCGATAAGGAGGAATAAAGGGGTTGATGAAGGGGATGAAGGGAGGAGAGCAAGTGCCTTGGGGTCATTCTGTAGAGTAATAAGGGAAATCGATAAGGAGCAATAATGAGGGATAGTGTATTTTTTCTATTAGATTGGAGGGAGAGGATAACCGAGAATAAGAAGGGATAAGTAATAGTTATTTGATATTTAGGAAGAGGATAAGGAGGAATAAGGGGTTGTCTTAGACAAGATTGTTAAATAATTAGTAGTTATTTGTATTGTTTTGCAAAAGAGGCCTATGATGGAAGAATATTGAGAGAATTCATATTCCTCATTTTGCCTCCAGGACCAGATGTTGACCGTATATGAAGGAACCTTTAGAGTCGGTTTAGAGGAGGCCTAATGTTGGTTCGGCGAGAATGTACGAAGGAGCTTAGCTCGTTCCTGCTGATGTTGCCGATGAGAGTTAGGGATGATTTGAGGAGAGATTATGAGTGTGCACTAAGGTGCATGTAATTTTATATGCATCGGAGCTTATATCTTCCCTATTTTTTTACTTTTTTGAAAAATACCATCATGTATATTCATCTATATACCCCTCCAATATGCCATTCGAATTTTGTCAGAAATAGAGACTCATATGCCCTCCATCTAGAACAGGTCGATTACAACAATTCTAAGACCGTTAAAATTACCTGTTCTAGATGGAGGTCATTGAAGTATCTGTTTCTGACGAAATTCGAATGGCATATTGGAGGTATATAGATGAATAAACATGGTGGTATTTTTCAAAAAAATAAAAAAAATGTGGAAGATATAAGCCCCGATGCATGTAAAATTACATGCACCTTGGTGCAAGCTCCCCATCCGCATATATATATATATATGTATGTATGTATGTATATATATATATATGTATGTATATATATATGTATGTATATATGTATATATATGTATATATATAAGTATTTTATTGGCACAAATGGTCTTCTCTCCAGTGCGGATTGAATTTATTTGGGAAGAACATGTATATATTTATAGGGATTTTTAAGAGTAATTCCACAATAACAATCATAACCCTGCATAGTCATGAATTACATGAGAAACCCCGGATTGTCACTCCGTATCACACTCATAACCCTCTGTTAGTTTAATATGTTGACTCAACTAAATGAGTGAGTTAATCTAACCAATATAAGATCTAACGATTAGAATCAATCAAAATAAAAAATGAAAGAGAAAATGACAAGCTTGCAAGAAGGGTTGCAGGTGATTCTTGTTGGTGGATGCGGCGAGGTGCAGCAACCCGAGCTCGACGGGGGGAGGAGCTTCGAGCAAGGATCGACGTGTGTTGTGGGCGGGGGGCTTCGCAGAGCTGGTGGGCGCATGCGACGGGGAGGGGGTGGGAGGGGGCTTCGAGCATACAAGGGCCAGGGGGAGGCTTCGCGGAGCTCGTGGGTGCGGGATGCAGCTTTCGCAGAGCTCGTGGGTGCAGGCGGCGGGGGGTGGGGGGTTCTTCGAGCTCGACGACCTTCGAGAGAGGGGAAGCTCTGTGTGAGAGGGGAAGGACCGGGGAGGCTTTACAGGGCGACGGTGTGGTCTTCGAATGGAAGGGGTGGATGCCTACAGATGTGGTCGCAGTCGTGAAAGGGGCGGGGGGGCTATCTACGACGGTGGGCTTCGAGCGGACGGGGGGCAGGGGATGGGGGGTTATCAATAACTCTCGTCGTTCAAATTATACTGAGTGAGGAGATCTCCACAGATGGCGAGGGTCTTGGACCTGAGGAAGCCCAACGAGTTGACATACCTCACATTGGAGGTCATGCCGTTGTTGTCCGTCACGAGCACGCGCGCACGAGCCCTCCCTCCCTTGATCTCCGAGCACTCCTTGGCTGGCTGCTCAGCAGCACCACCGCGCAAATCTCCTCTTGGTGGTCATTGACAACCTTGATCTTATATGTACCGCTATTATCGGTCTCTCCTACAATGATGTGCAGGGGGCTCGTTCGTCGTGACGTTCCTGCACTTCGGCTTCACCTTGGCACCTGCGATGTATTCGGTGAGGGTGGTCTCGAAGCCAGCACGGTAGTTGTCGCAGTAGACTTTGCCCTCGACCATGAAGGTGGTCTTGGCAGCGCAAGCGATGACAGCGATATCGAGTAGAGCAAGGGCGGAGAGGATGCAGAGGTTGGCCAAGTTGGTGGGGCGCCGACATGCAGGGGAGGAGGAGGTAGTGCTTGGCTAGGGGAGAGAAGGGAATAATGGCATGTTTTGCAACTAAAATTCAACATTAGGGGCAGATTTGACTTTTTAATAGAAACTGTCGCATATAACGGGTATACTAAACGGAACATAACACAGGGTTATGCCATGTAAGAGTTAAGCATTGCTCGGGATTTCTCATGTAATTCATGATTATACAGGGTTATAATTGTTATTGCAGAATTACTCAGTGTTATGGGTGTAAAAATCCCATATTTATATGCAAAAATTCTTTCATTTGTATTTACGTTGACCATTATGGTCAAGATTTTCGATTACCCACAGTAACAGAGAAATGAAAATCGTCATAAAAATGTGATTATGATAAAAATATCCGAATTGAATATTGGGATTTATAGTGAAAGATTCAGAATAAAATGAAAATGGTAGGATATGATATTGGTGAACGGGATGATGAATGGTCCTATATATCGCCATGGATTTGGAGAGGAAGAGATTACATTTCTATTCTTGGTGATGGTCATCGTCCTTGGATCTCAAAGTCGGTATCCAAACTCCTGATCTTCACAACCAACAAAAATACAGGCATTGCCTGGTAATCAAGCTTCTTCCTCTGTCCCTTCAGTATAAATGCATAAGCTTTGCATCCGAACACCCTCGTGTAAACATATAGGGGATCTTTCCCTACCAAATGCGATGATTGATTAATCAAGTAGCAGACAGTTCGAACTGCCTCATCCTAAAAAGTCTTGGGAAGCTTTGCTATCTTTAGCATGCAATGAACTCTTTCCACAATGATCCTATTCATCCATTCAGCGACACCATTGTGTTGGGGTGTGTCGGGCTCTGTCCTTTCATGCATGATCCCGTACTCTGCACAGTAGCTCTGGAAGCTGGGAGAGGTGTACTCCCCTCCATTGTATGTGCGCAGACACTTCAACACTTTGCATGTCCCGCGTTCCACCATAACATGAAATTTCTTGAAGCAATCAAATACTTGATCCTTTGTCCTCAGCATATAAACCCGCACCTTCCTTAATGCATCATCAATGAAAGTCAGAAAATACTTGTTTCCTCCCAAAGACATTGTGTCCATAGGACCACACACATTAGAGTGAATCAATTGCAGAAGGCCTTCCTTCACCTTTGATCTAGTCTTGAAAGATGCAATCTTATTATTTCCAATCCCACATGAATCACAATGTGACAACGCTATATCAATGTAACATGGTATCAACTCCTTCCTGCTCAAAAGTTGTAAGCCCTTTTGGCTCATGTGTCCGAGCCGACGATGCTAGAGATCCGACATGTAGGCCTCACTAGCATGTAGGTTGCCATCCGTGACTTTCACCCGAGTCTTGTAGAGCATGCAACACAACCTGCCTCTAGCTGTGATAAGAAAACCCTTACTAATCTTGCATCTGTTATTTCCAAACTTCAAATGGTAGACCTCCCTATCCAGTTAAGAATCAGATATGAGGCTAAGTGATGAATCCCCATTCATCACTCTTTATTCTTTTATTTTAGCTGGATATCTTGGCAAAATACCATGTATATGATTGTAAATACAATAAGTTACCAAAATGCATGCTTTGTGTAAATATGAATAATTAGCACGCATTTGTGCAAAAATAAAAGAATAAAGAAACAAAAGAAAAAGAAGGAGATATTTAGAATAAATATCGAGTGACCCGAACCTAAGGGAGGGCCAAGCAATGGCCTGACCGCAAAATAAATCAAGTAGAGAGAGATAGGGTCATTCACCTTGCACATACACCCTCCTTCATATATATTTTATTTTCATAAAAACAAAAATAAAAATGGCTTTTTACTAATTTGTATATATTTCTAAAAATAAAATAAAATTGAGAAAAATAAAATAAAACAAAAATAAAGTAATTACTCTCTCTTCACATTGTACATACCATGTATATATGTATCTATATGTATTTATTTCGCTCTTGTAAATAATAAATAAAAATAACGAAAAAATTATTTTATACTCTAAATTTTATGTTGTAAATAAATAAAATATAAAATTAGATTATTTGTACAAAAATAAGAAAATAAAAATAAAAGTATAAAATACATAGGTATTTTATACCTGTATATAATATTATATTATGTGTATATATATATTAATTTATTTTTCAGAAAAATAAATAAAATAATTAAAAATAATTTCAAAAAAATAAATAATTTTCATTTTGTAAATATTTTTAAATAAAATTGTCCTCTATTTTTAATTTAATTTATAAGTATTTTTGACTTTAGAATTATCTGATTGGTCCACGGGGGATTGTTGACCCCCGGTCAACTCCCCCTAGACCACATCTCATATGGAACCGACTTTCGACCCGATTTCGCTGATTTCTCCTGAGTCGATCCGACCTCCATTTGCGTTGATCCGAGGCTCCACGTGATGAGGGATGATCCGCGATTCACGCCCGCCATATCCTCTGGGATCCATCCCTCGATCCACGCGCTTCACTCCAATCTTTATCGAACCCTGCATAGTATAAAGGTCACCGGAGCTGCCATTTTCATTCATCTTTGGCCATCGCCTTCGGCTCCAGCGACCTCCATCCTCCTTCCTTGAGTGACAGCGAGCGAGGGAGCGTGTAGCAGTGAGGGACCGAGGCCTCTAGACTCAGATCCGGTGAGCTCCTCGCCGTGCTCCGCCACCGGCAAGCCCGAGCCTCTAGACGCATCACCCCATTGAGGCAAAGATCCCCGAGGTCCAGCATCTCCAGCCCAGACGACTTCAGCCATCAAGTAGGTTAGATCTGCTTTAGTTTTCCTTAGATCTTGATTTTTCATTTGCCGGTCAGAACCCTTCATCGGACCATCGTGCATCCTCCGATCATCCATCTACCATTCCGACTAGCCATTCACCTTCGCGGACTCCTCTCCACGTTCTTCACCCCTTCAGCCACCCTGGTTCGACCCGGAACAGGGCTTTCACTCTCCTCCGTCGTCGCCTCGCCGGAGAGCATCGCTCCGCCTCACCCAGCCGCCCATTCCGCCCGTAACCGGGTCGAGGCATTTTGCCCTCGACCCAGCTTTCGTCATATGCAGGATTGAAGGAGAAATGACTTCATCTAGAGGTCCAAGCAACCAGGCACAACCGCTCTAAGTCCTTGACGTCGTCGGGGTCTTCCAGATTCCTCGGCCTCATCGGAGCTCATCAATCGCTGCGGACCGACGCCATCTATCTTTTCCCCAACTTAGCAGCGCCTGAGGACCCTCTAACAGCTCGTATTGATCGCGTGAAGCTCACGGCGGTGAGTTTTTCGTGGCTCTTCTAAGAGCGGTCTCCACCATCCGATCAGGCGTGACCCCAATTCTAATCTCAGCCAACCATTCATCGGGAAGCCTCGATCGTTGGATCTAGCTCAGGATCAGATCTCGCACGTTGATCGTCAAAGGGGTATTGCCTATTTAACACCGTCCGATCATAAGTGAATCTCCTTCGGTCATTGGATCTGTAATAAAGGGGTAAAGTACGCTTAGGTCCTTAGCTCTTTTTATATTTTAGTTTAGTCTTGTAAATATTTTTAGAATTGTTTTTATTTTGAACATTTTGCACTTAGGACCTCATCTTTTTGGAATTTGCATTTTAGTCCCTTTGAATGTAGTTCACATGGTTTGTCACGTTCTTTCTGGTGTATTTGCACATTTCCTCCTGAGATTTATTATTGTTACTGTTCGACCTTTTATAAATAGGAATGACAAATATGCCCCTGTGTGTCTGACTCACATGCCTTCCTCGTGCTATACTGGGATTTTTGCATTTTCAGCCCCGTACTTTTTACACGTGTTGTTATTCGGCGGATATGTTTTCAGTAATTACATTTAGGTTCTTGTGAGTTGAGTCCTTTGATTGGTTGAATAAAATAGCAAATTAACTCCAAATCTCCAGAAATTTGGATACGTGGCCCCTGCCACAGTGTAAAAATGTCAGTGAATTTTTGGAACATTTTTGTTTTGATTTTCTATTTTTAGAAATTCAAAAACCTCCCATTTTATTATTTTCTAATTTGAAAAATCAACTAAAAATATTAAAAAGCCTCTAAAAATCCAAAAAATTTGTTGTTGGCGTATTTTGTTGTCTTTTTTATTATGTACATTTTTTGTGTGATTTCAATTTATAAAAACCCAAAAAATTGAAAACACTCAAAAACTTATAAAAATCATTAAAAAAACTTAAAAATTCAAAAAATGCAATTTCTTTTCCATTAGTTAGGTTTTATTTCTACTTTATCATAAAATTATCTCTGGAATTTTATAGGCTATTTTTATATTTTTAAATAGTCTTTAGATTCTGGCTGCACATTGTTCTTAATTTTTTGTCTTATTTCATTTTTAGAAAAGTAACTAAAAATCATAAAAATCTGAGAAAAATATCAAAAATACTTGAAAACTCATAAAATCTAAAAATATTTTTATTCCAATTTTCCGACTTGTTCTTGTGTGATTGTTAGTTTGTTCCCTTTTACTTTGCTTTATTCCTTTTTTTCATTATTAAAAATTACAAAAAAAATTTAAAACCTAAAAATCCACCAAAAAATATTTTATTCTTTTTATTTTGATTTCTGACTACTTCGTAGGACTTGTCCAGTTCGTGCTCCTTGAGTTCGACCCTGGTAGCTATACCAGGTTAAATAAATAGCTAGACAACTATTTGGATTGACTTGTTTGATTTTCTTCATATTTGGTGGTCTGATTTTTCTTGTTGACTGAGCTTCGAGGTTCGGTCGCAACGACCCTTATTTATACCTTTACCCGGATCACGAAAGACTCATCGTCACTAAGCTGTAGGTCGAGAATGTGTCTAACATCACGTAGAGTCGTTGCACATCCAATATCAATCTGACCTGAGATGGTGCAAGCGCCAACGATCTTGGAGTAACTATTGTTACCCATCTTGACTCTCTCAAAATCTCCCTCTGTATAGGAAGAGAAGAACCCCCTGTGCGGAGTCATGTGGTAGGTGGCGACCGTATCGACGACCCACTCAGAGCCATCCCCTGCATGTAGACACTGCTCCTGAATAGTGAGAACCAATTGATCCTAATCGTCATCAGCCACTGCTACGACAACGTTCCCATCTTCATCTTTCTTTTGATTATTTTTTGCTTACTCTACAGTCTCTCTTTCAGTGACCAGGCTTGTCGCAGTGATCGTACTTTTTCTGTCCTTGGACATCTCTTGGATTTCTATCTCTCTTATGATTTTTCCCTGTTGTTGGACATGCCTCTTCTCTCAATTGCATACACATGTGAAGAAGTGGATTCTTCGGATGATCGACGTCTGATTTCTTCACTCATTAGACAACTCTTGATCGTAGGTATGGTCAACTTGTCGTCCGTAGCGGACTTACTCATGGTAATCACGTTCCCAACTATATGGTAGGGAACCTAATAGAAGAAGCGCTTGCAATTCATCATCTAGTGCCATGTTCATGGTACTCAGTTGATTGATGAGACTCTGGAACTCATTCAAGTGCTCAACCACTTTCATCTCGCCCTTGTACTTTAAATTCACCAACTTCCGAATCAAGAACGCCTTGTTGGTGGCCGTCTTCTGCTCGTAGAGCTCTGCCACTTTATCCCATAGTTTCTTTGCATCTGTCTCTTTTGTGACATGATGGAATACCGATAAGTCCAGTCATTTCCAGATGGAGCCAACTACTTTCATGTTCAGTTATATCTAGTCACTTGAGGACATGCCCTCAAGCTTGGTTGTTTCTCCTTCCACTAGATTATGGAGGTCCTTTCAATACAAGATGTCCTCTGTCTTAGCCTTTTATATTTGTCCATTCATGCTCGTCATCTTGATCATTATGCCTTCATCATCCTTCCCCGTCTCGACAACTCGAGCTCTGATACCACTTATTCGGAAATCGATGGATTCCCTTAAACTGTCCTGTAAAGGATGACTAGTAGCAGAACGTTCTCCACATCGGAACCAAGCAAAATAATCGTAGCACAATAATCAAGCAACAATAATTGAGAGGAGAAATTTTACGTGGGAAAACCCTCCTCGATGTGAGAGAGAGGAATACTCCACGAGACACGATGATCCGCAACAAATCCACTAGGTCAGAAAAATAAGAGGGCACAATATCTTCTTAGTTTTGTTGTCCAACAAAACCGAGGCTTAGTTACAAGAATAAAATCATATAATTATCACCTTGTACTTGGATGCACCTCACGCCTTTGCAGGTTGCTCTTCACGCCACTGCAGCCACTTCGTGTCTTGCGCGGACTACTCCTTATGGCTTGCCTTCTCTCCTTCCTTGAAGAGAGAAAATTAAGAGAGGAAGAGAGAGATGCTTGTGAGTTGGGATAATCCCCAATGCCATGCATGTGGCTTTATTTATACTACTCTTGCCTCATCTTTCTCTCTCCTCCTAGTCCTATTTGGATAGAAAACACAAGTCCTACTCCTATTGCAAATAGGACCCCAAGGGGATATTTGTTCAACAACTTCCCTCCTTTTTTTCTTTGTTTTTGAGAACATATAATAACCAACATTACTCTCGTTAGATTCTCCATAAACAGATGAAACCCGAAACATCTCAACTAAAATCTCAAGATCCAAGATCTGAATTGTTCTCCGAAGCAGGATTAAAGCTAAGCACGCACTTGTGGCCATTAAACTTCGCATTCTACTACAACTTGCGGGGGGGGGGGGGGGGGGACACGTGTTAACCAAAAGATCAAAACCAAGCAAAGCAACATGGTACTTTTTTTTGCCACATAACTTCCCGTACTTGAAATTGAGAATTCAGATATATAGAATCAGCATTCTAATTTATGCTAGTTGACTTTAATTTCAACAACGAAGCACTTCATGGACGCTAAATCCCTTAGTTACAACACAATCTCAGTAAAGCTCCCGTAAGTAATTGATTACTTCACTCCTGAAAAGTTAGCATCTGAAGCTGAAATACGGAGATTATCAACCATTGCAAAAGGAATCAATTCCCCAATTACGGAGATTATAAGATTATGGTTATCTCTAACTGTAAGTCTACAGAGAACTGTCTATCAACTCCAAGACAACTCCTGACTGGGCACTCAAAAGACGAACAGACTCAATCAAGACTCAATTCTTCTCCAAGAGCACATTCAACTTCAGTTTCTTCTTCGTTTTAGGAGCATGGTCTACTGAACAAGACTCACTTCGTAGCCAAGAGCACTCTCAAAAGACGAAGTGAGGACTGTCAAGCTCTTTACTAATATCCCTCGCAATCTCTTTCAATCCATCTGTTGTTGGTTTGCATTTCCTGTAAAAATCTTATAGAGCATACATGTGTGCGTGGGATTTTTTTTAAGATAATTGCTGCAGCAGTCCCTCCACGAGGGACTGTTGCTGTATTCTTGGCCTCTGCGTCCTCCTGAAAAGAGACTGACCAACAACCTATTGGAATTGAAATCCTAACGACTGCAGAATCTCCAGTTTTTTTCAAATCTGTCCCCTTCCCTCGCTTCTTCTTCTCCGTGATGAGAACTGGAGGCCCCAAAAGATCATGATGGGTGTAGCAAACGAACTTATCTGCTGTTAAATAGTAGCTTTCTCGAGGAAAATGGAACTTATAAAGCCTTGAAACTTCTTTCTTCCGTTTACAGAACATTATTTTTACTCCAAATCAACAGTTTCTGTCAAGAAAAAATGGGCACGTGCTGTTCTTAGCCACTGTTACTATCATCATAATCCTGGCCCACCATTATGTGTGGTCCTCTAGCGTTTTTAAAAGAAATATCGAATTCTTTAACAAATACACAAGGACGTGAAAAATCCAAATATACACTCACAAGAAAGCCAAAAGAATACAGAGAGCTTAGCAAAAAAAAAGAATACAGAGAAATACAGTAACCAGTATATCCATTAATTTCTCGTCCTCTGTTTTTGCAGAGCAGATCACAGTTCCAACGTTCACATCCCCGGACAGGCACGTGTGCCATCCCACATGGACCCCATCCTCCCATTCCGCCTCGTGCTCCGTGACCATACTACTATAATTTAGTTCCTCTATATATAATTTACCCCTAAAACAAATAAAAAAATCCGAATCTAATCCAAGCCCGAAATTTCTGTTTTTGTGGGAAAAAATTCTTAAATGCAAATATAACATCGTCGATATTATATTTTCCATGTCCATCATGGGTGTATGCATTCTCGTGGTATCATCACCGGCAGCTCCGGTCCCGCCACATGCAGCAGAACGAACCGGAACAGCTAAGCGGCACCGAGACATCCGGTTCACGTGGAGATGATGGAGTCCGCGTCCTACGACCTCCACGCCAACGCAGCGACAGCGACTGCCACCGAAGCGGCCCACGTCCACCCGCCTCGCGCAAAGGACGGCGCCGCCGCGCTCAGCATCTCGCCGCCCAAGTAGACCATGCTCCCGTTCACCAGCGGCAGCGCCGCCTGCGGGTTCTGCCCCATCGATTTCTGACTGCAAAATGGAATAATACAAGTTTTATACTACGAACCGTATACATTTCTGAGGAATTGCCTAAATTTTGTTATGAAATACCTCGAGGTGGAGGGGCAGAAGGTGATGATGTAATTGGCGCTGGCGCATGTAAAGGTGCTGGTACCGTCGTCGTATGCGTAGCTGTACGCTCTGGGGCAAGCGTTCTTGAAGAACTGGGAGTACGGTGTAGGCCTACACGTATTTGGGTTGCTGTACTCCCCGCTGCAGCAGTACTCCGGCTTCCCGAAGGCCTCGCAGGCGCTCTTGCACGCCACGCCTTCGCCCCCGCCCTGCGCCGTCGTTGCCAGAACCTTCAGCTCCGCCGGGCACATGCCGTTGAGGTCCACGAGGCACCCCGTCGACGTGCAGTTCCCGCCGGAGCCGCCCTCCGGTACCACCAGCATGGGGAGGTTGTATCCATCCACGAGGCTCACGTCGTAGAAATCGAGCCCGTTTGCGCCGTTAAGGGTGAACTCAGCGAGCGTTGCCGGTGGGGCAGCACCGCCACCGGAGCACTCCACGTTGCCCGAGCCGCAGTCGCCGGATACGCAGGAGAACTTGCCGGAGGCGTCGGTGGCGCAGAGGGTGCGCGCCCATATACGGCCGGACCAGTTGGTGGGGAAGGAGAGCGATCTGGATTCACCACGGGAGAGGGGGAACCCGGTAGTGGGGAGCTGCGCAGTGCCGGCGTTGGAGAGGAGGCCTGGCCATATCGTGTACCCGCAGTTGTTGGTGAGCGTGAACGTCGCCGAGAGCACAGCTGCAATCAAATACCAAGTTGTTGATATGAATATATAGTGACATAGAGTGCCTCCTGTGAGGAGAAGAAGAGTAAAGATGGAGCATACCTGACGGGCAGAGGATGAGGAGGAGGAAAAGGAGGAAGAGGAAGGTGGTTCTTCCCATTTTGGAGGAAAGGAGGTGAAGAGTGGGTGCTTGAGCTTCTTTTTGATGGCAGATGGAGGTGAGACGTCTTCTTCTGTTATCTATATATGGTTTCCTTTAGGGGGACTGGGTGTGCGTGTGTGTCCTTCCCTCCGACTTCCTCTTTTGTAAGCTATGCTGCTTCCAACCCACTTCCCTCCTCTTCTTCCCTTCTCGTGGACTGCTGAGTGGAACGAGGAGTGAGGGAGAGAAGGGGGGAGGAAGTGGAGATTGTGGGTGGATGCGAGAGAACAGGGAGAGAGTTATATAGGATTTAATATGGCGGTTTTGGGTGAAGTCGGCAGCTAATGTTTAAGTTGAATGCGATTTGTCTTCGTATATGGTGTGGCAGAGAGAACTTGCAGAGGGCGTGAAGATAGACGTTGGAGAAGTGGGGGAGGAAAGTGGCAATTTCGCTGATTACGAGGGGCTCACCGTAGTAAATAATATCTGTAGGTAGTGATAATCTCGAGGTGGAGGGTGGAGTATTCGTTGGCGATTTGTTATTTGATGGAGAGCTCGGCTTTTGTTGGTAGATGTGAAGAATGGGGATGGCCATCTAACTTAGACTTGGGCTCAAAGAAAAAGTTTTGGTTTGCTTCCTTTTTACTGTTACAGTTGTGATCCAACCTGCAAGATTTTGTCTTTTGCTGAGTATAATCCTATTTTATAGCTTAGGTATTGGTTTTTTTCAAGTTCATTTTTTTAAGAAGTTACCTACTGAATGACTACGATCACAAGTAACATTTTTTAAAAGCTTCCTTTCTACTAACATGGGAGGCTTGTTCTCAAGTGGATGGTAAAGAGTGATCTCTCACCCTTCTTGATCGAGAATGACAAGAGACACCATTATTCTTTTGTTCCCAACATGGTAAGGTTTCTTTTTTTTTGCTGGGTAAGTATAAATTTTTGCATTTAACTATGTAAATAAATTACAAGGTAGGCCATAGTCAAGGCATACCAGAGAAGACAGTGTCCAAATTAGGGGGGGGGGGGGGGGGAATTAGGCCCTTGGAAACCGGGATTACAAAAACCGCTCCCAGGAGCCCTATGTGGTTATGTGAATAACATTAAGGATCGAGTCCTCCATTCTTTTTGGCGAGGAACGGCTCCCTCCAGCCCAACGATTGTTACATTCATGCCAAACCTCCCACACAGTAGCAGCCAATGCTGCGCAGCATCGATCCCTCGAGTCCCCACCAGCCTGGGACGCAAGCCAGTCCAAGATGTCCTCCAGCGCATCGTAAGGCGGGGCCGGGTAACCAAGACCCGCGGTGACCAAGGCACAGGTTTCAGCTGACAAGCTGCACCTCAGGAAAATGTGATCGTGGGTCTCATTGTCCACCCCACAAAGATAGCACGTCCCGGGCGTACTAATCCCATGCCGAGCAAGCCTATCCAAAGTCGGTAATCTATTTAGAGAAGCAACATAAAGAGTAGTCGAATGCCTCGGTACTGCCCGCTTGATCCAAACCACCGGAGCCCAGGGGACCTTGGCGGTATGGGTCCGACAAGGTCCACCGCCTCCCGAAAAGAGAAACCTCTAGACGAACGAGTCCATTGGTAGCCATTGGTGGAGGAAGAGATCGCACCACCGATGATACCCCTTGCCCTCAGCATGTTTTTCCAGATAAGAGAATCCCCACCTTTGGGGAGAACATCCCAAAAAGAGGCGCCGTGTAGATATTTGTCACGCAAAAATCGGGTCCAAAGCGAGGAGTCGGAAGTGAGGATCCTCCAAGCCCAAGTTACAATCATAGCCATCCGCAAAGTAACCAAGGAACGCAACCCGAGCCCACCTTCATCCTTCGGTTGGCAAACCGTTGTCCAGCAAATGCGATGCCGCCCGAACCCCCAAAGGAAATCGGCGCACATCTTGTCGATCCGACGAGCAGCACCAACCGGAATAATAGACCCCGCCCCCCAATAGAGGGCCACCCCACCACCACCGAATTGATAAGCTGTAAACGGCCTGGAAGGGAAAGGGCGCATGCCTTCCAGCCCCCAAGTAAATCTCGAACCCTTTCCTCCAAGTTCCTGACGTAGGATCTCCTCCCGCAAGAGGAGGCCAGCGGTAAGCCCAAATAAGTAGTAGGAAGCGGTTGACACAACATTCCCAACTGTAGTGTGAGCCCGAAATCCCTCAAAGGGGCATCCTTGGGCCTAAATAGCCTACTCTTGCGGCCATTCATTTTCAATCCAGACATTCCTTCAAATATCTCCAAAGATGCTTTTGATTGCAAGTAGTGAGGCCGAGGAGCTTCTGCAAAAGAACATAAGGTCGTCGGCATAAATCAAGTGGGGTAGGGGCGGGGAGTCTAGCAGCCCCCATCAGCTTGAGCCCTACCCTCCCCCACAACAAACTCCAA